>OZ014442.1:19457376-19782047 GCA_963966035.1 Acleris laterana
GGGTAAGGTCTATGCATGTCCACCCAGTGCGTACGTGCTAGCATCATCATCGTCATCTATCACGACCATCACCAATCGATGATGATTATGACATACTTAAATTGACGTATACTCTAAATAAGGAGCTAATGCCTGGACTAATTGACATAAGGGCCAATTGCATCGAAAATTTAACACTGGGTTAATACACTAAGTCAAGTGATGGTTTTCCTTTTAAGGGTTGATTTTTCTATCTCCAGATAATACTATTTGTCAGGTAAATTTGTAGCTATGACAAAGAAAAGGGACAGAGCTACAATTTACCTGACAGATAGTGTTGTCTGGGGATCCAAAAATCAGCCCTAAATGTATTTAATTATCTTATGATTTTATTTATTAATTAATTATTAGTTTTACATTACATGTCAAAAGATAAAAAAAATACAATTTACCTAAGTACTACGCACGAATTTCCTATTTATTTGTGAAAGAGTACAATAAGGGTTGATAATAAATTATTAACTTAGACAAAAAAGCCCGCCTCGCGCCTGCCCGGCGGAAAGGTGCCCGCCCATCACCCGGTTAACTCGAGAGTGTTGAATTTTTGGTGCAAATGGCCGTAAGTGTGATAGCTTTAACATCCCTCTTTTATTAAATAAAATGTCAGCACTGGTGTTTTATAAAAGATTTTTGTAATGTGATGGCAATACAATACTCTGAACATTTATATATTTTTTTCAATGGTAGGTACTTAATCAATGCCATAAAAAATCTATCTGTGACGTTTTAAGGGTTGCCATATTTCGTTTGCATTCCCCCTAAACACTGTACTTCTCATTGAAGTATTATTTTTTCTGCTCAGGTTGGACAGCGCTAGTGTACGCGTGCAGCGGCGCAGGCGGCGGCGGCGCAGTGGAATGCGCGCGCAAGCTTCTCGGAGCTGGAGCGCGAGTGGATGGGGCGCCAGCGCGGGGCGAGGATGTATGCACGATGACTCCATTACAGGTATAGAGTTATTTAATTACCGTGTGAATAAGGTACCTCCATCAGGATTTCCACCAATACCTACTCTTATTGCAAAGATTATTTAGCCATCTGAAATTCAGTCATAATCAATATACAACTTTTTCAAGTCTTTACCAAAAAAGTATTCCGGGCCCCATTTCATAATTTAACGAACTTACATGTAACCCTGCAACGTCAGTTTGTCTACGAGCCAAATCCTGGATTCAGTTAATCCCCGAAGCTAATACAATGTGGTAACATTTATACGGGAATTAAGTAATTGTAAGAAATACAAGCAGTTTACGATTAAGAGGTTAATCCTCCTGTGGAACTGTTCGAGTCAGAGATTATGTTTTTTTTTTTTTTTTTTATATCAGTGGGAGGCAAACGAGCATGTAGGTTACCTGATGGGAAGTAAACACCACCGCCCATAAACACCATCAGCTCAAGAAGAGTTGTCGGTGCGTTGCCGGCCAATAAGGGAGATGTAAGCTCTTTTCTTGAAGGCACCCATGTCATAACTGGTGGGAAATACCGCCGAAGGGAGCTCATTCCACAGTTTCACTGTACGAGGCAAAAAGTGCCTAGTGAAACACACGGTGGAAGAACGCCCCTCATCAAGGTGATGTTGATGGAATCTGGCATTGCGACGAGTAGTTCGGTGGTGGAACTCTGCGGCCGGTAAAAGTCCAAATAATTCATCAGAACACTCCCCGTTGTAAAGCCTATACAGCACGCAAAGTGAACTGACGTCCCTTCGGATAGAGAGGGAATCCAATCGGACGGAGAGCGCTGGGTCGTTGACGATTCGAACCGCTCTGCGTTGTATCCGGTCAAGTGGAAGAAGGAGGTATTGGGGTGCCCCAGCCCAGAGATGAGAACAGTACTCCATATGCGGCCGAACCTGAGCCTTATAAAGTTGGAGGCAGTGGTCAGCTGTGAAGTACCGTCTTGCTCTACTAAGCACGCCAAGCCTCCTGGAAGCCAATTTGGCTTTATCTTCCAAATGACTACGGAACTTAACGTCATGAGAAATGTCAACGCCCAGGATTTCGATACTGGCTTGATGGCTTTTCTTGGCTGATAACACGCACAGTTGTGTCTTAGTGGGGTTAAATTGGACCAGGTTGAGTCTGCCCCACTTTGAGACCGCCTCCAGCGATGACTCAGTTTCAGACACAAGCTTTGCTCGGCAGTCTTCGGTTATTTATGTACATTGGTAACTTACAGGTGGCATGTGGTGCTGGTAATCAAGAGCTAGTTCAACTGTTATTGTCTCACGGCGCTGACCCATTCCTGTCCACGCAGCTCAATGACGCGCTATGCTATAGCGCTGCTGCTCAATACGGGTGTTACAGGTGTGTATCATATTCCTTTTCACCATGTTCTAAACGTTCCTAGGACACAGCTGCCTATAAGTGTTCCAAGTAGAATATAATGTAATTAGAATCAAATGTTATTTTAGTGCGGTAGCTGTATGCTGCACGCACGGCCGTCGAGCTTGTTTACGAGCGGCAGTCCGAGGAGGGACAAGAGGAGCAGGGGCAGTGCTCTCCTTGGAGGAAGTGCTCGCGGAAGGAGCGCCCTCCGCAGCTCGGCCGGCCTTCACGAAGCAGCAGCAGAGGGCTCTGCAAGACGCCATGTATTACGCAGCCGAGACTGACCATTTAGGTAAAATTCATGCCAATTAGTAATTACCAACCTGCAGGGCTAGCACATGTTGCCGGCGACTTATTTGTCACTCGAATCTCTTTATCTAGTCTGTAACAATAGAGACGCGCTTAGCGACAAGTGAGAAAATACAACTTGTGCTACCCGTTCTGGATCTATTGGCCACACATCAGTGCATGTAAAGTAGGTACACATATATTACACTAACATATTTATATTTTATATAAAAGTAAGTATAGAATTGGCTGCTATTCCTACGCTACATTGCCACGCTGTGGAATACTGTGGATTTCGTTTTATTCATTTTGAGTTCCTTGCGGCCCTTCTCAGCAGTTGTCTCCTTTTGGGAAGCGCTGGTATATTTCGGACATATAAAAGTTCCCGTGCGGCCAATTTACTGAATGAACACCTTGGTACAGACGAACGTGGCAGTTATAATTCGTGTTGTACTTATTACAGATATAACATTGGAGCTGCGCGCTTTGGGAGTTCCATGGTCACTCCACGCTTGGACCCTGTCACTTGCAGCCGCCGCCGACGCAGCGTTAGATCACGTCATAGACCAATTACTCCAAGACTTCTTACAGGTCTGCTTTCTTTTTTATTCTGGCCCTTTTTTACCCTGTCACAATGACATAAATTATTGTCTCTCTGCAGCAGATTTTTATGTAGGTTTATATAATTATCATTGAAATCGTTTTTATTATTTTGTAGGTGTGTCCATCGGATGACAGTCACTACAGCAAGCAGTTTATTTACGAGTGTCTTCCATTGCTGTTCAATATTTTACGGTACAGCAAGGTAAATTAACACTGTTTCATATGTGTTTATGCTTATAGTTAGTTAGTTTAGACTACCTATTTAAAATCATAGATCCTAACACAATAACCGTCTCTCCTGACATGAAATAACAGGCAATTGCATTTAAAACAGGCATAACAAATGTTTTAACCTGACTGTGTATGTTGTGTCTCTTTATTTTTCATTTTTAAATGCTTGGTTAAACTATCATTTTAAACAATGCTAGACATGAGATTATAATGCTGAAACTTTACTAAAATAGAGATGTAGTTATTTGGTTTTTAACCTAAGTTATAAACGTTTTTTTCTCTACCGGAGGGAGCTATAGGAGTTATTTACCCAAAAACTACCTACTGCTTTTAAGATAGGTGTTGCCACTTGTAAATCTTATTGACTCTTTGACGGACTGGCTGGCTGACTGAATTATAGACCATAGTAGGTATTATAGACTGACAGAAAACGCACAAACTAAATTGCTGGACCTAAAGGAAATTTGAAATCAAGAGGTCAAGGACATTTTGGAAATGAGCCTCCAACGAGAAAACACAAAGAAAAAACGATAAATGAATTCTACGCGTAACAAGTCGCTTTCGTCCTCTAGAAACTTTTTAAAAGTTAAAACGTTCGTAAAATAACCGTTTTGCCGGCCAGAAGGAGGGCACGGTGCTGTTGCTGGCCGACATCCTGTGCGCGTGCTACGGCTGGGAGCCCGTGCCGCCCGTGCTGGAGCCGCCGCCCGCCGCTGCGCCCGCGCCGGCCCGCGTGGACCCGTCCTACGTCAACAACCCGTCGCTTGCTGATGTCACCTTTAGGTCAGTTTGTAATGTTATTTGGATTTTGTTTTCTCTATTACTTTGGTATTTGATAATTGCTAAGATTATAATAATATTATTCATTTGTTTATCATTGTTGTAATATTCTGATTTCTGTGCTAAAAGAATACTATGATCATCCTTTTAGAAACAGTTATTCCTTTTGGAGCGAGATCTGCCTTTCGAATTAATACTAAGATATTTCAAGTGCACAGCAGTATTTAGAAAGTCTTATGGGCTTGGGTAAATTCGGTAAGAGTCGCATTAGAGCCTATACAGAGAGAGAGAGAAGCAAGTGCAGAAGTAGAAACCCGAAGATATAGGCTTAGTCGCCGCTCTAACTAGTGTAGGATCCAACGGAAACTGATATTTTTGTATAGGTACCTACAGTGTGACTTTATATAATAAATAAATAAATTGAAATGAATTTATTGAATTGAAGGTCTTTTTAAGAGCTATCGTAGTTTTGCTCTATTCTCAAACACACTTTTCTAAATTTTGTTTACACATGTTTTAATTGCGCTGCTAAGCCATCTTAGTTCAGTATTCATATTTGTTTCCCACAGAGTGGAAAACCGTCTGTTTTACGGCCACAAGATCGTGCTAGTCTCGGAGTCCCCGCGACTGCGAGCGATGCTGGCGCCTGCGCGTGCGCCCAGCGAGGCCGTGCCACCGCAAAGTGCTGCGCCGCCGCTGGTGCAGATCAATGACATCAGATATCACATATTCGAGGTAATCCTGCTGACACACTTTTTTTAAATATGTTGGACTAAAGGTTTTGTTTTTAGGTGTAAGCCGCCGATGTCAAAAAGCAGTGTTTAAAAATGAAATGAATAGTGACAGTGACATTGGGGTTAAAATGAATTAACTTTTGTATGATTTTTGTTTGCATCACTGTTGTATTTAACGTGCGATAGGTCAAACTTTGTTATGCCCCTGGCGTTGCTGCTGTTAATGGGCGGTGGTGACTGCTTACCATCAGTGGCCAGTCTGTTCGTTTACCTATATCGGCTATATAAAAAATCAGAAACTGTACCAACAGGTTATTAACTACTCAAACATTATGGTTATAAGAAATACTATGGTATTAATCATGTTTGTTTCCTTATCCTCAGCAAGTAATGAAGTACCTATACTCGGGTGGCTGTTCCGGGCTGGAGATTCCAGAGACGGATGTGCTGGAGGTGCTGGCCGCGGCGTCTTTCTTTCAGCTGCTGCCGCTGCAGAGGCACTGCGAGGCACGCGCCGCTAAGTCCGTCGACCTGCATAACCTGGTGTCTGTCTATATTCATGCCAAGGTAATTATTGATTTTGATTTGTGATAGGTAAAATCGACCCAAAATGGTACAATAAAACAAAATTCAAGAACAGGGATACGAAACCAGGACCTGTTCTGAACCTTGGGAATGCTTTTCAACTGCTTCACTTGACTCTATAGCTTGCAACATGGCTTAAGTGAACGAAGTTTATGTAACTACACAATTTCTGAAAGTTTAGAATTTAGAAAAGCAGAAACACGAAATGTATGGGTTGATAAGTTCAAATCTAAGTAAAAACTACGGACTATTGAGTTTCTTGTGGCGCTTCTTTCCAGTAGTGGTCTCTCTTCGGAAGCCCTCGTATATATTTGACGTTTAAAATTGCCTCTGTGGGCTACTTCGTACATAAACATCATCAACTTTATCTTATATAGTCGAAGACGCGTATAGCCTAGTAAGTAGTAACCCTGTCTACGAAGCAAGCGATCCTTCGATTCCCGGTGTGGGCAAAATAAATATTTGTGGTATTAGTTCGTAAGATTTTTTTTGTTACCATGTAACATTGTATAAATGATTTTTCCCGCAGGTCTACGGAGCAACACAGCTTCTGGAATACTGCCAAGGGTTCCTGCTACAGAACATGGTGGCACTACTGACTTATGACGACTCTGTTAAGCGCCTTCTGTTCGGAAAAAGACTCCCAGGGCACAACGTGCTTGGAGCCCTTCTTACGACACTGCAAAAGAGAGTAGAAGCAAGGAAGATTCAGGCTAAGAGCAGATAGCGATTGGCAACACTGTGACCAACGACGAACAAATTAAATTTAGAATAAATAAGAATCGTATTCTATTTAGATAACTAAGGTGCTAATGTTGTGCTTATCCTACATTGAACTATCGAAATTATTATGCAATGTCCTACTTTAACATTATCAGTTGATATTGATGAAAAACATGATTTGTGTCTTTTTATATCTGTTTAAATTCCCGGTCCTGAATTTATTTTTATTATTGTTTTTTTTCCGCCTCTGTTAATAGGTAGTGTAATAACTAACAAACGATATAGTTGGTTTTGATGTCGAAACAAGAAGTAATCTGCACAACTTTGTAGATAAGTAGCAAATAAGCAACAAGTACTATGAAGTATTGTAAACTAAATATTGTACGAAAACTATTTTAATATTCAATCATTTAAAATCAAAACTCAACATATTTTATTTAAAAAAAACAACATTCATATGACTGTAGTAAAAATGTAATTATTGTTGAAATAAAGCTTTACGTTTAATTCCTTTTTTTATTCTTCTACCTAATTCCTAAACGTTCGATACAGTTGGTCCGGCGAAATAATTAAAGCATCACTTTCGCGAGCTGACGTCACAGAAACAGAGAAGGCAACTATGGACCGGCCTTGATGGACTCGGATCGTAAAAAATTCTAAGACATAGGGGGCATAGGCGGTGACCACGGTCCTCAGCAATGACACAAAAAATGCGGTCAATTCGCTCATTGAACACAAAACGGACACATTCCAAAATAATTTGCTCTTCCATTAAAAATCGTATTCCAACCGCTTCTAATTTTAAAATGCAACACTGACACATTTCGGATTGTGTCCGTTTTGTATTCAATGAACGAATTCAACATAATTATGACTAGCTGTTAGCACGAAATGCATAGCGGCTGGATAGATATTCATAAACATTAAACATTAAACATAAATCGTGATATGAAAGCTTTTTTCAAAATCAAAGGTAAAATTGTTGCCATATGTTTTTTTTTACAAAAATGCTTGTGTCACCACTCGCTGGTCGGACTCTATCATAAAGCGAGAGATAACATTATCAGAATAAAAGCAGAAGCCTTTTAGAACTTACGCTTGCCATAAATAAAAATCATCTTTGGCTGGAGATTACTTGTAGATAAAATAATTCCCTGCCATTCGGGTATAATTTTGTAAACTAGCAACATTTTTATCGGAAACGTCATCGAGTTTTGTCTATGGATATGAGGAAATGTCAAAGCTACTTACAGCGCGGCCACCTTGCAGCAGTCAAAAAAAAAACAAAGTGTCTATGCCACGCATGGTGTGATGATGAGTGTCGTGCGTATTTTTCGCTTTGATTAAAAAATCGCGAACATTTACAGCAATAATTTAAGTGTAACTCGTTCAGTGTAAATCTAAGGTTTTAATGTCGTGACAGTGAAAATGCAGTTCTATAAAGAAAGGATTTTAAATGCTGCACAGTTAAAGAAACTCAGTGATCACAAATATTCGTGTACGAGTAGCAGTATTTTGGACGCATGGCTGCAGCCGTGGTGGAGTTGGCTGGTGTCGAAGACGCCGCTATGGCTCGCTCCGAATCTCATAACAATATTAGGTTTAATAGTTAATATCGTCACCACACTCATACTGATCTGGTAAGTACGAGGAAGTTGCGGCGGTAAGGCAGCGGAACGACTTTCGTTTTTGCTTCCGAGCGATAGCCACTTTCTATCAACCTACTTAGGTCGTCTGTTGGCAAGTAAATTGACTATTAGCGTGCCAATAGCGCTGTTTCATTGAGTCGAGCTTTCGATCTTTATTTACATGTAATCGTGGGTCTGCGATTGGCCGCCGCGGTCGCACCACCGTTTTGATAAGACAATAATCGTTCTCTGTAGTTGTCTGGCGTAACTCACGTAACATGACTAATGTAAAGAAGAAATCTCCAAACACAATAAAGATAATTTAAGCTTGGCTTAGATTTATTAAAATTGAGTTGTTTTAAAAATGTCATCTACTTTAAGAAGTTTAAAGGCAATGATAAATATTCAAAGTTCTTTTAATAATAAATAAATAAAATAAATAAAACTAAAATGATTCTTTATTACAAAATAAGGGGTGCTATTCAGTAATTTAATTGAGTAATCAACTCTTTTTGTAATATGCCTCATTTGTAAGCATTGTAGGTAAGCGTTTAAAATGATGCAATATCTTTATATCACAGGGATCTTCCAACATCTGATTAATAGGGGTACACGGGTTGCACATACAACTGATAATTTAGAAGAAATATTTATGAATAAATAATTACATGTTAAATTTACAATGCAACTGAGTTATGCCTCAATAAACCTAAACCTACATAATACCTTAATTAACAAACCGCCAGCCTAGTTACTAGTGTCCCCGCCTATGAAGCTAGTGGTCCTGGGTTCAAATTCCAGTAACGGCAGATATTTGTGTGATGAGTGCAAATATTTGTTCCAGAGTCATGGATGACTATGTCAATTGGTGTGACATTGTCCCCTGATATTTATTTATTCAGACAGTTTATAAAGCCATTTTAAAACTAATTTAGCTTATGATATCTGGTTCTGGGGCACAGCCAGCAATAGCAATATTAAGATTCTTCTTTAGATTCTACAGATCTTTGACATATCACAGTGCATCAGCAACAGAATTATATATCTAGATCTGAAACTACCAACTGTCAAACAGGAGATCATGAAATATAGCATTAACTACACATTATAGGAGATTTAATATTGACATAGTGTTCAAACACTAATAGATAGGTATATCAGGATGGAGTGAGACACCCAACTGATCAGTGTCTCACCAAGCTAAAGAACAGAAACAGATAAAATATATCAAACATCAAAATGGCTTATTGTTGTGAATATAGCAGAGATCCTATCGCCACCTTCTGACTACTTCATCAGATCAGCTGTTTGATACATGTTCCAAATTTCAGCCCTTTCCATTAACAGGAACAGGTTCAAAATTCACTTGCAAATTATGACAGACAACTTACAAACATGTGAACAGCGAAAGCTAAATAAAAGCTTGTAAAATGATAGAAATTACATTATATGAGCCCTCTTCATTGTAATAGACTTGGAAAGAACATAATTTAATATATCAATCATGCAAAATCAGATTCTTACACCTGATAAGATTGTCAACAATACTATAATTGTTTTTCACCATAGTGATTAGCATCCGTAAGCGAGATACAAGTACACCTGTGTTGTCTTTATTACTCATGCTAAATACTTTTTGGTTTATTTTTATTGTGTAAAGTGAAAGGAAAACTTCCACATTCCTTATATCTTATGATCCAATCATACTTGTCGGACAGACTCATCCAAGTAAAACATGGTGATGCAACTCCTACTTTACACGAGATTGAAGCTTGCCAAAGGGGTCCAGAGTCGGACCAGTACTATACAATATATTTACCTCAGACAGAGAGATACAGACCTGCATATGTTAAGCGCCTATCTCTCCATCCCAATCCATCAGCAACACACCTGTTAGAACCTTCCCTCAGTGAAATGAGACTAAAAAGGAAGGATGTTGTGTAAGCGGTAAGGAGAGGCGCTGGCCTCTTCGCCTTAAAGACAAATGGCTTGCAAAAACTCAATTTATAGTCTTGTGACTGATTGCCGAATAAAAAATATAAACAAATAGGACAGGAATCCGAATGCATAAAAATGCTTGGGCAGGATGATGTTAAACGACTGTCATCAGCCTCCAATAAATTATATTACAACAAGCCAAAAGTATTTTCACTCCTTTATTTGGGCTACATTGTATTACTAGCAGGAAGAGTTGTAAAAAATGTGAGGAATATCCAACACATGTGAAAAAACCACCTGCCCTTTCTCTGAATTGCAAAAATGAACAATTTCAAGATAGTACTCGTAAACATATGTAATGACATTTTTCTAACCTTTGAAACAGTAACAAGACATGAGTCACTCTTCATGGTTGATTACTGGATGTAGATGTATACGTAGGTACCTTGGTAATATAGGTAGGTATGCAACATGTGTTATGATCATTGTTGTGGTACAGACAATTAACAGCTGTGGTGCTTGTTATTGTTTCTAGTCTGTTATTGTCATACATATCAATTGTATATTAAATAGAGAGCTCGTCAAGAATATCAAGTAACAAATTAAATTATTGTTCTCTCTCTCTTTTTAATAAAGAGCCATGCTCTTGTCGGTGGAGCAATCGCCAACCACTCCGGTCCTCCGTTAACTGCTTGACTTCCTGGTACGACCCAACCTTTACCTTCTCTTTTATCTGCTCAAAGTAATTTCTTCTTGGTCTTCCTCTGCCTCTCTTTCCCTCTATCTTTCCTTCTATTTTAAAAAAGTAAAATATTTGCAAAAAACTAATTTATTATTATTAAAATCTATTTTTTTTTTTTGAAAATATATTGAAGCTATGAAATTTTCAACAATTTAATCTCCATAACAAATATCAAAATTTATTTAACTGACGAATTAACTTACTTTCACTTTGCTTAGAAGGCATTTGTGATCCTCATGAATAACATAAAAAATATACATCTTAACTTAACCCTGAGGTTATTGTACGACAATAAAATTTTGTTTGTAATTATCTTGTAAATCCAAATGACCCCATTGACTCCATGATGGTGAAGCACACCCAAACAAACATAAAAAAACAATAAGGTGTTGGAACAACCAGTAATTAAGAAGGAACAATAAATTAATCAATACTAGGATACTCTTTATTTATTCATTTAATTACAATGTAAGTTTACAGCATAGAATAACACCAAAGCACTTACACAATAATAAGTTATTTAATACAACCGAATAATTGTCCTCGCGTGTGTTAGCCATGGATTTATTCCTTTAATAAGTCCATGAGAGTCTATAAATAGCTCTACATTGGCTGAATAATCCTTAATAGGAGCGAAAGCCGTTAATTAAAATAGAATAAAATTAGAATAGGGGTATTCAAATAAGTGTACTGTGTATTAGACAACGATAGAAGTAGTAGATTTAAGAATTTTTGTAACTAATGTAACTTACTTTTAAGTAGGTACTATTAGGTTTTTATGATTGAAAAAATTACCTTCTGCTGGAGTTTCTGGCGGCGCTTCTTCACCGCAATGATGGTCTTGTCCGAAGGGCTGGTAGACTCACTCTATATTACCGACGCGACGTGTAAAAGAGCCCTCATTGTCGCCTATTTACTGAATAATTTTAATTTTAATTTAAATTTTGATAAAGATAATTATATTGAAAAATATGTAGAAAAATAGGATAAACGAAAATTCGGACAAACGAATCATTACGACAAATATGATGGATTAGTTTTTTTTTTATGGCATAGAGAAGACAAACGAGCACACAGGCCACCTGATGGTAAGTGGAAACTGTGCCCAATGACATTCGCATTCACAAGACTGCAATGCAATCCTAAGACTGCAAATGCGTTGCCAACCCTGAGGACTAAGATGGAATGCCTCTATGCTAGTCATTTCACCGGTTATCCCCAAACCGGGACACAACAATGCGAACACTGCTGTTTGGCGGTAGGTCAATGGATAAGATGATGGTAGCGATCCGGACGGACCCTGCACAAGGTCCTACCACCCGCAGAATTCCAATAAAGAACTGCCTCTTAACCAACGTCGGTCTGCTTGCCTGTAGTTATAAACCTAACCTAACACTTCCTAATATAATTTCAGGTACAGTCCAGACGCACGGACAGACCCCCCCGCCTGGTCCTGCGCCCTCTGCGCCCTGGGCGTCTTCATCTACCAGAGCCTGGACGCCATCGACGGCAAGCAGGCTCGGCGGACGGGCAGCCAGTCCCCCCTGGGGGAACTCTTCGACCATGGGTGTGACTCCATATCCACGGTCTTTATTTCCCTTGGAGCGTGCATAGCGGTCAAACTTGGGGAGTATCCCACTTGGATGTTCTTTCAGGTAAATATATGCTCAATACTAAATATTTTATTGCAATTATAATGTATATCTATAAAGATAGAAAAATATGTATGTAAATGTTTTATTATGAACCATGTTGGGCACGGCAAAAGTATTTAATGAGAGGGAAACTTATCCCTACAACAATATTAATACACATACATACATACATACATAAACTCACGCCTTTACTCCCAGAGTGGGGTAGGCAGAGCTACAGAATTTCCAACAACTATAAAAACTTTTTGATAATTCTGTAACCACATTTTGCACACTTAGGCGAAGATGTTTACCAGTGTATTAGTGACAGGTTGCAAGCCCATCGCCTAACAGTACTACACGCCTTTATTACCTTAGTCGGCTTTTACGACATCCACGGAAAGATACGGAGTGGCACTATTCTAATCCGGCTACCACACGGGGAGATATTAATATACTCAGTAAAATCTAGCATTTTTTAATTTAGTATTAATTGTATATTTTATTTTTATGAGAAGATGTCGTGTAAGGGGGCCATCTCACGGCCACACAAACCGCCCTTAGGGCCCTCGAAAAGGCCCTTCTCTCTTCGAATCATGTTTTTTTTTAATTCTAATTTTCTTTTTAACCTCCGATGCAAATAAAGAGGGGTGTTATAAATTTGACGTGTAATTGATTTCTGTTTAGCAGACTAGTTAAGTAGTAGAGTGTGCCGTCAGAAATTAAGTCTACCGTTTGTTTTTTATTGTTAAACTTAAAGATATTTATCAAAAACGTGCGATCTGTCCGAATACGCGTTATTAACTGTAGTAGACATAGCAACGTTAAAATCACACGTGTAAATCAGCTCGTAACTCTTACCAAGTCTGAGATGACATAACCTTTGTCGCTTATCGTTCGGATTTCGTATATCAGGTACAAAGTCGCAGCCGCCACGGTCTGTGTCAGACAGTTACTACACAACTGATATGATAACCCTGTAATACACTCATTTAAAACACCTACATTCGCTTCGCACTTTTTTGTCCTTTAATCTGGTAGTAAACTAGGAATGTACTCGACGGGTGTTTGTCCGTCAGACCTGTTTACTCTGAGACTACCGAAACAAAATGGTCGAAATATAGTTGGTTAGACTAGCATACATTTCAGCACTAATCAGATACCTAAAACGAAAATAGTTATAACGAGATACGATACATTAAACATATAAAACCAGCACATTTTGACCCCTCATTTTGCACAATCTCTACAAGTCCACCGCTCAAGCTCGTTGGTACCTTAAAATTAAATCTTGTCGCGTTGCATGTGGCAGGAACCCTAAAATAAATGCGCGAGCTCGACGCGCACTTGACCCTTTTTAATTCAGAGGTTAATTATTTAATTTGCCTTGTTCTGCGATTACCCTATATTCCTCATTCCATTACTTTTGAATAATCTATCTGGGTCAATTAACGAATCGATAATATAACTACGCATAAAATTATACAATTCCGGGAACTTTCCCCAGGGTCGTTAGGCAGAAGGCAGGTAACCGTGAGTAACGTATTATGTTTATTATAGGTCTTTGTCGGCTACGCGGAATGCATAACCATATTCTTGGTTTCATTTCATACGCACGGTTTGAGCTCGGGCTCTAGACTAAACAGTGCTTTGGCGTAAATACTAAATGACTCTTTAGGAAAAAGAAAACGACCGGGGTCTTTATTCGACACGGTAAAAACCATATCGTTTTTGAGCCGTTAGAATATTGTCAACGTTTTGATATCTCTTATTTACTTGGCAGATTACTGCCATTAGGCGGCCGAACTAAAAAGAATACCATAACAGGGGTGTTATTCTCTCAAAAACAACGGACGGGCGGACGAACGAGCGAAATCGCAGCGGCGAGTTTAGGTAGTCCCGTCAGAGCGAACAAATGACATTTTAGCGCGTGCATTTTCAATTAAGCAGCCTTATACGTTCGATCCATCGGCAGAAACCATGCTGCTAAATTAAAAATGCACGCGCTAAAATATGTTTTGTTCGCACTGACGGGAGACGGGACTACCTACTTAAACTCGCCGCATGGACATTCACTGGTCCGTCCGTCCGACCATCGTTGTTCAGAGAATCACTACCCAGGTCAAAGACGATTTGGATTTTACCGCCTAGAATAGTTAATTTATCACCGGCCTTTTTCTACTGTTTTTCTGTTTGGTTTAGTCCACCAAACTTTTAGTAAAACTAAAGTGGGGTAGAAATGTGAACAATTATAAAATCTTCACGACCAAGATCACAGAATTAAATTTCTCTAAAAAACTGGTTCTTATTAATTTGCAACGATCTATCGATGTCACTTTCACTTCAAATCCTTATCGTTGAAAGAGTTGATATTTACTTAAATGGGTCTCTATATTCGTTAGGTATATATGCCGGCGACACACTTAGGAGTTTAGTTTACACATTATTCAGTGTTTTGTGGCAACGAATGAGATACAATAGCGGCCATGACCATAATCACGGCCGTCGAGTTTCTACGTCTACGTGTTTATTCGCGTTGGAATCGTCAGACCTTTGAACTTGAATCATCCACGTGGTTTAATCTAGCATGGACTTGACCCGTTTATTAATTACGAGTCTCTTTGAGAGTTCTAATGAACTAATTCTTCTTTTAACCGTGGTTGGTTTGTAGCCGGTTGTTTTCATGGATTCACGCTAAAAACTTTCAGCGTTTTACAAATTTTCATTTTCTCCTGTGTTTACCACTTGGCAAGATGCTTGTTACGAAAAAAACCGTGATTATAAAACCGTTAATTGACGCGATAATTGACGGACGGTATCTTTAACGGTATTTAACCCAAGTAGGCCTCAAGCTAACGGTGTTACCACACCAATAGATAAAGTATAAGAGTATGAATATTTTTTGTAGCCATTACCTTAATTTTAACAAATTTTAAAGCGACAAAAAATGTTCTTAGACTAAAAACTAGGCTAGGCTAGGCTTGGGCCCAAATCTCAGCATGTTCTGGGCAGAGATGCCCGGCAAGCTAATACAAAATGTGTTTCTATGTGCGCAGTGGATACAGTTACGGTTAACTTAGTAAATTGTAGAACAAGAAGGTCACGCTTTTAATGATAGAAAGTAAGATGTAGAAAAACAAATGAAAAGTAATAAATAAAAAATAAAGACATTTGAAACGTTAGAAAGGTGAAAGAGAGAAAAAAGTATAGCTTCAGCCCGCAACTTCGTCCGCCTAGATTTCGATTATATGTATCCAAGATATCCAAGGATAATCCAAGGTATCAGCTATCTCCATTTTTAAATCCTGTCCTGCCGTTGCAGCGTGATGGAGTAATATAGTCACAAGAGTCACACACACAGACTTTCGCATTTATAATATTAGTAGGATTTAAATTACATTTCAATCTGCTGTCATGCATTTGTATTTGGTAACTTAAGTTGACGATTAATGATTGACGGACGATCGTACGATTGGTAAAAAATATTTATGCTTATAAAACGTCTCAGTATTGCTTAGTCACCCTGACGTCATTCTGCGGACCGGTCACGTCAACATCGCCAATTCCTACTCGTGTCAATTCATTCAACCTATTGATTATATAAGTACTTAAGGCAAGATATCATTGACAATTTGTTTTATTCAAAAATACATCTTTAGCGCTGACAAATAAAATATCTTACCTTAAGTAAACCTTAACCCCCTTTCATATAAATGTGGAATAAGCTTGTAACAGTTTATGCCATGCTTTGTCCTTATCTGTAATTGTGACTAAATTATCTGTATTGTATCTGTATAAAGGAAAGGGGTCACAACAAGACTGCAAAAACTACCGCGGTATCAGCCTCCTTAGTGTTGTCGGCAAAGTATATGCGAAGATTTTAATTGAAAGGGTATTGAATGTTACGAATGACAAAATCTGGGATGTACAAGCGGGATTTCTAAAGGGAATGGGATGTACGGATCAGGTCTTTTCACTACGGTCCATCACAGAAAAGTTCTTGGCTGTCAACCAAAAAGTTTTCTGTGCTTTTGTGGACCTGGAAAAGGCCTATGATAGGGTAGATAGAAAGGAGTTGTGGACGGTGCTGTCTATGTATGGAGTGAGCAGCAACCTGGTGCAGGCTTTGAGGTCCCTTTATGAGGGCTCCAGAGCCTGTGTCAGGATCAATGGGGCATACTCGGCC
The DNA here is from genome assembly GCA_963966035.1 of Acleris laterana. Classification (NCBI taxonomy): domain Eukaryota; kingdom Metazoa; phylum Arthropoda; class Insecta; order Lepidoptera; family Tortricidae; genus Acleris; species Acleris laterana. The sequence continues at coordinate 19,473,812 of OZ014442.1, forward strand.
TGGTTTAATATCTCTAAAGGTGTTAGACAGGGCTGTGTTGCCTCACCGTGGCTGTTCAATTTATTCATGGACAGTTGTATGCGAGATCTGAAAGAGTATGATAAGGGTTTGCGTATGCAAGAGTTGCTAATCAAATGCCTCTTATATGCCGATGATCAAGTTATACTTGCCTCATCGGTACTTGAGTTGCAGGAGATGGTGACAGTGATGAATGAGGGATTTAAGCGAAAGGGGATGAGAGTAAATGTTGCCAAGACCAAGGTCATGGTGATAGAGAAGGACGAGGAGATGACTGAGTGCGTGATTAATATAAATGGTGAATTAGTAGAACAAGTGAGCGAATTTGTGTACCTGGGAAGTGTGTTTACAAGAGATGGTAAGTGTGAGAAGGATATCGAGAGGAGGGTGAATGCGGGGAATCAAATCAATGGGGCCCTGTACTCCTTTGTGAGCAGACAGGGCATTTCACAAAAAGCCCGACTGGCTGTTCACAATGGAGTGCTGGCCCCTACCCTGATGTATGGTAGTGAATGTTGGGTGTGGCAGGACAAGCATAAAAGTCGTGTAAATGCCGTTGAAATGCGCTCTTTGCGTAGTATGTGTGGTGTGAAACTGATTGATAGAGTAAGGAATGAAAAAGTCAGAGAGAAATGTGGGTTGTACGTTATTTTACAGACTGAAGTTGTTTAGAATTTCATTTCATAGAAAAAAAATCTCGTATTATCATTTCATAGAATAATCAATAAGTAGAATAATTACTTGGAAGACTTTTAAATCATCGTTTTTTATTTTAAATAAAATTCAATGTTTCTTTTTTCATATCATAGAATAGCAAATTAAATATTCTTTGTTCTCATAGATATAAAAAAAATAACCTCGAAGGCTAAGGCGGGAGCTTGCTTCGCTTCGCTCCCGCCATAGCCTTCTAACCTAACCTATTCAAGTCGGTTCTGCCCAGAGAGGTCTTGCTCGCTCGCTTCGCTCGCTCGCTCACTCATATTTATATCATAATATAGTATTTATCTTATAACCCAACCTTCTAAAAAATACACTGACCAAACAATATTCGTTGAAAAATAATTATATTGTTTGATAAGTTTGTGTAGTGAAAAAATAAAATTACAAAATTCATTGAATTGATTTTCTGTCGAATTTGTTTCTTTCAAGTAAATAGTTAAAAAATAATAATATACGAAGCAAAAATACAAGGACCAAATAGTATATGAAACATTTTCTGTGAAACAAAATTCTGTAATTTTTCAGTCTGTAAAACAAGGGGACACCAGAAATGTGGAATAAAAGAAGATGTATTGACTAAGATTGAAAAGGGCATGCTTCGATGGTTCGGTCATTTGGAAAGGATGGATGAAAGAAGATTGACGAAAGAGATATACACATCGATAGTGAGTGGACGGGTCGGAAGGGGCCGCCCTAGGCGTACTTTTTCGAGTCAAATCGGTGAAATACTGGAAAAGGGCCGAATCTTAAGTACCCGAAACCGACGTGCGTGCATGACTCGATGTATGAATGTGGAAGAAGCGAAAGAAATTTGTCAAGATCGTAGCAAGTGGAAAGAAGTGGTCTCTGCCTACCCCTCTGGGAAACAGGCGTGATTTAATGTATGTATGTATGTAAGCTTGTAACAGTTTATGCCATGCTTTGTCCTTATCTGTAATTGTGACATTTGCAACTGGCAGAAAGTGACAAAGCATGGCATAAACTATTCCAAGCTTATTCCACGTTTATAAGTAAGGGGGTTAGTCTTTAAATAGCAATCGAAACAAGTTAAATAAAATAATACATGTCATACATTAAATCACGCCTGTTTCCCGGAGCGGTAGGCAGAGACCACTTCTTTCCACTTGCTACGATCCTGACAAATCAATAATAAATAATAAAATAAGGTATAATCTATCGGGAGTACTATTTGGAGTAAATGATCCTTCATTCTGCGGGACTATTGCTCTAACAGTAAGTACATTAAGTACTTTGTAAGTACCTGCCTTTATAGGAAATAAGTCGTTTTTCTTCTCTGATCTAAGTACTTTCTTAAAAAACATGACAATTATTTTAAAATTTAAATTTTTTCGTGAGACAGACCAGCAGACAGACTTACGAGTAATCCTAGAACGGTTCCGTTTTTCATTCAGAGAATATTGTAATAGGTAGTTCAATTTGTACATTATCATAATTATCATCTGTTGGCCGGTTTTCATTTTAAACTTTCAAGTGTACGAAATCATGCGAAATCGCACGATAAACTTCGATATTTGAAAATATCTTTTATTAAATACTATACCTAGTCTAGACGTTGGTGCCCTAACTTTTGGCACGACCCGCGCAGCCCAAGGACGGGGTTGCGGGCTTTACAGCTAGCACGCACGGCCGGGGGTCATTAACATTCGTAGTTATTTGGTTCATGACTTGTTTTATGGATACCAGTCGTATTATTGTTTAACGCAACTAGGTCATCTACGAGCTCTATGTGGTAACCGGCAACGGGTAAATACCTGATAAAGACCCGATTTTTGGGTTTTAATGGGTGTAAAACCATTCTGGGTATAAATCCGTGAAAACTCAGTTTTAAATACCTAAATACCGAGGTATTAATAAACAATATAAAAGTCACTATTGGGTAAATATTTGAGTAAGTATTTACCCAGTATTTAAGTTTATATTTATTTTAAAGGAAATGTACGAATTTGACCGTTATTATTCGAACGCTACAAAAACGAAGTACCTATGTGCCCGATCTCTAAATCAATTGATTAATTTGTGAGTTTAGGTGTCACGTTAGGCTGGTGGTCCTCATCAGTTTGCATTGTAAGATAACATAGCAGACCAGTTTTAAATAATCGAGGCGGGTCGCTAGTATACATAAGAATGGGAACAAACGGGGTCAATAATAAGGTCGATAGTTTAATGATCGGTCGAATTCGAGAACAATTTGTAGCATTAGTGGTGCTCGTAGCCAGCGGTTACTGGAACACGCTGCTTAATAATGGATGATGTGAGTAACAGTATGGAATCAACGTTAGCGCGTTTTAAAGTCTATGTTGTTTTTATGCGGCGGAATTACGAAGATAATATCAAACTTCAATAAAATCATCAAAATATTATCTCCTTACATTTGATCGCATTCATTGTAGAGCGGCTCGGGTTGTCGACGATCTGGTACTCTGCTCTGCTCGATCTACTGGTATTGTGGTGGAACGTTGCGTCCCTTTGCATATTTTACCTTATATTTCATAGAAGATGCCTTTGCCTAGCTGTAGGATATTAGGCTAAATAATAATAATATCCTAGGATGTGGTCCAAACAACTGTTTGGAATACTGCAGCCTGCGGTTTGATTCCTTTACCGTACTACTCGCAAACGGTTTCCTATCATCTCCACCACATCGATGAATGACAGTCTATTGTGCCTTTTAAACGAAACTATTCCGCGCACAACAGTGTTACAGAATCAGCTTACTGCGGCGGTATTTCCAGACCGCTACGACTCGGAGACCTTTAAAAGACGCGCGTACTCTTTTCTCAAAGGCAACGCAGCTGCTTTACCTCTCCTGGTGCAGCGGTGGTCATTTCACATCAGGCGACCTAATAGCTCGTCTGCCCCCTCTGGCATAAAAAAGCTCTCGTTTAAGCAGTTTTTTTGCGACTCACTGTGCCTGGTATACATACATAAACTCATGCATTCATCCCCAGAGTGGGGTAGGCAGAGCTACAGGATTACCAACAACTCTAAAAACTTGTTGTTAATTATGTAACCACATTTTGCACAAACAGGCTAAGAGGTTTACCAGTGTACATTAATGACAGGTTGCAAACCCATCGCCTGAATACTACAAGCCTTTATTCCCTTAGTCGCCTCTTACGACTGCCACGGGAAGACAGAGTGGCACAATTCTAAGCCGGCAACCGCACGGCATTTATATTGTAGGTGATAGGAAGGTCAATGGCAAACAATGGTCCGGAATTTAGTAGCGAACTCGACTTCTCGTGTTTACAAATATGCGGTAATATTTACAAACGTGTGGTGTCTCCGCGACCGCGGAGCTCCAAGGTTGCTATAGTTTACCACACTTGATCAACTTACTAGTGATCCGCCCCGGCTTTGCACGGGGGACATATGGTTGTTACTGTAAAACCCCAACTTTTTAAGGCCTATAAGGTTATTAACCCACCTTTAAAATATGATTTAAAGTTTAAAAAAAATAAGAGGTTTTTTATTTGTTTAAATTGTAGTGAGTTTAGTAAGACCAAGCACTGTATTGTAAGTTTGTGCTGTTTTGGCCTTAGCTGTATTTATATGCTGTATATTTGGTAAAGTTTTATATATAATAAAAAAAAAAAAACTCATTTTAAATGTGTCCGTCGGTGGCGTTCAATAAAGCGCATTGTTTTGTATTGAAAGAGCTCAAATAAATACCGAAATAATATGTTTTAGCCGCGACATGGTTGTTTCTTCGATGACTGACAAATTTAACGGCATATTGAAAGTATTTAACGGTTGTTAAGATATAAAAAAACGGCTTTCTTTTTTATTACTGAGCCTGTAAGAACTGTGTCCGTTGTATAAATTTAGAAATATTACTCGTGTTGCATGTTCATAGCAAAGGCAATTATTACACAATGGTACAGTATGGCGGTCGCTTTTGGAAATTTCTTAGCGGCGGGCTGCCAAGCGCAAACGCGGTCGGGACGCCTGGACCGCGGCCAAGCTAATTAGTCAAGCTTTAGATTTTACCTAAACCGGATAGCTATTTATAGATCTGGTTGAGATACGGAGAAACTTAAGATAAATAAATAAATTGACATATTCGTAACTAAACTAGGCTTCTAATGTGGGTACACACAACATCACACCTAACTAACCATTAAAGACAGAGCAGAGAGAAAAAGAAAGAGATGTATAATATATGTATTATGTCAACAATATACGATTCTAGTGCGACTCTCTTTCATGCAATATTTCAGATTTCTGAAGTGTATAGCTAGATGTGTTGCTGTGTGTACCTACTTGACACGGACAAACAGATAAATAAATATTCAGACTTCTATAGATAAATAAATATTTTAATAGATAGAAAACCTCCCAACTCAGCAGCAAATACTTGTGCTCATCACAGAAGTATTTGTACTTCCCTGGGATCCAACCATAGCTTCGCAGGCAGGGTCACTACTGGCTAGCCTACACGGTTCTGAAGAAAATATCAATTATTCTTAATCAATGTATTTAATGGTGTGCTTAATTATAATTATCCGCTCAATTAACGGTTTTAATAATTGACGACATAAATTTCAGTTTATTGCTTGTACGGCTCCTGAGGCCATTAATAAAAAAATCCATTAACCTAAAATTGTGTAAATAAGTACTGATATTTTTCTAAGATATTTAACGAAAGATAAAAACTCAAACTCATGATATTTATTTGACAAAAACACGCTACCTAGGTATAATACAACGTATATGGTACAAAAACCATAAGATTAAAGCAGAATTAGATTCGTAGTATCAAGTCAAATAACACTCAGCTCAGTAAGTGCTGCAGCCTATCCTAGCTAAACTCAAGGCGTGATGAGATAAGATAAAAATATATATCAATAAATACACGTATTTAATGTACATTAATATCTTTAAAAAGGTGTGAAGCTTTTGTGATACCCATCCATTTATATCTCCTCAATTGATGTCCTATGTATTAACCCCTACTATAATAATCAGGCGTACTAATATTATAAAGCTAAAGAGTTTGTTTGTTTGTTGGCTAATCTCAGGCTCTCCTGGTCCGATTTGAAAAAATACTTGAGTGTTAGATAGCCCATTAATCGAGGAAGGCATAGGCTATATATCATACTCACATAAACCGAAGCGAAACGAGGGAGGTTCGCTAGTACCCTATAAGTATAAACAGAGGTAGGAATAGGAAGTCGTCAATGTCATTAGAGATGTCAAGTCATTTGTAACTTTCAGGAAACTCAACCTTATTATTGTAGAATGTTAGATTTACTTTGGACCTAAAGTGGGTACCAAAGGGGTTTGGGTAAAAGTGTTGTCATTTGTAAAAGTGATACATTTTCAAGATGAGCGGCCATTAGTAAAAGTGGTAAATTATTATAGAATAACCAAAAAGAAACATTTTTTGTTATGTAATGTAATACTCTTAAGTGCATCGGAGCCGAGATATTTAATATTCTTACCTGGGCGTACTTTTAGTACCAAAAACTGAACACTTAAATATTAAATATCGCGGCTCCGATATTATTTAACGCCATAAATTATATATATCTATGTGTATTTTTAGGTCCTCTAAATAACTATGTAAAAATCTTCCGTGGCCGCTGTAAAAAAATATGACAATATTCTTCAAACAAATTTACCCAATGCCCTTTAATCTCGTGACTGTATAAGCCGACTTGGAATTTTAAGTGTTCTCATTTTATTTATTGGTGGTTTTACTGATCAACTTATCTCCATGTTCCAGTGTTTCTGCGCAATGACCTTGTTCTACTGTGCGCACTGGCAAGCGTACGTCACGGGAACGCTTCGCATGGGCCGCGTGGACGTAACCGAGGCCCAGTATTCCATCATCGGCATACACCTCGTGTCGGCCACGCTAGGGCCTGGCTTCTGGTCCACTCAGGTAACGATGTCTTGACGATACAATTCTTATTTAAAAAAAATATGAGTATCCCTCTTGATCACATTTCGTATGTTGAAGTATAAACGAACACTGCTCTTTGGATGAAGGATTATGAGTGAATTAAGCGTGTTTTCCACTGGTTGCAAAGTTGATTTACTTAATGTTTGGTAACGACGAGAAACGAAAGAGTTATGATGTGAAACCTACCTTAAGTTAGCTTTCCTTCTAGTGGAAAACTTGTTTAAGAAGTAGGTACACAAGGTGTAAACGTGAATGTGATTTTAATAATAACAATGGATCTACTTTTGCCTTTAGATTATTAAGATGTAACTTTACTGACGTTTGTAAGTCGCAATGTAGAAAATCTTAGTCGCAGACAAGATGTCAAACACTAGGTAATCAAATGTAATTAACAAAAGGGTTTTTTTGATATACAACTTGAAGTAATAGCGAAATCAAGTCTATACTTGATGACAAGGTTACCTGTAGAATCAGTAAATAAGCTTCACTCACAATCGCTTTCAAACACAATCCTGTATTGTTCATGAATAAAAAAATAAAAAAAAACTCTTTATAAGGCTCAAATTGAAGCAGTCGTGAATGACACATTTTCATATCAGTAAGGTTACATAAAATGTTGATATTTAAGGAATTAATTGCGATACTTATCCGAATTTGGTGGTTATTTATCCACCACCTATCACCAAGTAAACTAGTTGAATAGGTACCTTATTAAATCTTTGTGTTGAGTTAGAAACCTAACAAGTACATTGTATTAATTATATTATAATGGATTATTTATCTTTCTCAGTCAGACACGATATGTACACATAGGTCAAATTAAAGGTTAGGTTAAAAATACCCACATGAATTCAGTTAATATTTATTTTTACGCACAAATAGCTTGATGGTAAAACGTGCCAATATTTTTATGATTTTAAGTGTGTTAAAGCTATTTTTGAATCGTAGAACGAAAGTAATATTGACTGATTTTGTAGGAAACATAACACAAGATAGGTTTATCTTAAATTAAGTTGGATTAAACTTAGTCTTAATGGAGTCAAGATTTTTGTGAAACTGGTTGGATGTTTTGAATAAAGTAACAAAGTAGCGTACAGTTCCGCCGTTCCGCGGGCAGACTACCCGACCATTAGGTGAATGATATCCGTACCAAGACGACTAGGTACTCACTATGAGGAGATTGGCGTGACAATAAAGAGGGATATTTCCAACACTGGGTGGGTCCAGGTGGATTGGATGGATGGGACAGACAGTTCTTTCATATTTACTTATTTTGTAAATCACACATTTCGTCAAACATCTATTAGTAATTTTAAGAGAATCCCATTGAACAACTTAATATAATAAAGAGAAAACATTTCATTGTTTGTTTGTTTGCATTGAACAGGCTCCGAAACTACTGGATGGATTTGAAAAATTCATTCACCATTAGAATCGTAAATTATTCCTGACATAAGTAGGCTATGTTTTTGTGGTTGTTTCCAATATTCATAGCAAGTTTCACAAAAGTCTTGATTATACAAACTAAATTGCTCCTGGATCTCGCTTAACTCTTCGTGAGTGAGTACTGCCTGGGTGGGTACAAAGTTGATGCAGCTGGGTTACGCCTGAATTTGAAATCCGGAATATCTCTCTCACGTATGGTCAACTTTTTTAAATTGACCTGGATGTTTTACTTTACACAATTTTTTTGTTATTGTCTATTTTAATTGTAAAGTGGCATAAAGACTGTACACGATAAAATCCGGCCATGCATGATCTGGTGTATTTTTTTAATGAATGCTAATTTTCAAGCGGCACTTTTTTGTAATAGTCAGTGGTTATGAAACTACATAATAAAAATACAATCATAATAAAATGTTAAGGCGTCTGTGTCTTAGACCCTTATATAATCCACAGTACCTTTATTTTTTTGTACACGATCTTCTGACAGTCTTTACCAAATTCTCCGTTTTAAAATATTTTATTATTTTTAATTATACAAGCCAAATTATACCTTATTCAATTATCTTACCACAATAGTTAAAACTTTCCTAATTATATTCAGATTAAGATAGTTCTGAGGTTTTTTAACTTTGTCGAATTTGACTTTTTGACAAATAAATGCCTCCCATACAAAAACAACTTTCAGTGCTTGGAGTAAAATGTCTTCCTGACTACTACAAATAGAAATGAGTTTCAAAAAGTATTTTTTTCGTAAGACGACATTCTATTGTGGGTAAAACTGCTTGTAACAATATAAATACAGTTGTGGCGTAGAAGCAGGAAGCGAGTGAAGATTGTCAAAAAACGCTGTACAGGAGATGAAAGGTATGATAGAATATAATTGGCGAAAACTCACACATACCCATGCATTATGATACGATTTTATTTCACTATATAGTATTATAATTATACAACATATTAAAAAAAAAACTGCTTGAAAATTAGCATTCATTAAAAAAATACACCAGATCATGCATGGCCGGATTTTATCGTGTACAGTCTTTAGTATGAAATTAAGTTAAAACAGTTTAGAGATCTGAGGTAAATACCTAATTACCCAGTAAGTCCCAAACATACCGGTATTTACCCAAATTGGTGTATTCCACTGCACCCATTTGCCTATATCTAGGGGCAAAACGAAATATTTCAAGACAAAACTGCCAATATTTCGGGTTTCACGTTTTGGAGTAGCTTACGCGTCATCGGGATCAGAGACCAGTAGAGCCTAATTAAGCGCAATTTTCCAACGGTCGCGGCCAGATCGGCGGTTCGATAGAGCTGCGGTATAGCCTAGCGCTGGTGGCCGTGGTGGGGTCGGCGCTGACGCTGGGCTCGCTGGCCGCCGTCATCGTGGCCGGCGGCGTCGGCAAGAACGGCTCCACCGTCGCAGTGAGCATTGACATACGATCACGTGTTGGTGGCATGGGGGAGTCCAATAGATGACCCCACAAATCCAAGTGCATAGTTCAGCTTGACTCTTTCACGTCTCCAGACTGACTAGTGAAAGGCATGAGGCAAAATAATTTTCGAATTTAGCGCGTAGAATTATACAAATTTTATTTGTAGAATGTCATTAGTACATCTAGATTTGCTAAAGAATATTCACTGTGTACATATGGCAATATGGTTTTTTTTATATCTCCCCTGCCACCAATAGATTATAAGGGTCGTGAATGCGTTGGGCTTAATTTATACTTTTTTCTAAATTATAATTTAACATAGTGTTATTACGAATTGGTAGCTAGGTAGGAGACAGTTAAGTAGTCTGTAAAAACGTTTGGTTCTAACACACCAGAATACTTGTTGTAGCAAGTTATTACTGGTTTCTTATTTTTAATAATACTTTTGACTTATCTGTGTGTTACAGCCAACGTTTTAAATCGCTTCTTTTGTTTGTCGACTACGATTAGTTCATCGCTTATTATCATGTGGGTTTTTTTAATAGCATGCCCCGTTCATTTTACTTATCTGATAATTTGTTCAGTAGAAGCTCCTGTTATTTTGATTTGTAACAATGAGCAGTCTTAAGGTATTTTGAGGTACTTGTTGTATGTAGGTTTTGGTATGTAATTGTCATGTGATAGTTATTGATTCCATAATGATTATGTGGCTGTGTTGCCAATTTGGTTTCACCTTAACGTGGGTCTTCACTCATTTGGCACATTCTGGGATTCATTTGCTTTCCGAATTCAAAATTTTACCGGGAAATGGTGACAGCGTTATGAGAGTTAATTATTTTGTTATTATCTGCCACAACAATGATTTAGTGTTTTAATGTATAATTATCTTATCTTATGTAATTATTCATAGGACTAGACGTGACAAAGGTTTAACGGTGATTATAATTTATTGTCAATAATAGTACACGTAATAAAATTGTGAATAACATTTTAACTCAAGAACACCTACAAGACATAGGGTGCACCGCATAAAGTTTAATAGATAATATAGCATATAAGTCGATCGTTAAAAATAACCACGAATCTGATGATCAGGGTTCGGAGTTTTTATAGCACGGTAAGACGAAAGAGAGCTGTGGAGTCGATATAACCATAAAAATTCAACTCTTACTCATACTCATTCGATTATATTGCAAAATTTAATTTTATTTCCTATAAAAATGAATGATAACTTTTACTTTTAATATTTATAACATTATGAGATTAATATTAAATATCTACATTAAAATCTTTGTTTATAATTGTAATCATTACTTAGCTTAGCTAGCAGCTTTACTCAGGGGCTAAGAGCGATTATAAAAGAATTTCGGAATTAAATATACAAATGAGTATGAGTAAGAGTTGAATTTTAATGTTAATGTCTACTCCACAGCTCTCATTAGTCTTACCGTGCTATGAAAACTCCGAGCCCTGCTGAATGTTATAAGTATACAATAGCTCATAGCGTATCACTCTGCGCCAGGGAGGTCTCCCCAATACTCTAAAAAATTGTCTTCCAGCAAATAGCCGTATGCTTTAAACCTTTCAGACTTTAATAATCATATTGAAATGATAGTTGAGTTGCATTCCCACAAACATGCATTGGTATAACAATTTTTTTTTACTCTTGTACTCGCGTGAAATTGATCTCCCGTTTTCCCTTGGCTACGTCAGTCGTATTGCACGAAATAACCGTAAGGAAACCACAGATCCCGTGTACCACGGTGCCGTGCAACGTAGCCGTGACGTGTATGTGCTTCGCGGGGCAACTAAACTTTGTCCTGCAATTCGCCGCCACCTTCCGTCTTAGGGGGTGTGGAAAAAATGGATCCACAGTTGCTGTAAGATTCATATAATTAGTAGTTTGACGAGGTTGAACCTTTACTGGATTGGCGTTAGCTTTTGGTTTATGGTTAATATTTGAAGGATGAGAGAACGGATAAACAGATACATATTTACTTTATGTGGTTTTTTTCTGAAATTAGAGGTTTTTTGGAAGTGTTTTTAATTTTCACAGCTCACCCACAAGAAAGAGTAAATAAGTTCAACTTAATATATCTAAAACATTGTTAATGAAGTCTGTGTCAGTACCAAACGAATCAATCCGTACTAATTAACAGAACTTCAGATGCATGCAATTATCCGATCTCTGATGACGATTTATTCAATTGATATTGCGTCCCGAGGTAGTTTCCAGGTGGTAGTTAAGTTGTAAATGTATTTCAGTCTGTGGGTATGCCTTAGCGAATGGTCGTCTTATAACCGATTTTTAGTAGTGTACTTTCCGCTTGGGGGTTCAAATTAGTATCTCTCAGCCATAATTAATAATATTCCTTGTAAACCTCGTCAAACGCTAAGTGATACTGTATTAACCAATGGGAATAAATAATGTTTGATGTAAGCGGAAAGCTTTATTGGTACAAATTACAAACCTTGTAAATATACAAAAAAAAAATATTTTCCTTCGGTAGCGTAGATCAACGTGCGTCTAATATATTCGTATTTCAATTTCTACTCCTTCTTTAGTCGTAAAAAATCACAATATCTCTTCAGTAAAAAATATATGTTTACTCCCCAATTCTACATATTTTTTTTATGTGTATATACTGTTATCTTTTCCGCACAGGGTATTCTGTTAATATTTTATTAGTTATATCCTAAGCAGAGGCAATGAGTGAAGACAGCACATGGTCCTCTACAACATTGTTCGCTCATTCTAATAATTAATGGCATGAATGTATTTTGTTTTTGTTATGGCCGCCGCCCGCGTTTCCGGCTATCGTGCTCCGTACAGTTACCAATGGGAATCAACCTCACCTTGGCGTCCAACTGTGTGGTCGTGCTATTGTCTCTCTACCTCATACTCGGATACCTTAGTCTCATAATGAAGGGAGGAGTGGGGAAAAACGGCTCTACCGTCGCAGTAAGACTCAAGGTTTACGCATTGTGCCGTTAACACTTCATGCAAACATGGATAAAGGAAGCGTAGAGTGCGAATGTGGAACAAGTCGTGCCGCTTTGATATATATTTTTAGGTGGCGGTAGCGTTAGGAGGCTTACTAAAGTTGGTAAAAATCGCATGAGAAATGCTGCTCTAGCTAAGAGTAGCAGCCTATTGACTAGTAATCACAATATATCTTAAAAATCGAGTAATATTAATTTATAAAATCAACTGTCAACGCTTAGGAGATATCTAAAGTCTTATCAAGTTATTACTTAACCGGTAGAGGAGGCAAGTCCAGTTAGAACCACGTACAGACTAAACCTGAGAAAACATGACCGAAAATTTTACATGTCTATTCTATATGTAATGACAGATTTAGCGGCGTTCCTTCTATTGGAAAGTGCTGATGGTCTTAAACATAAAAAAAGAAGTTTAAAATTGCTAATTAAAAGTAAATTCAGTATCTACTTGCATGGTGTCATGACTTACATGCCTTGATCACAGAACAACAGCCTACAGATCGTACTATTATACATTCATTACTATATAAATGGTACGAAATCATTTAGGATTCCCTTAATTTAAGAACTAATAGAATCTGTAAGAATCGCCAGGTGTCTAATGACACGAAACTATGTTCTATATTCCCAATCTACTTTAATTCCTTTGTCTATGGTAACAATAACAAGCGCACAGATTTGTACTAACGCGCAGAGTGACGTTCATCGGACTGATATCAGCTCGGCACCGTTCCGAGGCCAGATTTGTTGTAGTTTGTGCTGTGTTCATTGTTTTATGTTTGTGGATGGGTCGTTGTTCAGGTGTTGGTCGCTAGTGGATACTAACGTAGTTCTGCTCGATGAAGTAACCCAACAGGCGTTGTGTTCAGTCAACTTTACTGACCCAGACTTTTTAAACCAGTCACGTCGCTGGTAGATGACGTGATACGAAAAGTCACGTGATGTGCCAGTGACGCGATTGGTTTAAAAACATAGAAACGTTAGTTACCGTAATGCATCTTGTCTGGGCCCTCAGAACCTTTCATTTGCTTATAATTAAAGCAGCGTCATCTAGTAGTGCTATGAGATAGAGATGGGCGAAAGGTAATTACAAATTATAACTACATAAATAACAAATACTTAGGTAAATACCTAGATGTTTACCCATTGGGTCACTCTAATTAAATATGTTATCGATAATTTACAGTATTTACCCAATTAGAGTATTTATTTACCTAGGTTGTTGCACATTTTTATATTAAATTTAATATTCTTAGCGCTAGAATAATGCTACAGTGAAGTATTTTAAAACGCCTTTTGGGTTACCTACGTTTGATGATATTGAAGGTATATTCCTTGGTTATATACGTATTGCTCTGTAAACATTACAGTATATTGGTCGTCAATATTTGTATATAACAATACACCGACAAATTTATATACTGAGGGTATATATAAAACCATGGTTGAATAGCAGAACTACGCAAGTTTACGTTTTCATAACAGTTTTCGTCTCGCTTACTCATTTTCACTATCTCTTTCGCCACAGCTTGTTCTAACCGCATGATATTTAGTTAGTGCATGGTTTGATAGTTTTTATTTGTGTTACTTTTTTCATAATAATAGTAATTTTGTATTATGATGATCCCTATCAAATAAAATGTGTGATGTAATAAAGAGCTCTCTAAGTATATGGATTAAATCTAATTTTTACAGCTTCTGTGCGTGTCTCTTGACAATATAAGACTTAATTTCTATAAAAAACCAACCAAGTGCGAGTTAAATTTGTACACGAAGGTTTCCATACTGTTCTTGTTTGATGACCTCCTTGATTTTTTATCTTTTATTTTAATAACAGCGATAGAAATACATACTCTGTGTGTATATAGTGTTTAAGTGTAAACTGCCTATTACGGTGATACAGACAGACACAGACACACATACGGTGGCTTAGTAACGGAAGTTCTTAGCACGTTGTACGTCCTTACACTCATGGGAGGCAATTAAAATCATAAATCCTGAGATAGACCTAAATATGTATAAAGAAACAAAAAAAAGTACTCCCAAATATAACTCACCTAAGAAATTCACTGAGCTCAATATTACGTCACAACAACAATCTCCAAGAAACTAACCTTACCTTTCAAAGATCTCTGTCCCCCCCTCCACGGGCCAAGGTACACCCCCTATCTCCCGCAGGGCACGAGTATCCTGTCGCCGGTGATCCCCTTCTCGCTGGTGGTGGTGCCGGCGTTCATCATCTTCCAGAAGTCAGAGTCGCACGTGTATGAGAACCACCCAGCGCTGTACATTATAGCGTTTGGGATGGTCGCCGCCAAGGTCACCAACAGGCTGGTGGTGAGTATTGCTTGGAGTGGTGACTGGAGTATTTATTAGGTTTTGCTTGTGGAATTCGTATAGCGCATAGCTACTCGTGTTGAATTGAACGCGTATCATAAATGGTTGCATTTTGTTGTCCTGTTTGAAACCTCCTCGAGTTACGATTGTGAAGCTAAAAATGTTCATACAAATTCCCCTTAAATCTACTCCGATTTTTACGATACATACCTAAATATTTTGTAGATATTATGAAAAACAAGGTCTGTATGAATAAAAATAATGATCGCAAACGTACAAACCTAGATTTTCATAACAATACAACATATTCAAGAATCGTGGAAATCGGACTTGATTTAGGGGGTGAGAAACGTTACCGTAGGAGTTAAATTTGTATAAAAAAAATACTGTTACGCAATTTAAGCACCTTGTAAGAATCCTCTTGGGTCTGCATCGTCGTCGAAGACCTATTTATCAAAGCGTATTAGTCTAATAATATTAGTCTATTGTCCCATAAATAAACCTAAAAAATCAGATAAAACACGAAGATTATTCTTATTCTTATTCTTATTCTTAATATTTACTATACGAATACTTTTTGAGAAACGGGCCCTGTCCATACCAATGTGGGTGTATTACCAATTATATTAGTAAGACACTACTCTAGGGTCCAACATCCGCCTTCAATAGGTGGTATAACAAGGAAAGTCTGCTGATCTTCTCAAATTTATGCGTGATTTCTAATCTCCTTTTTAAATAATATTCTTCCCTATCTCACCCAGGTGGCGCATATGACGAAGAGCGAAATGGACTATTACGACTGGTCGCTGCTGGGTCCGGCCATGTTGTTCCTCAACCAATACTTTAACAACGCCATACCCGAGTATTACGTGCTATGGTTATGCACGGTACGTTATATTCTACTGGACTATGAGACAGTGCCAATGAGTTAATTTTGTATGGAATCCTGGAAGACGAACACTAAATGTGTTTTCCGACACGACTCATTTTGGAAAAATATTCTGATGAATGATTATTTTCGTAAAGTATGATTATGAATTTAGATAATGTTGAGTAGAGTATTTTTTTTAAGTTACGCTGTGCTGTGGGTAATTAATCGTAGCGGGGAGAGAACTAGATAGATTATTAACGACTTTGGTGGCACATAGCTGGCTATTTTCGTAATATAATTCTGCCACTTCATCACAGAATGTACAAAGAGCATTTGGGAAATTTCAGCCACGATTTAACAGCAAGAGAGAGTAAATTGGTTGCAACTTCACCTGTGAACTACATTCTAAATAGACTGTTCTTATTTTATTTTCTTAACATTAGTTCGTTATCAAATCCTGCGGTGTGTAAACATTAAAATCGAAATTCTCGTCTAATACCTGTCAATGTTCTTACGAAAGTGCCACTAAGAACACAAATCGTTCCAGATATGGGTCGTGGTGGACCTGATGCGCTACTGCGGGCAGATCTGCCTGGAGATCTGCCAGCACCTCAAGATCCAGCTGTTCCGGATCCCCTACCCGCCCGCCAAGCCCAGCCCCGCGCACGCCGAGCGAAACGGTACGAGCTCGCGCCGCGCGCAGCCGCGCAAGCCGCGCGCGCAGACATAACTCGCGCACACCGGCCCACTGAGGAGGTAACCTCTGGATTAGTTTCAAAGTGGAAGGTTGAAGTTATGTACATCCTTCTTCAGAGCTGTTATGAATGAGTGAAAGAGGTGGGGCCAGTGTTCGGAATTTTCACGGCAAAACAAAAGACTGTCGCAAATTTACTAGGGTAAGAAATAATTTTTCATCGATATCGATAGTAAAATAAATAATGGTCCAAAAAATAAATATAAATATATTATAAAATACATTAGGTTTGTGTAAAGTTATATCGAAACAGATTCAATTTCTTCTTCAAAATCCACATCAGTACACACAGCAGCACATGCCATTTTATTTGGTTTCTGATAGTGATAAGAGTAGATAGTCATTATAATAATTTTAAGTGTCTGTTATTGTCAATGAGGTGGTATAGTCGCTATATTTCACCTCTTTACTACTCAAATTCGGCAAAGGCAAAAGGACGGGTTATTCAATATTTTCATTAGAAACAAGATGTCGTTAAGGCTTGAATAATAACTTTTACACTGAATAATCTGTGAATTACTGTTTTTTTTTTGCATATTATTTTAAATTATAAAATATTCTATAGTAATTCTCGATATCGATGATAAATTATTTCTTACCCTAGTAAATTTGCGACAGTCTGTTGTTTTGCCGTGAAAATTCCGAACACTGGGTGGGGCACATAGAGTTTTGAATTTGCTTCGTAATATCTTGGACATCCAATGCGATAGTGTTGATTCTAAGGGGTAGCGGTCAGTTTAGAGTTCGGCGTTATGTATTGTACTATTATTTAGTTTATAAATATATAAAACATTGTCCAATAAGATTTTGACGTTGTTTAATATAATCTAAGAGCTTAGTTAGGCAGTCAAGATTTGTGATATTGTCCCGCGAGATTTTATTTATTAATGAATTTAAATGGCACGTCTAAACTTGGAGATTACAGTTTTATTTTGTTGTTGGGGTATTAATATTACACATTGTTGACTAATTAAGTACACAGTCATAATAGTGTACCGTCGACGAAGTTTTATAATATACAGCTTTTTTAACACTGTATAATGATTCAAACCAATGCATACCTATATATCATTTCAAAACACCTTACTCGAGACAGCTCTCTGTGGAATCGTCACTATAGCTTTTATGTCGAAGGACATTAGTGTTTTCGTGTACGGATTACCAGAGGTTACCTGACTTAAGTATGGCCGAGTTCGGTTTATTTATTTGGGCCTTTACCAGCGTGGTGGAAATTATGCCGTTAGTAGAGCTGTAGGAGCGTCAGTGTTTGGTAATTTATCTTCACCGTGCCAACCGAAATACAGCCTACATAGAACTACCACATCCTTGAAAATTGTGTTAATTCAGTTGAAGAATTAGACTCTTAACAGCAAGACAAGATACATGACTAAAACCTATAATTGGTAACGATTAACGTCATATTAGTAATAATGTATGAAAAACATTGACGGACATATACTCCTACAAACGGTATCCATCCAGATTTTAACAAAATCTTTCGATTCGCGAATGCTAGGTCCCGGCATAGGATAATGTTTTGTTTAAATGCACAACCAATAGCAATAATTAGCTATAAAGCATATGTTATATGTCATTTCATATCTTTAGCCTCGAATTGTGTGATGTTAGATGGTGTGTGTATAGTAGAATCAAAGAGATGTAGATTAAATCTACTTGTCAGTAATTATTGAACACCTTAAGAGTGCCCGATGTTGCCAATTTGAATGGGATAGAGCTCCTATTGGTGTCAAGGATAGTGAATACAAGTTCTTCCGGTATTTTGCCGTACTACCTCGATTGGATGCTCTCTTTGTGAATAATCCAGGGGCGTGATTCTCTTAAAATCGCGGGCGGTCGAACGAACAAGTGAATGTCGCAGCGGCAAATTTAAGTAGTCGCGTCAGAGCGAACAAAATACTTTTTAGCGTGTGCATTTTCAATTAGGCAGCTTTATACGTTCGATCTCGTCAAAAGAAGCCTGCATAAAATGTGTTTTGGTCGCTCTGACGGTACTACTTAAACACGCCGCTGGGACATTCACTCGTTAGTTCCTCCGACCGCGTTTTTGCGAGAATCACACCCAAGAAAATCTCAGAGCCGCTAAGGAACACCAACATATTTTTTTTATATTTTGTAATCATGTATGAGTAGCAGTAGTCCAAATTGTGTCGTAACCGCCACCTATTTTTGCTATGAAACTAACCGGTTTCGGTTGAAAGTTTACATTGTTATTTTGTAAAGTTTTTTCGTTCAAACTCTTCAAGGTCAAGCGAACTTTTAGTCGTCTCCATCGATTACTTTGTTTATAAACGCGGCTGGTTTCGAATCACTTCTTGAAATCTATTATTCAAACCCCTTTAGTGTCTTCAGTCTCACTACCAATGACAATAAAATTGTAATTTTTCTTTAATTCATGTACCACGAAAAGTGGTCGTTTTCCGAATGCTTTTGACACTGAAACGTTGTTTTTAGATCAACGCGTAGTGGATAGTAAGTGTTGCGAAATATTCATAGGAAGCTATGGACAGTAAGTGAGTGTGTGGCTCGGAGTTCCTAGTATTGAGTTTTACGCTTGTATACGCTCTTGCTAGGGTAAAACCTTTTCGTAGAGAGCCTGAAGTGGTTATCGGGATTAATTTTGATTTTATAAATATGCTTGTGCATAAAAGTATTAGCAAAAATTTTTACACATAGGCATAGTACTTTACCATATAATGCATTATAAAATTAATTATTTTAGAGGACATTATTAATTTCCTATTCACACTATGGACAGGCAAGAAACAAGTAAAACTGTACCAACCATGTACTTATGTTATTAGGGAGTTTCTCAGAAAAAAGGTACCTAGTTAAAGACTAAAATTAAGTACCTAACGTTAACTTTTTCGCTTCATTGACGATAATTGATCGTACATTTATACATACTCCCCTCAACACCAATTAGCAGTATCTCAAATTCAAGATTCAATCCTCACCCGTTAGTAATATGCTTGCACTTGCTACATGAGTTTTTCTGAGATACTGTCAATGGTCTTTTAACAGTAATTTTCGTAACGCAGCGGTAAAGTTAACGTTCCTTCATTTTAGTCCTTAACTAGGTACTATCTTTCTGAGAAACGCCCGGTGAATTATGCTTGGTTGTAATACTCAAGCCGTTATGATATTAGAAACTTTTTCATTATGCCTCATTGTCAATTAGGCCAAAATTCGGAGGGCTCTAACGAGGGTGTACACATTCGTCGAAAACACTGTTGAGATATTGTCTAACATGAACCTTATCTGTACTCGCACAGCTCAGCTAGATGCTTCATTCAATTAGAAACATTATATCTAATCTTACTCAGGTTCACGTATCTTCGTGAATGCGGACTAGGGAATGCCTGTAAATCTAATTATAGTATAAGTTATGCGAAACTAACACCGTTCGCGCTATCACTATTTTCCTATGCCCTTACTAACGTGGAACAGCCGTGGGGTAGCTCAATCATGCTTTGTCCATATCTCTCATTGGGACATTTCAATTTGACAGCATATACTTCTATTCTTCTTCCATTTATTTCTCACTAGTGTTGACGTATTTGAAGATAGTGATGCGTGAATAAGTCTCTGCTATTCGGCCGTCTGTTCTTAAACTGCAAGATACTCGGTGTTGGCTGTATCTCTTTTGAAATAAAAAGTATAGAAGCGACACTAGACCCTTGTTAAGGCATTGACCCTTAAAAGAGAGCCTCAAAGGTTGTACCTAGGGATTTGTTGTTACAGCGTTCAAAATTACCACAGAAAAACGAATGTTCATAGCCGTTGGACTGGAACATTTCATTTTATAATTCTTATGTTCATGAAATTCAAGCAAGGAACATCCTAAAGGGATTTAATTATGTGTGAGAAGGTATAGTCACGAGATTAAATTGGGTAACCACTTTAGGTCCAAAGTCAATCTGACATTTTACAACAATAAGATTGAGTTTCCTAAAAGTAACAAGTTACTTGATATCTCTAATGACAGACGACTTCAAGCATGTTTTTCTTGAAATGGGTCCCAAGTTAACGCTCGTCTCCGTACATAAAGCGTTATCTATCGGCCTTGCTTGTTGAAAACCTGTGCCTTGCCCATAAAACGTGTTATTTTATTTGAAGGCTTCACATCGACCTAGTGGACTCAGGGTCTGTTTGTGACGCTTCTGTACGTTTTATTTTGTTCTACTATATCATATTTATAGCATTGCTGTTGTTATGGAAGGCGTGAGGATGGCTTGGAGCTAGCAGCCAGATCAAACAGTCTATCTAGTCTTAAATTATACTTCGCGGTTAGTCTGCCCCAGGCGTTGCTTGTACAGTCGAGTCCAAAGAAAATTTATACGCTTTTGCACCTTATTACAATGGGGTGCTAAATTGTATACGTCTTTGAACTCGACTGTAACTTAAAAATGAATAAAACATTTCAACCTTGATACAGATTTATAATTAGATCTTAACTTCAAATGGTAGTTGCATGCCAAAGGAAAAGGTCGAACATTTGTAATTTTGTAAAGTGTTTTTTTCAAAGTAGAATCATCTTGAAAACTTGGATTTAGTTAATTAATTGTAGTACTTGAGAGTTAACAAGCGTATTGGATCTTTAGATCAGGTTGCTCAACGTTTGGTTTCAGAATAGATAGGAGCTATAGAGCTAAGTGTATATATGTTATATATTGTGTAATGTCACGACGCAAGCTGGCTGTATAATAATGACGTGTTTTTTTATGTGAAATATAAGCAAATGTACATTTTCTAACTCTTGTTTCATTGTAGTCCTTGTCAACAAGCAGTCCTAAAATACGTTGGTCCGACTGAAATAATAAAGCCCTCTATGTCATGTTGCCAGTGTGACACGCACAGCGTAGTTGTTTCCAGATGCATTATTAATAGTTGACGCAACGGTTGATGGAGCAAAGGTCAGTGGCTTGTGGCTTGGGTGCACTCGCTGTATTTTGTTGTCTGTAGTTTGCTTTTGTAGTCACATCAATACACGTTGGGTTTCAATAATATTAGCTTTGTGCCATAGAAATTGTACGCAAACTAAATTGTTTACTAAATAGAAACGTAGGAATATTGTACATAGAAGTGTAACTAAATACTTTACTCATGCAGACTATATTTGTGAAATTTATGTTAACTCTTAAAAATAATGTAGTCAGTACCTTACCTAATATAATTACACAGGAAACTTATTGACGTTAATACAGTAGAACACATATGGCCAAGGCCTCTATTCAACACGGTAAAAACCTTATAGTTTTTGAGCTGTTATCATAGCTTTTTATAGCTCTTATTTATGGGTCATACACAGATTTAGGTTCGCGTCTTTCCTGTGGACATACCCGAAGTTAACGTGTTTAAGGCCTAATTTTCTGGCTGAACCCACATCCGCATGAACGGCGTCACGTCTACTTTAGTCCTATCAAATAAAAACATTACTTATATGCACACAACCCCTTAACTATTGACCACAGGAGAGACAACTTTTGTTTTTTCGAATGTGTATGACCCTTATTTGACAGTAATGGCGGCCGAGTCAAAAACAGTACCATAACCCTTAGGCTGCGTTTCCACCAGAGCTCTGCGAGGCAGCGAAACGGTGTTGCGAGGAAAATTCACCAATAGGATTCATTTGTTTTACTAGCCTCACTATCCCATTGGTGGATTTTTCCTCGCAACACCACTTCGCTGCCTCGTTCAGCGCTGATGGAGATGCAGCCTAATATGGCTGCGTTTATTTCGTCACAAAGTTTGGATAAGGTATTTGTCACCTTTTGACACGTAAGAAAGTACGAGAGTGACGGATGCTTTATCCACATTTGACACGCGATATAGACGCAGCCACACTATGCCCGCAGGTCAACTATGATTAGGAATTTGCCGCCAAAATAGAGGCGCAATACTGTTTCTGGGGCCAAGTAGACAAGACACGTATAATGTCACAAACGTATCTTTTAAGACCGGAGGTGGCGCGTTCCCTTTGCTTAAAAGCGTTCTCAAAGCGTGGCGGAGGCCCCGCCTCCACTCTCAGTGCGTTTGTAGCTTCAGGTACTAGTTATGTAATGTAAATGGTTATGGTCGAATTATACATAGCATATAGTTGGTAGCCAACATTTTCGATTTTTCTATTTCAACTAATACCACATGGTTTTCCTAGTTGCATGAGCTTTACTTTGCATGTCTTATATTGAGTTTCCTATGAGTTTTTCGATACAATACTATACTTTCATTTAATTGTGATATTTGTTTTTTGCTTTTCAGTGACGAGTGACAGTGAAAAATCGGAATCGGAGGATTCTTCCCCGCTTTTAAACAATAACAGTATTAGTTAATTCATAGTATTTTGTAGATAAATTATCAAGGCCGATTGAAAAGGTATCCCGTTAGGTTCGAAAGCCCTTTTTTGTACTACGGTCTTTAATATGAACCTGCCAAAATATTAATAAAAGTCACAAGAAAACGTCATAAGGTTCCATGGCGGCATAAAAATTAAAATCCACTTCCTTAACTGACTTAATACTTTCAAAAATAAACTAACCGTAGACAACCCTCTTCAACGCCACTCTTCTGTAAGTAATATCCTTTTTAAAGATGGGAAAAATTGGGTTAATACCCTATAGTACAATTACCTCGAGTATTCACCAGGTATGTACTCAACTTACCGTACATAATTATTTTCATATGCGTTTTCCACGATAGATTTTCACTTATTGTTTATAAAATTAACACGCCGCCCATCTCTGTTTCTGTATCAACCAATTTTTTTTCTTGTTATAAAATATTTGACCCTGTGCAACTTCTTTCCAATTTTAACGGGCATTTAATGGTTAACTCTTTTTGGTTCGGGTCCGGGGTTCGAACCACACCACGCTGTCAGATGAGTTACTCGACTTTCTAAAGTTGTCAACCCTAGTCCACGATGCTACGGACGTCCATATGTACCTAACTAATTTGTCTACTTATCCAATTAACTTGTAATCAAGTGTCCCGATTTCATTAAGGTGTGCCTTGTTGGCTCAGTGATATTTTTAGATATTATTTTACTTTTAGACTTCTGTATATATGTATTGTAAACGTCCCGAAATGTGTATGTTCTTACTTCTTTAGTGACCCTAACATAACTGACACAAGATGAAGTAAACACTGCGCCAAGCATACGCCAAAAATATTATATTCATTGACAAGGTCTCAATAATATCTACACGCTCCTATGCCTCTTTTGATAAGGCGTATGTTTACATATATTTGGCGCGAAAGCTGTAGAGACATCAGTGCTTTTGACTGAGCACTGACAGTTATTGTGTTTTATAATAAGCTAAAGTTAAGTATTTTCTTAAAGTCGAGGAGTATTTATTTGTTGTATAAGATACCTAATTTAATAACCTTTATCAATGTAGCTAACGAAAAAAGGTGGCCACTTTTTCCCGTTAATTTACCTACTCAATTGTTTTTAAGCTATGTCACATACCCTATCAATTATCTATTCATCATAAAACTTAAAATTCAAGAAAGTTACTTACTAGAAAACACAAAATAGTAAGTGAGGATGCCACTGGATGTCGGCGTTTGCTCGGTGCAGTCTTAACTCTCAGTGAGTCCCTTTCTTATGATACTAGTTAGACGGAACCGCACTCGGGATAAATTATCGTTATATCAGTCATCTTAGGGTCGTACTTGGCAAGAAAACAAATGGTAAATGAAGTCAAAATCTAGTGAACTTTATTACAACTTGTTAAAAAGCTAAATTCAACTAATCGTTGACAGGGCTCGTATTATGGTCGCGTTTATCTCGGTGGATAAAGCATGCGTCATTCTCGCACTTACATACTGGTCAGAAAGTGACATATTTTGACTACGTTTATCCCATATATAAACACGACCATAATAGGCCTGATGCTTATGGCCCGCCTTCTAGACGATGGCCGTATGGCCGATGGGCGTAAGGGATGCATTTACACCTTAGAGCGAGCAACATATTCTTGCACATCACTCCGTCATGATGAGCCATAGTGTAGAGCGGCCATTAAAGGTTATACATGTCATGGTTACCACCATTACTATAGTTCTGTATGTTCTGTTACCGTCCACCGCACGACAATTGATTACGTTAGGTACCTTAAAAAGTACAATTATTATTATACATTTTATTTATTATAATGTACTTTTTCGATGTAGTAAAAACCATTTACTTAAGTCATATTCAAATGGTTTTTAGTACAGTCGTGTGCAATATAAATGTCGAGCACACTTAGAATCTTGTTATCATGCTTGTCATTCTATGTTCAGTTGCAAGTTTGCTACTAGACAATATCAATCTTCAATAATAGAAAATACTTCATTTGAAAACTATAACAGTAATAAAGTCGCCAGTGAACGAACGACGTAGACGTGTCTCTTAAATAAACCATAGCGTAATGGGTAGGCTTTACAATGTATTATTTATTTGACGCTTGCCCTTGAGTTGTTACCTATGTAAATATTGAATAAGCTTTGTCCGCACCGGCTAAAGGGTGGGTTTGTTAAACCCTGTAATTTAAAATGGCACGACATACTTATAAATAGTGTTTCAGTCCGAAATAAATACTCTCATGTTACCCGAGTTTGTTTTACTATAGTGTTGAAATACATACATTTAATCACGCCGGTTTCCCAGAGGGGTATGCAGAGACCACTTCTTTCCACCTGCTACGGTCCTGACAAATATCTTTCGCTTCTTCTACATTCATACACCGAGTCATGCATGCACGTCGGTTTAGGGTAAGTAACAGATTCGGCCCTTCTCCAGTATTTCTCCGATTGTATTCGAAGAAGTATTTGATTCGTAAGTTGATGCTAGACTATGGAAGAATAATATGCCTTCAGATATCCTGTCCATGATGACAGATAGATTCCTACCGTCTCGTTCTTGAGGTCCTCAGTGCTCATCACCGTTGGTCTGCGCCAGAAACAATTAGGCACCTTTGCTTTACAAGAATGAGAGGAAGGTACCTACCCGAAAATATGTTTTTTCCAGATTTTATTTTATAAGTTGGTCGGCGTAATTTAAATGTCTATCCCACATTACAGTTTGTTAGTACCTAAGTAGGAACCTACCAGAAGTATTTGAGTTAAAACTGCTGAAAAACTGACATCACAGACAGGTGGACATGGCGAAACTATAAGAGTGCCGTGTTGACTACGAAACTCTAACAAAAACGACTTAACCACATATACTGAAATCCCAGGCTTCAGGTACACCTAAATGTATCGTAATTTGTAATCAGATAAGAAACAATCAGTCGTGCATTTTCCCAGGTACGAGGGCTGCTACTTATGTAACCGGAATAGAAAAAATAAACAAACGTACATGGCTAAATATGGTTTTATTGTTTTTCGAAGTATTCTCCGTGATAATCGATGCACTTTTGCATACGTTGAAACCAATTTATAAAGCACTTTTTCCACTCTGACTGAGGTATCTCCAAAACGTGCTGTCTGAACGCGTCGACGGCATCTTCACGGGTCGAAAATCGTTGACCACGTAATTTATTCTTTACATTTGGAAATAAATAGAAATCATTGGGTGCCAAATCAGGGCTATAAGGTGGATGACCCGTTAATTCTATATTTTGACCTTCCAAAAATCGAGTCGTTTCACGTGATGTATGACAGCTGGCGTTATCATGGTGCAGAATGATTCTCCGTCGCTGGTTGTTTTTCCGTATTTTTTCAAATACTTCCGGCAAACAAATGGTCGTGTACCACTCCGAATTAACCGTTTTACGATTCTCTAGGGGCACTGTAGCCACATGGCCATTAATACCAAAAAAGCAGGCCACCATTTGCTTCAAGGTGCTTTTTGCACGAGTTACTTTCGTAGGGTTCGGCTCATTTTGAAACACCCACACCGTTGATTGTTGTTTAGTTTCGGGATCATACGCATAGATCCAGGATTCGTCACCTGTGTAGATATTATAAACAGCTTTTGAGTCACCACGGTTATATTTTTTCAACATTTCCTTGCACCATTCGACGCGAGCCTCTTTTTGATCCTTAGTTAAGTTGTGCGGGATCCAACGCGAACAAATTTTTTTCACAGCTAAGTGTTCATGTAATATCTTATTAATGCTCGTCATACATATGCCTATAGTCGCCTCTATCTCGCGATACGTAACATGACGGTCATGCATTATAAGTTTTCGCACAGCTTCAATATTTTGTGGTACAACGACCGATTTCGGGCGACCATCCTTAACTTCGTCCCTGAGCATACTACGTCCACGATTGAACTCACTAAACCAGTGATACACAGTAGTTTTGGATGGAGCTTCATCACCAAAAGTCGAAGTTAGTTGATCTATGCACTGTTGTTGCGTTAAACCACGCCGAAAATCGTAATAAATCATAGCACGAATATTTTCACGAGTGAGTTCCATTCTTGCAGCGAGATTAAAATTTAAACCCGCCAAAAACAAAAGACTAGCGTACATAAGAAAAAAAATATATAGCGGCCAGTATTAAAAAAAGTTCAAATTTTACCATGGAGGTCAGATATAGCGTTTAAAAATGTTGGAATCC
Source organism: Acleris laterana (assembly GCA_963966035.1). Taxonomy (NCBI): domain Eukaryota; kingdom Metazoa; phylum Arthropoda; class Insecta; order Lepidoptera; family Tortricidae; genus Acleris; species Acleris laterana. The sequence goes on from OZ014442.1 coordinate 19,500,904, forward strand.
TGGATTCCGGTTACATAAGTAGCAGCCCTCGTATTAAGTATCAGATTTATCGGTCATGATTGCTCGTGATTACGGGTAGGTGTAGTATCTAGTTATACACCTACCTACTAGCTATACCTACAATCGATTCATCCGGTACCTAGTAATATTAATAAATAAAAATAAATAAAATAAAATAAAATGCATTTATTTCAGACTACAGAATCCATAGATTGTTAGTATTACACAGAGAACTTAAATAACTATGTTAGTACCTAAACTTAAATGGAGAGAGGTCCAGTGCCTGATCAAGCCACTGTCCCATCTCTCAACGACGACGGTCAGGAGAGTGTGGCGGCTGGCGCGGACTCTGCAGAGCGTCGCGGCGCAGCGCTTGCGCAGCGTCGCGTGGAAACCGTCCACGCGCGCATCCGCGAACATCCCCGAAGCACTGCAGTATCGCGGCAGCCGCAACAGAACCCTGAACGCGTCGTTGTACTGTACGCGCATTGAGTTTATAGCCCGTTGCGTGTACCTCGTCCACAGGCTGCAGGTGTACAGCGATGTACAGTACGCTCGAAAAAGTGTTATTTTAACTTGCGCTGTACACCGGCTGAACCTGCGGGCTATCATATTGGCCCTGACGGCTAGTGCCCGGCGCTCCCTTTCAATGTCATCGTCATCACGCAAATCGTCGGTAACCAAGTGCCCAAGGTATTTAAATGAGTGAACCCTTTTTAGTGGCTCACCATTCAAGCGAATGGGTGGAACATGCGATGGGCACTTGTTCCCCGCCTTAAAAACCATATACTTACTCGCTCTTTAGCACATTATATTTCAAATTATGACTTAATGCGAGAGTATGTGTGTTAGATTGTTACTCCTTCACGCTGTAACGGCGGTTTAGATAAAAAATTAAATTGTGAAAGCAGTTTTTTTTTTCATTTTTATGGCATAGAGAAGACAAACGAGCACACAGAGGCCACCTGATGGTAAGTGGAAACTGTGACCCATGGACATTCGCATTCACAAGACTTCCTAAGACTGCAAATGCGTTGCCAACCCTGAGGACTAAGATGGAATGCCTCTATACTAGTCATTTCACCGGCTGTCTTATCCCTAAACCGGAACACAACAATGTGAACACTGCTGTTTGGCGGTGGGTTAATGTATAAGATGGTGGTAGCGATCCCGACGGACCCTGCACAAGGTCCTACCACCCGCAAGATACCCTGGATTACACATACTTAGACATCCCGGAATTTAAGTTCTCGAGGGAAAAACGATAATCGAAACCTACGCGGATAAAGTCCCGGGCAGAATTAAGTTAGCATAATATCAATACCTGTTTTGTAAGTCAACTAAACTAGATTTAAAATCCGATAAGGCCCAGTGTCAGCTCCAAAGGCGAGGAGGGGAAGCATTTCCCCCTAAAAACGAAAAATGATCGTCAGAAGACCTAATTTAAGGTAGATTTATAGTGTGGGGCTTTCATTTTACTTGTCGACTTTACTTTACTTATTTAACGGTTTTTATAAACGCATCACTACATAGTATAAAACAAAGTCGCTTCCCGCTGTCTGTCCCTATGTATGCTTAGATCTTTAAAAGTACGCAACGGATTTTGATGCGGTTTTTTTTAATAGATAAAGTGATTCAAGGGGAAGGTTTTTATGTATAATAAATTTTGTTTTATGTACGTGTGTTATAGAAAACTCAAATAAACCGAAGCGAAGCGAGGGCGGGTCGCTAGTTATAAATAAACACAACTAATAATACAACTTACTTTCATGACGCAGAGCTACTGACTGACCAATAATAAAGAAGTTTTACGATCTTTCAAATCATAGCAGACGTTACGGCAACTAGCGTTTACACCGTTTTAATCATTGAAACCGTTTTATTTATATAAGTAAAAGCGATGTCAATAATGCCAACACCGACAGCTGATATGTCTCTTTTAATTTGAACATTTTACCTATAAGTGCATCATCACACGCCTATTGATAGCGCTTATCACCGCAAGCGAGCAGCGGTCCTTGTAAACAACTTGGAGCGCTCATTTGCGTTCGTTATTACGTCAATTTCCCTTAAAACATGGGTTATTACCTTGACATTGTGGTGTATAGTAGTTATAAGTGTTGTATAGAGGAGTTTTGAGTGTGAAGTGAGTAGTGTCATGGCGTGCTTTCCGTGGAAGCGGCGGCGCAGTCACCAATGCGAGTATATACAACTTAAAGGTTAGTTTTTTGTTTAGGTACGTACCTATATACTTACCTAGATTTATCTTTGCCTCATGCATGAGTCAAAATATATGGAGCTAGTAGACAATATAAGGTTTTTATCGGTTTAAATTCCGACTCTTGCTATAGATAAGTAACTATGGTTATAGTGCATAATCAAATGTATAAGTACCTAACTACAAAGATCTTAGTGTCTGCGCCTACTGTTCTGCCCTCGTACGGAAAAAAGGCAGAAGTACAATTAATTCACAGAAGGATATTAAACTCTCGTTGGTTATAATAAGGTTGGAATAGCAATACAAGTCATATAGCAGATCTGCCTTTTTCCGTAGCAGGGCAGTAGGTACCTACTGCAGACTAGTGTAATATTTCCAATCCACGACCGTGCAAATGTCAGTTTGAGTGTATAGGCGCGTCATCGTGGAGTGAACTCTATAGGTAAATCGTCGTCCAATAAAGTATGTTTTGTTCCATTGACTTTATTATGTACCTACAGTCACCAGCAATAATAGGTAAGTAGGTAGGTACTATGTAATACAAAATTAGGCTCAAAAATATCTGACACATTTTTGTTGCCAGAGGTATCAGATATTTTCATTTGCGTGTCAGATATTTGGAAACGCAATGTTGTATAATATATTTTATCTACTCATATCGTAAAGTTCGAATTATAAACTTCAAAACGAATTTATATTGGCATACTTAGTTTATAAACGAGTTTTTTCGCTGTCAGGAGGCGCGGTTGACACACGTGATTATTTGGTGAAATTTAAAAATTTTCGCCTTTTAAAGGCATTTTGTTTGTTTAGGTTTCGTAATTTGTAGCTAGTTGTAGAATTAGTTGTATATACTTGTAGATTATTGGTAAATGTAAATACTTAGTTTATTTTAAGCTGTAACGGTGTTGCGGGTCGCTCATTGCTCCAATATGGATGCTTTGAGCGGCCATGCTTCACAGGGGAATCCGGATGGTTCCGGATTCATGGATGCAGTTGATTCTCCACCCCGTACTGCAACTGACTTGACTCAAGACTCTATTTTCGATACGAGTCAAAATTCACGCAAACGTCGTAATGAGGACATGCCATCCGATACTAGTGTAAGGAAGGTGACATTGACTTCGGACCCACCTTCTGCCTCTGTGCAGACGGTCTATACTGATCCTGACTTAGCGGAGGAAAATAGACGTTATACCCCGAACTGTCGTGCTCCGTTCATTGTCCATGTCTCCCGCGTGGAGCCGGATTTAGCCGCGGGGCTCTCCATTCGTCCAATTAAATTTGGTCAATTTATTTCGAAATTGGACATTTCAAAAAACATCGTGAAGGACGGCATTAAGAGTGTTGGTCGCAATCGTATTTCGGTTGAATTTAAATCGGCGGATTCAGCGAACGCGTTTTTTGAATTAGATTTAGGAAAACACAAGTATAAGGCGATTATTCCGACTTTTAATGTGACTCGCATGGGTCTTATTCGTGGCGTTCCAACAGAGTGGTCTATGGATCAGCTTGTGGAGTCCCTTTCGTTACCGGACAATTGTGGGAAGGTCTTGAAGGCTCGTAGGTTAAACCGAAAAGTTTTTGAAGAAGTAGGTTCGCCAAAATGGATCCCCACCCAGTCTGTCGTACTCTCTTTTAGAGGACAAATCTTACCGACTCATGTATACAGTTACTATTGCTCAATTGTTGTAGAACCGTACCAATTACCTACTATCCAGTGTAGATCCTGCTGTAGATACGGCCACATTGCTTCGCAGTGTAGGTCTAAACCCCGATGTTACAAATGTGCTCAGGAGCATTCTGGGTCATCATGTGTGGTCGAAACTAGTAAGGCCTGTTGTATATTTTGCTCTGGCCCACATTGCGCCACGGATTCAAGTTGTCCGGAAAATGTACGACAAAAAAAAATCAAATTCTCAATGTCGCAGGAAAATATCTCGTATGTGGAGGCTTCTTCTCGGTTTAGTTCGGTAAGGCTATATTCGGAAGTTGCGGGTTCCTGTCCTTCTCCTCCACAAACAGTCTCACAGCCGTCATCGACATCGCACGCTAAAGTAAGCTATAAGAAAACAGTAGTCATGAGTCCAAAGCCGAGAGTTACTTTGTCACCCAGTTATGACATTCAAGCCCATAATGACATTATTTCTTGTCCCCTGTCCTCTTCTCCCAATGGTTGCGCCCTTGGTCAGTCTACCCAAGAATCTCTTTCCCCTAATGATAATCTTCTGGACCTCATATTGTCCATGTTACTGAATATCCTGTCAAAATATAATGATTGTTTACCGCCCAACGTTGCCGAAAAATTGTCACAAATTTCCATCTTATCTCTCAATGGCGGTAAATCTTCTTCAGTGGAATGCCAATAGTATCAGGCGGAGAAAAGCAGATCTAATTCATTTAATTAATAGATACAGCCCAGTTGTAGTGGCCGTGTCGGAGTCATGGTTAGTTCCTGGGTCTCGTTTCCGAATCCAGGGATTTTCTTGTCTTCGAGATGACCGCAATGATGGTTACGGTGGTGCTGCTCTGTTAATTAAACGTTGTTTTCTGTATTCTCAAATCCCTCTTCCTCCTTGTGGAGATGAAATTAATGCCGTTGCCGTTTCACTATTTGGTATTTCTTTCCTATCACTGTATATAGCCCATCCTAACTCTGCTTTAATTTCTGTTCTGCGTCACTTATTTTCTGTCCTTCCTTCTCCGGTAATTATTCTAGGTGATTTCAACGCTCATCACCCGTCATGGGGCTCGTCAACGAGAGATTCCTTTGGTACCTCTTTGCTTGACGCTTTTGATGACTTGAATATATGTCTGCTGAACGATGGCTCTCCTACTCGTAGAGTTTCTCCGACCCAAGACCCGAGAAGTGCGGTTGATCTTTCTTGTTGTTCTTCTAGTCTTGCTTCATCTTTGTCTTGGAAAATTCTATCTCGCTCGTTTGGTAGCGATCATTTCCCTATTTTAATTTCCCTGTCTAAACGTGTTATTCCATTAAAGTCTCTTAGCCCTTTACTAAAATACAAAATGCACAAAGTCGATTGGGATCGATTCCGGTCCTTAGTTGATGAAAGGCTCACACATGTCGATCCGGTTTCTTCTGAAAATTGTCTTCCACTTTATTCTCTATTTCTTTCTTCAGTTTTATCTTCGGCTGACGATTGTTTTCCCTTGAAAAATTCTGCAAAAAATGTAGTTTCTTCTCCGCCATGGTGGGACGCTGATTGTACGGCTATGGTCCGTGAGCGTAATGCCTCAGAAGATGCTTATTCTTTAAATATGACGATGGAAAACTTCTTTCTTTTTAAAAGGGTTAACGCTCGTACGAAACGGTTACTATCAAAGAAAAAAAGAGAAGGTTGGAAAATCTTTTGCGAGTCTCTTTCTCCAAGGTCTCCTAGTTCTATTGTTTGGCAAGGTTTAAGGAGATTCCGTGGGTCACTCTCATGCAGCACCTCCACGTCAAACGATCCATCGCAGTGGTTGGATGGCTTTTGTGATAAGCTAGCCCCTCCATTTGTTCCTTATAAGGATAATATTCCTTTCTTATCGCTAACTTCTCCTACGAACTCGAATGCGATGGACCTTGATTTCTCATTTTCGGAGTTTGAGTGCGTGCTAACTGGCCTTCGGGACTCTGCCCCAGGTGAAGATGGCATACCTTACTCTTTTATTAAACAATTATCAACTGAAGCTAAAAAAATTTTTTTGGGTCTTTTAAACAATTTTTTTTCAACTGGAATAATTCCAGAATCTTGGAAGAGGCAACTTGTTTTGCCCTTACTTAAGCCTGGGAAGAATTGTTCTGATCCCTCTAGTTATAGGCCTATAGCTCTGTCCTCAGTTCTCTGCAAGCTGCTAGAACATTTAATTAAAAACAGGTTGGAATGGTTGGTGGAAAGCAAAGGTATCTTGGCTTCATCCCAATATGGTTTTCGTAAGGGTAAAGGCACTGTAGATAGTCTTGGCATTTTATGTACCGATATACGTTTGGCTTTTTCAAAAAATGAGTCTTTAGTTGGTGTTTTTCTGGATATTTCTGCTGCATATGACAGTGTCCTTCTCCCTACCCTTGTGCAGAAAATGATCTACCTGGGTATTCCTGCGAAAATGGTTAACTTTATAGGTAATCTTTTTATGGATAGGTCATTCGTAATTCGGTTACAAGGCTACTCAATCCCTCCCAGACACCTTTTCAAAGGCTTACCCCAAGGCTCTGTCCTTAGTCCCATTCTTTATAGCATTTATACCATAGGTTTGCAGGAATCAGTAGACTCTTTCTGCAGTATACTACAGTACGCTGATGACATTGCTTTATATGTCCCATCCACTTCTGTGTCAGTCGCGTGTTCGCGTCTAAATACCGCTTTGGATTATTTATCCCTCTGGCTGGATGATCACGGGCTGTCTTTGTCTGCTGCCAAAAGTAGTGTAGTGGTGTTCTCTAGGAAGAGGTCCACCCCTGCAGTAGAAATAAAGATAGCTGGCCAGACTATCCCGGTTTCTGATAAAGTCAAATTTTTAGGTGTGTTACTTGACTCCAAATTGACTGGCGTAGCTCATCTGTCTTATGTAGCTGATAAATGTGAAAAGGGTGTCAATGTTCTACGCGCTCTCGCTGGTGTTTGGTGGGGCTCTCATCCTTATACTTTGAAACTTGTTTATAATGCTATTGTTCGTAGTCATTTCGACTACGCGTCATTTCTACTGGAACCCTGCAATAAAAAGGCGCTATCCCTACTTGACAAAATTCAAAGTAAGTGTTTACGTATAATTTGTGGGGCTATGAAATCCACTCCCATCAACGCCCTTCAAGTAGAGTGTGTGGATCCTCCCCTTTTCCTTCGAAGACAATACCTTTGTGACCGGTTTTTCTTTAAAATTTCGCAATATTCCTCTCATCCCTTGCTTTTAAAATTACAAAGTCTTTCAGATATTGTGTTCACTTCACGGTATTGGTCTCATAAAGTAATTCCTCCCATATTGAAAAGTTTCAACAAAGTTAAAGACTTAGCTTGCCCTTTATCGAAGTTCCCTATGAACCCTTTATTTTTGATTGACTTTGAAGTTCTAGTGTTTAATCCAAAAATTATTAATTTTGGTATTGACAAAAACTCTGGTTCTGGTGATAGGTGCTTTAATAGACAGATAGCACAGAGGTGGCAGGACTGGTTATGTTTTTACTGTGATGCCTCGAAACTATCTGAAGATGGCTGTGTCGGTGCTGCTGTCTGGATCCCAAAGTTCAGTATAATTTTGAGCTACAAATTACCCCCCTTTTCATCGGTCTTCACTGGCGAGGCTATTGCTGTTTTAGAGGCCGTATTGTATGTAGAATCTCACTCTTTAAATAATTCAATAATCTTCTCTGACTCCCTTAGCTGCCTGCAAGCTATCTCTTCAAATTTGTTTAGGCAGTCATCAACGTCCCCTGTTATTTATAAAATTAAGGAAGCTCTTTATGCGTGTTTTAATAAAAATATAAATGTAGTTTTGGCATGGATCCCAAGCCATTCTGGTATTGCTGGTAACGAAATGGCTGACTCGTGTGCGAAGGAGGCTACTCAGTCTGGCACTCTCGTACACTACAAAAATTATTCTTTTGACTTAGCTTCCTTGGCTAAGCCCACGCTAGCAAAGTCCTGGAATGACATCTGGACCTCTTCCAGTATTCAAAAAGGTCGTCATTATGCTTCTACTCGTATCCAACCAAATATTCCAATTAAGCCTTGGTTTTTCCGCTATCGTCATGCTGATAGATTTGTGACCACCACCCTTTGTCGCCTTCGCTTTGGTCATGCTTGTACCCCAGTCCACTTAGCTAAGATCAGGATAAAGGATAGCTCTCTTTGTGAGTGCGGTTTGGACGAAGGTTCTCCTGATCATATTTTCTTTTCGTGCCCTAAGTTCCCATGCTCTCTTTACGACTTAATCCCTTTGGAATTTCCTCGTCCTATAAATATGAAAAACTTATTAACTCTTGTAAATACGAGTAGTCCTCTCATTAAACATTTAGTTAGTTTCATTCATAAATATAGAATTAAGTTATAGTTACATGTAAGTATTTGTTGTAAATATATGAAACCGAAACATTCTTTGTACTTATTTTATTGCCCTATTCAAAATTGTTCTTCGTTAAAACGTGTGCCTTCCTTAAACCTGACATTGGCGAAATCATAGTGGCAACACAAATGACATATGCCACTAAACAAAGATCTATCTATCTATCTAGTTTATAAACACAATACCTACCGAAATAAAAAAAATAACACTATATAACATTATTCCTGTATCAAAGTAATGTTATAAAGTAATTTTTTTACCATTATGATACAAGTTAATCCAAAAATGTAATGTCATCCATCAACGAGGTTCCATATCAATTATTTTTTTATAATGGAACGCACATGCGGTTCCGTCATCTTAACAGCATTACAAAAAGTTTTCATTCCAATTGAATACGTTTTGTTGTAATGTATGAGAGTAGATAAAGTAGTGTATGAAACTGCACATAACTAGGTATTAAAACACTCGTGTGATACTATTAAAAACCTCGCCTAGCGGCTCGGTTCTTAAACATACAGTCGTGTTTTAATACCCCTTATTATGCAACAATTTCATAAACTACTATTTACTGGTGAGTGTACAAAGACAATTACATAATATTTTTTCCGATGGACTTCTGTGGGCCTAGTATGGCTGCGTCTATATCGCGTGTCAAAAGTCGACAAAGCATCCGTCACTCTCGCACTGGTCAAAAAGTGGCAGACGTTTTATCCACGCTTCACATTTATAAACAACGATAAAAGGCCCGCTGAGTACAATTAATTTCCATATCAATTAGCTAAATACGAACTGAAACTACGCCATTTTCAGATTTCCCAAATGGCTTCCATTTAGAACCTAAATTACTGTATTTCGAAGGTTGATTGCATTAAGTTATTAGCCTAATGAAACCTGATTTTAATCCGAACGTGCTAAGTAGATAATTTTGCGACCAATTACAATTATTTACCTACCTGACTATTAAACAACGTGCCAATACTAGGATAGACTAGTTTAGACAAGGAATCTTACAAAAATGAACAACCAGATCTCGATAAAATGTGAATGCAGGTTTTTTTTTTTTTTTTTTTTTTTATGGCGTCGAGTAGACAAACGAGCACACAGACCACCTGATGGTAAGTGGAAACTGTGACCCATAGACATTCGCAATCACAAGACTGCAATGCAATCCTAAGACTGCAAATGCGTTGCCAACCCTGAGGCTAAGATGGAATGCCTCTATGCTAGTCAGTATAGAGTCTGATTCCTGCGGGAACAAAACCAACGAAGGGAAACAGTAACTTGCGCACTTCGAGACGTACGTCAATTAAATTAAATGCTTGTTAAATGAAGTATTGACTTATTCTATTGCTATAGCAAAGAATTTGGCAGCAGGATCTTTAATCAAGCATTCAATTTAATTGACGTCTATAAGTGCGGCAGTAAAGGACTAAAATTAACAACGTTAACTTTTCCATTTCTTCACGATAATTAAAAAGTCGTACCTTTACAGCCAATAGGCGGTATCTCATATTCAATAACCAAAGCAGGTTAAATCCTCACTTGTTAGTAAAACGGTTGGAGTCGCTGTTTCATTTCGTATAAGTTTTATGTAGTGTCAGTAAGCGATCAAAACGTGATACTAAAATATACCGCGAATTTTAAAAATGTAGCTATACTCGTAGTATGCCTGAATGAGGTACCTACAATTAAACAATTTTAATGCTTTTGTCATTAACTTATAACTTACTTGTAACTAGCTTCTGCCCACGACTTCGCCCGCGTAGATTTAGAATATAGTTAATCCCTTAGTTTTTTTTATATTTTCTGGGATGAAAGGATAGGTGGGTAGCCAATGTGTCAATCCAGGGTATCAGGGTCAATCAACTATTCTTTGTACATATCTATGTCCCTATGACACAAACGTAGTAAAGTTAGGTGAAACAAGAAATTTATTATAAATTATTTCTAAAACGGGTAATCAGAACTCGCATTATTTGTATAAACTACGATTTAACTCTAAATTGTTTAATTTTATTAACTTAACTTATAGTAACATAGTGGACGAAATACTCGTCCGATACAAAAATGTTGCTGTCCCCAAACCAATTTTGTCAAGATTTAACGCTTTCTTTCAAAAATACTCTTAACATCAATTTAAGTTATTATTTTTTACATAATCTACAATATTTTTGCAAACATAAAACATACAGATCATATTTTTTAAACAAAATAAACGTCATTAAAAAAAAAAACAAGATTTGTCCTCATATTCAGAAACAAATTGCTGTCCCCTAAGTTACCATTCAAGTGCTTTTAGTAATAAAACATAGATGGTTCTAGCAGTGCTCTAATAGTGTATTTAGTAGTCTGTGACTCACGTCATGCCATTCCGCCATCTTGATTTTTCACCGCGTCCCCCTCAGTTGTGAACAAATCAGTACATGGTGAAGGTGTGTTTATTCGGTGTCCCCCGAGTTCCGGCTCACAAATTGGTAAGTACACATTATTTTACTTGAAAACTTCTTGTCAATTGTTGTAATTGAGTGTGCTTACAACAGTTGATAAACCTTCACGTGTCTGCTAATACAGGAAAAAAGTACGAGTGAATAACCTACAAAATGTCCCCTAAGTTACCTGTCCCTAAAGTTACTATAAGCGGTAACTTAGAAGACACGGTGGTAACTTAAGAGACATTTTGTATGTTTCTAAGATGTATGACCTGTTTTGTAGCATATTTGAACTCTTTTAATTGAAAGGGATCTTATCTTATTATACATTTATTATTAGCGGTAGATTTTGTGAAGGTTTGTAAAAAAATACTTAATTAATTGGTTGCAGGTAAATAAAAAAACATGGCTCTTAAAGCCGCCGAAAAACAAAGGCGATACCGAGATAAACTTAAGAAAAATCCAGAGAAGTACGAAGAAAGTAAAAAGAAACTAAGAGAGTATTTTAGTAACATTAGAGAGAGTATTGATTTTAGTAACAAAGTTCTATATTTCATAAGTCTTGTATTGTAGTTTGTCAATAAATTATAACTTTCTTTGTTTTTCTTTTATTTAAACATTAGTAACATAAGAGACGTTTTGGTAACGTAAGAGACACTGCAAAATAACTATTCTCCTAAGTTACCAAAATGTCTCTTATGTTACTCATTTGTCCCTAAATAAGTAAAACGTTAAATTAAAATACCGTACATGATTTTTAATCTCTTTCATACAAATTTACGGTGATTACTACATATCAAATAAAATATTACAGGAAAAAAATACCCTGTTGTTCTATTTTGCCAATTCCTTAATTTATTTTGAAAATAAACTTGCTAAATGTTGTTTGATAACATAAGAGACACAATATCACGGTTTAATTTGCAAATAATCTTTATGTGCCTTTCATTGTAATTAAAGAAGATATGTTTTGATACAATACTTTCTGATACAGCTATTTTCAAACAATAAGATCGCGTTTTATTAGTAAAAAATATATTTATTAGATGGTCACGTAGGAGACAAAGTACAGGGCATCAAAGGAAAAAACCTTGTAAAAAATTGTAAATTAAAGCAAAAACTGCACTGCCAATGACTAAATTATATTATCCTGGTATTTACTTTTATTTTAACATCAACTAATACTGGTTATTTAAACATTTTATTTTTATGTTTTTTGTTAGAATTTGACCTACAAATTGTACAAAGAATAGTTGATTGACCCATCAGCAATCTCCATTCCAAATTTCATCCAAATCCGTCCAGCCGTTGCAGCGTAAAGAAGTAACAAACACACACACACACACACAAACTTTCGAATTTATAATATTAGTTGGATACTTATTGACAAAAGCATCAACATTGTTTATTTCTAGCATACAGACCTACCATCATAGCTACAATTGTAAATTACGCGGTCATTTTTAAATATCACGTTTTTATGGCCACTCTAATAATTTTTTTTTTTTATTTAATTAAGTACCTTTATCAATTTACATCTGTGGTGTGTCGCGGTCGATGCAACTGCGCGCGTGACCATTGCACTCCGGCCGATTCGATAGCATAAGTATTTACCTACCAAGGTACTTACCTAACCACTCACCCCATTTTACTTGTATTATTCGTCTCTAGGGCTGAGACTAGAGCAAACGTCCATTAGTTCTGTTTAAAAAACATGTTAGCGAGGTTGAAACGTTGTAATTGCGATTTTCTTAAGGTGGGTCTACGCTAGACGAACCGAGCACGAGCGGAGCCGTTCTCGGTTTCGTCGTTCGCGGCGTCAAGTGTGGACGTACAACGAACCGCACTGCGAGCGCGAAGCAAATCCCTTTGTGTTCGTCAAAAAACCGACAACCGGCGGAACGCAAACGAGCACGAACGAATCGCTCGCAGCGCGCTCGTTCGAGGCTTGTAAGTCGGTACACATTAGACGAATTGTGTTCGGCTCGTGCTCGGTTCGCCTAGCGTAGACGCACCTTTACAGGCAGGGCGGAAAAGAGTAAGTGGTCGAGGGCCCAGACAAGATGCATTACGCTAACTTTCGTTTATCTTCGTTTAGTTTTAAAACCAATCGCATCACGTGACTTTTCGTATCACGTCATCTACCAGTGATGCGATTGGTTTAAAAACTAAACGAAGAGAAACGCTAGCTAGCGTAGTGCATCTTGTCTGGGCCCTCGTTCCTTCTATACAAAACTCTCTGTTGCCGCTTCTTGTGTTATAGCGGCCTTAGATCCATCCTTAGATCCATTTTATTTCATTTCATTTTTACTTCAATAGGTGTATGCTAAGTACTTATTTCCTTATTTAACTAATAAAAATATTTTTACAAACTATTTTTAGATCATAGTTTTACAAGAAGCATTGTCAGACATTTCCCATTAGTTAACAATTCTTTCATTACGTTTATAGGTACCTAGTGAAATGAAATGGTTCATTTTTCAATAAAACTAAAAATAATACCCATCAATTTGATTGATTGAAGAATCTGGTTTCATTTGTGAATAGGCTAGATTGCAGTAATTGCCAGGGGCTGGGCAGCGGCCGGTCTGGCCAAATTACACGGGCTTGATTTATGATGCACGGAATAGGGTGCGTTATGATACGCGGAACCGGCGTCGCTATTGCCTAACGCACTCGCAATGTCAATTGGCTTCAAAGCGGAACAATTGTTTTCATTTTGTATGCAGACAAGCCTTCGATTTTCAAAATGAAAACAATTGAGAGTGCGTTAAGCAAGCCCGTGGTTGATACTCCGTTTGAAAATCGTGTCACTCATTTACACGGCGATCCGCGCGAGTTGACCTGTCAGTACAGTGCAAAAGCGCCTAAAATCGCCTCCTGGTTTGTACTTCTCTCCCACTCGCGCTCATACACTCTAATGCAAGTCCAACTGACTTTCCTGAACCCTAAAGTCTTTAGACCTCTTGCATCTTACCTGTAAACGGGATCTTATTTCGAATTTTTGCCCTACTTTGACAGTCGAAGTTCCAAGTTACGCCATCTGCCATCCTGGTTGCTTTCGATTTAGAAACGAATACGGAGAGAACGGGGTGAGACATCCCGTTGTAGTAGGTACTTTATAGTAACTATCCAGCTAGCTCCGTCAAGATCGTAGAAACGTAAATCGGGATAATGCCTCAAGCGTCGGTTTAGTTTATATAGAAACACTGAACTGCATTCCAAGACCTGTATCGCAGATATTATTATGGTTGTCAGGGCTGCTAAGCTCAAGTTGGACATGTTTATTGTATGCTCCCGGAATGGGAGGTCAGAATTTTCATCAAATAGACCCCGCAGGTAAGAGGGAAGGCTTTTGCCCTGCTGGAGGACACTACCTACCTACAAGTTTTTTTTGCACTAATTAGATATAATCACGCAGCGTAAGATCCTACTGGGGCTAAAGCATCCGTCACTCTCGTACTTACATACTGGTCAGAAAGTGACAGATGGTTTATCCACATCAATGAACACGACCATACCTTAGGCCCGCGGTGACGACTGCGCAGGGCCCGAAAACAAATGTATGGAAATCGCCTCACGCGCGTCTTGTGGCATGCTTCATACATCTCTATGCATTTTATTCTTACCGCTCGCCGCTCGTTGATATAACTGTCGCGCTGTGTGTGCGTATTTGTGGCCGTAACACCTCAGCAAGAGCAGCAGCTTAGGCTCAATTTCATTGGTCCATAGGCCGTACTATTTTCGTGATACATGCATCGCTGCAATAGCTCTCAGTTCAATAATGCTAAAACAACTCTTCAATGGATTGCTACAAGCATGCACGCAACGGCCCAATAAAACTGACCCTTATTGGATGACCGATGAATGATCAAGGTGGTAGGCAACATGACGACATGAGGGTAAGTATAGTTAGTCACCTACAAAGCTAGCCATCGCATGTACTAATCCGGAGAGGACAAATACTTCTGTGATGAGCACGTGTATTTATTCCCGAGTATTGGAAGTTATCCACGTATGTGTTTCTCGTTGTATGTTTTTGGGTAGTACCAAGAAGCGTAGATAGATGGAGCATGGTTAGTGACTAGCTCAATCGGTGTGACAATTCTTAATTTAGCCGTGTACTACACTCGGGTAATAATGTCAAGTCTGCTGTCAACCCAAAATGCATTACACAGTCAAATTAGGAAGAGTGGCAAACGGCATAACATTTTCTGACATATTCCCTGGCTAACGCCGCGTAACACTGACAAGCAGACAGATCAAGTTACGATGGCCGTTGAGCACAGCGCCAATTGGACAATAACTAGAGACACCCTAGTGCGACTAGCATAAATTAGACTTGGTTGTCGCTCGGATCTCCCTGTCTAGCTAGGCAGTAAAAGAGCCACTGAGTGACAAGCGAGAAAATACAACTTGTGCAGGTGGGTTGGG
Source organism: Acleris laterana (assembly GCA_963966035.1). Lineage (NCBI taxonomy): Eukaryota > Metazoa > Arthropoda > Insecta > Lepidoptera > Tortricidae > Acleris > Acleris laterana. The sequence goes on from OZ014442.1 coordinate 19,516,051, forward strand.
TAGATATAAAAGGTTTTCTAGGGCGACGAGGAGCGCCGCGAGCTAGATTCTGCTACTCAATTAACAGTATTGTAGCGATGTTATCGTTTTAAATTGTGGAAACGAAGGACACCGTGAATTGATGAACACTCGGCGTGTCGTGCTTTCTGTGTCACAATGATTTGGCCACGAAAGAGTATCATTTACTCGTTAACTACGAGCCCCAATGCATAATAGATCGTCTAGTTGCACTTCAAAATACAATATTTAATTGTAAGACAGATATTTAGTCTCGGATTGACTTTGATGATTAATGGAATACGCTACACACGAGGTCATTACACCTAGTTTAATCTTGTGTTGTACAAAGTGTGATCATTTTAACGATCTTAATGTAATTCTATCATAAAGTTATCATCTTGTAAGCAAAAAATTACGTCTAGTTCATATTTGACGCAAAACAGGTCGTCTATTTAAAATAAAAACGGCTTTTTAAGTGGTATGATGAAAAATAAAAGTACAAATTGAATAAAGAATATTCTCTTTCATCTAATATGTCAACGGGCTATAATAAAAAGCCAAATTACAAGCAAATTATCATTACTTCTTAATCATTATTTTATAAAAATGGCACGAGGTAAACCAGTCCCCGAAGAAGTGCGGAAAATTATCATTTCTCATAACAATAAGGGCAAATCGACGTACCAAATATCCAAGGACCTGTCGTTGCCACGATCTACAATTCAAACGATCATCGAGCATCATCGAAAACACGGAACACTCTCCTGTTTAAAGAAAACTGGCCATCCACGAATAACTAGCAAAGCAGAAAACAGGATTCTGAGGAAGATCATAAAGAAAAATCGTCGTGCAAGAGCAGGAGAACTTACCGTACTATGGCGTGACGCTATTAAAAAGAATATATCAGTCGACACCTGCAAGAGAGTGCTGAAGAAAATGGGCTACGGTTTTTACACAGCTAAAGAGAAACCGTTACTTACTCAAAAACAGAAAAACAACAGGTTGAAATTCGCTAAAGAACACAGAAACTGGACTGCCGATCAGTGGCGAAGAATAATATGGAGCGACGAATCGAAATTCGACGTCACAGTTGGCGACGAACGAAGTAAAGTCATTCGAGAAAAAGGAGAGGCATTTCATAATGACTGTCTTAAGCGAAAGGTGAAGTTTCCGGCATCTTTGATGATTTGGGGCTGTATGTCGGCACAGGGTGTAGGCCGTCTGCAATTTATAGATGGAACCGTCAATGCCGAGAAATACAAAAGCATCTTGGAAGAGAGTTTGCTGCCGTCTATACCGAAGTTGAAACTTAGAAATGCATTTACTTTTCAACAAGACGGTGCCTCATGCCATACCGCCAAGACAACGATGGCGTGGATGAAGTCCAAAAAAATCCCTACCATGTCATGGCCGTCCAGCAGCCCAGACTTATCTCCCATAGAAACTTTGTGGTGAAAAATGAAGAAGAAGTTGCGAAAGGACCCTTCTAGGTCAAAAGCTGATCTTAAGGAGAAACTAAGCTGTGTCTGGAATGGAATAACCCCTGAAGAGTGTCGAGAGTTAGTAGATTCAATGCCGTTCAGGATCAAAGCCGTTTTAGATGCAAAAGGTGACGCCACCAAATGGTAGACGTTCTATTCTGCGTCGGTTGAACTGAAGACGAACTTTTTTGCGGGTGTTACATTTTGCGAAATAATGTTTTTTTTTTAATTACCGTGGAATGTTATATTTTTTTTTGTTGGAAAATAAAATATTATTTATAATCTATATGGTTTTTATGTTAGATTTTCTACTAAACATCTAGGTCTCCCTGAATTTTATGTTAAAGTTAGGTTAATATTTTTTTTTCTGGCGGACGAACTCATTTGCATTGGGGCTCGTATTAGTTAGGTATTTATTCTTGAATTAAAAATATTCGATATTTTAGATTTTATTAGAGCTAAATTGAGTTTAGCTTACATGTATGGCATCTACCTTAAAAAAACTTTCTTATCTCATTCCATTTTATTCTAAATGCATGTGTCTAAAGCAGGGACCGGCCCGCTATCCCATTCAAGGGGTTTCGAATGGGTTTTTATAAGGATTTATTTAGAAAAGCCGTATCGCTTGAAAGAGCCGTATCGATCGATTTACTTTTTAAAGTGCTATTTATAAGGGTTACCCTTACCAAATCCGTTCCATGTATGTCTTGCTCGATTTTGCTTTTTTAGCGCTATATTTTGAGTGATACCAATATCCCTTTAACTTAAAAAAGCCATTTGATTGGCTTTTTAAGCGCTATTTATAAGGGTTACCCTTATAAAAAGCCGTTCTATTGGCTTTTTAAGCACTATTTTTAAGGGTTACCCTTATATTTGGTTACGCAGTAAGAGGGATATCAATATCAATTTACTGCTGCTCTTAAGCGGTTTCCCTTATGTGAATGACTAGTTTAACAAACAACTAAGTTGTATATTTCTTCCAAAAGGGTTATTCTTTTAGTGGGTTGTACTTCGAGAGGTAAGTCTTTTAAAGGGTTTTATCGGGGAATGGGTGGACGGGTCCCTGGTCTAAAGTCTTATACTAAATAACAGTTTTAAAACTTTTTTAAGTTCCTAAAAGTGACTGTGACGTGACATAAATCACATAACAGATCATGGCAAAACTATAAAGTTTGACTACGAAAGAACAGAACAATATAAAATAAAAACTATTGATAATGTATAGAGTAAATACTTACATTTAATCAATAAACACCTGCCTTTGTTCAGCGAAACCAACGTACCTAAATGGAACCATGTTGCTGAAACCAGGGGCGGGCGAACATCGGGCGTCTCGTTTGAAAGCCAATTGTTTGCGACACCTGGTTACTATGAACACTAAATGCGAAACTTCGGATGCTCCATCGCTGTCGCTCGATATTCGAAACTAGATAAAGAGAAAGAGATAAAGGTAATGTTTTGAACTTGGTATTTGAAAGAGCGGAACTGTACGGAGGCTTTGACGCCGGCTAACGGATTAAGCCCGAGGCGAATGCAATTATTAGTTTGAATACAATGGAGTTACAATTAGGTGTACCTATCTCAAAGCTTTATTTATAATCGCGTCTGCTTATTTAATGTATCCTTACTAACTATTATATATTAACTATTTAAGTACATTCAACCAATTTGATTCCTAGGCCACTATGGACTTTGTCAACGTGACGTTGTAAACCAAAACATAGGGAGTCTCTTACGTTTTGGTTGACAACATCACTTTAACATAGTCCAAAGTGGCCTAGAAATCAAATTGGTTGACTGTACGTCAATGAGCGTGGCTCTAAAACATAAAACGTAATAACATACCTAGTGCGACGTAGGTAAATGTAGGTATCTTTCTATTTCCCAACACATTATTCGATCATAAAACTTATAATATAATCATATTCATACAACAAGTAAAAGCAGCAAGTAACTTTACACCATGTAGGTACCTAAGGTTTAATACATTAAAAACTAGCTTTTGCCTTTAGACTTCGCCTGTAGCGTGGAAGTCGTTTATAGCTATAGTTGTAGTTTTTTTTTTTTTTATGGCGTAGAGAAGACAAACGAGCACACAGGCCACCTGATGGTAAGTGGAAACTGTGACCCATAGACATTCGCATTCACGAGACTGCAATGCAATCCTAAGACTGCAAATGCGTTGCCAACCCTGAGGACTAAGATGGAATGCCTCTATGCTAGTCATTTCACCGGCTGTCTTATCCCCAAACCGGAACACAACAATGCGAACACTGCTGTTTGGCGGTAGGTTAATGGATAAGATGGCGGTAGCGATCCGGACGGACCCTGCACAAGGTCCTACCACCCGAAAGACTTGTGGCCCGGCTCGCACTTGGCCAGTTCTAATAAGAACGCCAAATAAAAACATGTATTTTTCGCGTCGACCTTTCCAACGTACGTCCCTCGGCCGGCCTTGATATTCCATGACATTCAGAAAAATAGGAAGTTATTTCGTTAATAACTGTCCCTCCATAAGGTTGGTTATCTACGTAGGTACCTATCTATTATATTATGTAAAAGTGCATACGTAAGAATGTTTTGCTGTTACGGATTTCATATAGTACAAGGGCGTAAAGGGTTGGTGTTCGATGGTTCGACTTAACAGGGCCGATGTATGTATACAGTTGTTTAAAGGCCCTATATAACTATAAATTTTTAAAAAATAACTACATACATACATAAACTCACGCCATCGTTCCCAGAGTGGGGTAGGCAGAGCTACAGAATTAACAACAACTTCAAAAACGTGTTGATAATTCTGTAACAACATTTTGCACAATAAGGCTCAAATGTGTTAGGTACTCGTTACCAGCGTATTAGTGACAGGTTGCAAGCCCATCGCCTAACAGTACTGCACAGCCTTTATTCCCTTAGTCGTCTCTTACGACATCCACGGGAGAACATGGAGTGGCAATATTCTAACCCCGCAACTTGAAAACTTGAATTATAGTGATTTCGAGCAATTTTGTCCTGGTGCGGATTTCTACAGGTCGCCCCAGATCATAAGAATCTAACACACCCGCATCGGAAAATTCGCAAATGTCTGTTGTATCTGGTATATCTGATATAGTATGCTTTTGAAAGAATATTAATCAACCAGCACGCGAGCGCTTCAGCGAACTTAGTGCGTGCCACAATCGTATGTAATTCATTATTGTATACACACGAGCGAACAATCTGTTAAAAAAAGTCATTAGCTTAATAGCTAGTTCTGAAAAACAATTTCGTGAATTTGAAACATGTTGGGCCTGTGGGTGTGCGCATAACACAACCGACAAATCTCTTTGGTTAATTATTTAGCTAATTTGTTAATTGGCTTTTAACGTGTTTCGTTTAAGCTTATCAAGATCTATTATTTTGGGGTTTCGTACATCCGATGGAAATTGGAAGCCCTATCGGATCACTTGTGTCGCTTTCTGTGCGTCTGTCGCAGGTAGGTATATATTATTATACTAATTTACTGAAGAGAAAAAATGGTTTAGTACCTAAAAAAATCTAGAAAACTAGCTAGTTTCTTTTGTTAAGCAAATAAAATGTTATATTTCTATTTATTTCTATTACAGATATAAAATTAAATGATCCAATTACCGCGAGTTCGATGCGTACACAAATCAACTTTGATAATCGGTTCAATAATGGATTGAATAGTATAATATAAAATAAAACGGCGCATTATGATAATACGAATATATTATGTAGGTACTTAAATATAATTTTTCATATTTAAATTCATAGTTAAATGATGTCAAATAAAACATAAAAATCAAGCATTCGACCATTTTTCCAAAATATATTCTAGTAAGTATATGTAGACTAATTTTGTTATGTTTGTAACTACTTATACTACTGTATTAAAACGCGTCTTAAAAAACCAGTTTTTTACGTCCGTCTGTCCGGCGTCAGCACTTTATGGTATTCCTTTCCATAGGCACCATTTTATTTATTTATTTATTAGGATCTTCAACAATAAGTACAATGGTTCATGAGTAATGTACATGCACACTTACAAGCTAAGCGCCTTATTAATTACAGAATGTCACAGCATGCACAGCAATAAAATTAACATGCATATAATGTATAACTTTATCTTTGTCTTTATTTATTCCATAATAACTAGGTACACTTAGTAAACACCCTGTCAGTATGTTTTAGCACAGTCACTGTCTAAACAGCCTTTATAGCTTAATACTGTTGCAGGCTCGGCCTTCCGGAGGCCGCACCCGCTTCCGGCGGCACGCCACGCCGGCTCCTCAGTTTAGGGTTAGACGACAGCGTAGATTACCTAAACAAATACTTAATCTTCCTTAACCCGTTACAGCTTCGACTTGTGTTACGAAGCAATATTACCAGGGTAGTGATTCTCTCAACAACGACAGTCGGACGGATGAACGAGTGAATGTCCAAGCGGAGAGTTTAAGTAGTCCCATTAGTGCGAACAAAACATATTTTAGCGCGTGCATTTTCAATATAGCAGCATGGTTTTCGCCGATGGATCAAACGTATAAGGCTACTTAATTGAAAATGCAAGCGCTAAAATGTGTTTCGTTCGCTCTGACGGGACTACTTAAACACGCCGCTGCGACTTCGCTCGTTCGTCCGACCGTCCGTTGTTTTTGAGAGAATAACATAACTGGGAGTTAAGATTCCATTTATACAGCTGCTTAGCAAGACAGCTATTTGTGTGAGAAAACTGAAGCTAGAAAAAGTCGGCTTTTACAATAAAATGATTATTAATTGTATTTTTTTGCACGGGGTTTCCCTTAACGTCAATAAATATGACTAATCTTGTCGATAGATGAACAACTTTCAATAATAAAAGACAAAAACGCACTTCTTAAAGTTTGACCTTATTATGTAAAACACATGTGTGCTTAACACCTTTGGCCAAGGCTGTATGTATTTAGCTACAAAACGCTAAAGTGGACCTTGAAACTGAAAAAGATAATTCATCATGTACAAACGTGGTAAGTAAACAATACAATTGTGACAAGTTAATGTAGCTGACACATTAAATGGGTAAGTATCCATCTAGGCTGTGACAAGTGTTGGCCTTTATCGGTATTTAATTATCAAAGTGACTATGGGAACCCTCTGGTCGTTCAAGACCTCTACAATGTACCAGCTTAACTTGAAATGTAGCGATACTTGACACAACGTGTTAGGTATCTCTTACGCTGAGTCAGCTAAAAAGAGCCTAACTTTGCAAGTTATAAGTCGCATTTTATTCAGTAGGTAGATTAACTTTGGTACGCCAAAATATAACTTGGCGAAAATTATAAACGTGGTGACCGATGGAACAACAATATACCGTAAAACGGGATGAGTAGGGATTAAGGGGTGAGTAGGGACACAACCTAAAATAAGTCATAACTTGTTACAAATAAGAACAAGTATTAAATGGAATATCACGTTACGTCTAATGGGAATAATTTCAGTCTTATAATTAGTAACATATGCTTCATTTTAGGTTGTGTCCCTACTCACCCCTTAATCTATACTCACCCCGTTTTACGGTATCTAGGGTAGAAGTACCGTTTGTGGCCACTGTACCCTTTTTGGCCATTTAAGGTTAAAATGAGCATCAAAAACACTGTAAAATTAAAAATAATATTCATAAATAGTTCGACTGAAGATCAATTTAAAGATAAATATAAAAATATATTTGTAATTTCATCATGCTTAAGATATTAGTTAAAGTTTAGAGTGGCCAAAAACGGGGTAAAGATGGCCAAACCCTACATGGCAACCACCACAACAAGGTAGACTGCAGGTTTTGGGCAGATTAAAATGCTATCATGTTGCAAATTTCAATCCGAACAGCGCTCTCATTTTTCCACATTCATTGTTACACGTTTAAAACTAATTTGGCATCACGGCGTGGCTTTTCAACCGCAATGCATGGAATCGAATGAGAATGTTAATTAACGGTACTCAATTACAATCTGTCGGTTCAGTGGCTACGATCCCACAGATCGACAGACAAAGCAATTAAAATACATTGTTGATAATTAACACCCCTCTATTTACAAGCTTTTATTGAACTTGCAATGTAAGTATGTTGCAAGTTAAATTTGACCCACTTCCCGGTTTCCGATGAAACTGAAACTTTGCATACGGCTTTGGTTCTGAGGACAATACAATAATATAGTACCATAGGTGGCCATAGGAACTCCTAAATTACACATGATAAACCCGTCGTGTTAGGGTTTGTTACAATTGTCTAGACGAGTAAATGATGACTGTGCAAAAAAAAGTAGAGTCGGCCACAAAAGCTTGTACCAAAAATATTTTATTTGACGGAAACTTATTTATGGTTCCTAATACATACATTTATATCATGGGATCCTGATGTTTGGTCAACAAAGTATTTTTGGTCAAATGTATCATTTCCCAAAAAGCGTTTTGTATAGTTTTGATTTGTATCCCGTATATCGAAACCGCTTGCTAGGTATATTAGGTTAGGTTACACCTGTGACTACATAAAAAATAAATCAACAGCGAAGGAAAACCACTTTTTGGGAAATCAAAATTTGGGAAATCAATATTTTAGCCAAACGGAGTAGACCCATATATCATCGAAGCGTGACTCAAAGGGTCTAATGCCTGGTTACGAGTAAGTCGTAGATATCTTCGCCCACCTTTATTTTTTTTAGTCAGTGAAATAATAACACAGTGTAAAGTCATTAATCATCCGAAACCTTCCCACGCATCACTCCCTGCATGTACTCGTACCTACCATCAACACAGTTAACTGACCATTTGTGAATCTTGTCTACTTACAAAGGGGCCCCTTTGTAAGTAGACTAGTGGTCAGTTAACCTTGATGCTGTTTGTTTGTAAAACGCGCATATTGATTTCTGATTTTATGTATTTCAAACTGAAGACTTTAGGAAGTCGTTTAAATGTTGGCCTACGTATGTTGTATTTGCTCATTGTACAGTCAGCTCGGCTGCATTAAGCTAAATTCAAGTAAGTCTATTTTGGCAAATTTTACAGGAGAGCGTAAAAAGCGTTTTTTTTTGCTTTAAATTCGATTATCTCCGATATTAATAGGCCGTACGATGTAATTTTTTGAAATCTTATAGATAATAATGTCTGATTTAAGATACTTGAATACTTCTTTTGACGATAGCTCTAAAACTAAAAGGAAATATGAGGTTTTTTTGATGTAGAATTATGCGCCGAATTAATAGGAATCTAACGGCGTAAAAAAAGAAAAATCGAAAAAATTAGACATACTTGAATTTAGCTTAGCGCAGCCGAGCTGCAGAGAAATGTAACCACCTTTGCTAGGAAACTTGTATGCAGGGGGGGTCACTTTTCTCTGCAGCTGACCGTACCTATATACCTCGCTCTTTTAAGTTACTGGACCGATAGCATTCAAAATCGACATTTGATTCGACAGGATTCGAAAAAGTGGCCGCATTTTGAAATTTTTACTAGATGTCTAAGAGAATACTTGAAATAGTGAAGGAGGGAGGGAGGGTACGTACCTACTTAGAAAATACTTAGTATAGTGAAGAAAGTATACGGACAATAGATAATAGACGAGGAAATATGCACTGTTGCCGAAACCTGCAACTATCTATAGGTTTATTATAAAGCTGAAGAGTTTGTTTGTTTGTTCGCTTGAACGCGCTAATCTCAGGAACAACTGATCCGATTAGAAAAAATCTTTCAGTGTTAGATAGCTCATTTATCGAGGAAGGGTATAGGCTATATATCATACTCACATAAACCGAAGCGAAGCGAGAGCGGGTCGCTAGTACTTGTATAAACTAACAAGTGTAACAAAAAGCAGGCTTAAAAAACCCAACTGTTGCTTTCCAACTTTAAATGATGAATGAAACCTTAAGATGATTAATAATACCTAAGTATTCAATTACCCCACTTGTCACAGTTAGTCGACATATTTTTTAATCTTTTTATAATTTGGCGCCAGGTTGCCGCCATATTGAATTTTGATTAAGTACCTACTGTCATGTCTATAGTGACACACAAGATTAAGACAAATTGATTGACATAAGAACCATGAAACCGGCCGTCGTGTATAACTTATTCGTGTATAACATAAGGAACAAACATACATACATAATATAGGCTGATAAACACATTATCCTCCTCCTTAGGCAGTCAGGTAAAAATACAAGCACCAAGATGCTAATAATACTGTCAGGAAAACTAGGGATCACCGGTTGTGTTCGGGGAGGGACCATCGAATAGGGTATTTGACAAGAGTGAAATTATATAGATTTTTCATTAACAATAGATAAACATTATAAAAATACTAAAATCTTTTATTTATGTTTGCTATTTAAGATTTTTAAATTCATAAAATCCAACAATAAGGACGCTGTTTGATTGTAACGTCACAAGATAGTAATCCCTATCAATTCCATAGTAACGGAGCGTTTTTGATGTTTCATAAAAAGAAGCTGATTTGACTTGTGTCAAATACCGTATTGACAATTGAGTTGTTTAATGCCCGGTTCCTATATTCAAGAAACGAATCGTTTTCCTTACGTCTCGTTAAAATTTGACACATTTTGTACGTAGCAAATGTCAAATTTTAACGAGACGTAAGGAAAACGATTCGTTTCTTGAATATAGCGCTCATTGAATACAAAACGGACACATCCCAAAATAATTTGCTCTTCCATTAAAAATCGTATTCCAACCGCTTCTAATTTCAAAATGCAACACTGACTCATTTCGGATTGTGTCCGTTTTGTATTTAATGAACGATAGGAACCGAGCATAAGTGAATCGCCTAACTTTGTTGTTTACGCAAGTAGGCAAGTTTCCTGGCCGTAGATCCACCGCGTTATTTATTCACTCGGCGGGCATTCTCAGTCCTATTTCGATAATCCCTTGATGTTTCATTCATGTTAGGTTTTACTGACAAAACAGCCGCAAGGAACTGACAAGCATTATGGTTGTAATAATGCAAGCGATGCTAAGGCTTTGCAAGGGCTTAAAATAAAATACACTGTTACGTAACGGTTTCATGGTAGTTAGAATCGCAGGTAGAAATACTTTTTTTAACCTCTGATGAAACCTAGAGCTGTGTTTAAAAGTTATAACACTTTAGTAGTAGGGTAAAGTCACCAGTAGTCAACCTTATTATGAGTGCGAAGAGTGGGAAATATATCTTTCGTACTCTTCCCACTCATACAAAGTATAGGCAGAGGCCGACTACAGGTCTCTGGTTTTAAACCCCTAAGGGTGCGTCTCCACTGAGGCGGAGATGAGCGGAGCTGTGCCAATATTAACCAATAGAAGGCGCATGCGGTCACGTCGAGCGCGCCTTGCGCACGTTAGTTTAGATTCTATTGGTTAATATTGGCACAGCTCCGCTCCGCTCGGCTCATCTCCGCCTCAGTGGAGCCGCAGCCTTAGAGATAACTTTTAATAGGTACAGTCGGCCAAAAATGTGGTCTACCACCCTACGGTTAAAGTTCATTTGGACCTCATGATACAAAAAAATCGATTTTCTCTTGCAATAATATATTATGACAGTGACAAGTGTCAACCTAAGCGATAATTAGATCACACAGAAACTTTTGTCAAACCTGGTAGACCACTTTTTCGGCCGACCGTACCTATTAAAAGTTACCTCTTAGGGGTTTAAAACCTCACAACCGTACACTCCTACACTAACATACACACACCGCCCATATACATGCACCCGCATAGACACACAAACACGCAAACACACACACACACACACATTCACACGTTACGCAAACAATTCTTTTATTTTAAATGATTTTCTTTCGTTTTTTTTTTAATTATTTTCAATTTAGTGTTAGTTGCATTATTTATTACTAAGAAAAAAAACACTGTTTTTTTTACGATAAAAGTCTAAATGTTAAATTCACTCTTGAGATGCCCAGGATACAAGGTCAGCCTAGTTTGGGATCCGCTGCAAATTAGTCTTCAGGAATATGGAATATTTTTGGTATTACATCATTGTTATTCTTAAAACAATTCAAGGGTTAGCTGGAAGAGATCCCTTAAAGGGATAAGTTCGCCTTTGTACATATTTCTATATTAATTGTACTGTTATGGTTTTTCTTTTGTACAATAAAGTGTTTACATACATAGGTACATACATACATACATACATTTGCATGTGTGTGAAATGGTAGCAGGGCCATTCTACTTTTCAGTGTACATTTTTGGTATCGTCCGATAAAAAGTATACCAAATTATGAATCCGCGAATAAACAAATAACGTGAACTTAGAATGTTTACGTTTAACGGTTTCCAAATAAATATTCTTGAATTACTAAATTATCGCTGAAGAATCTTCGTAACTCAGTGGTAAATTGCACATTTTCCATAGAAAAGGCAGGGACATCAACGTCCACTGCGTTACTCACTTTATAGTTATTACAAATAACTTTTTATGAATTAGGTTAATTCTATATATAAGCTTATTTACGTCCCTTTTCTAGTTTCAAGTTAGAAAAAGCAGCACTTTACCGTTTGTTGAAATAAAAATAGTTTAGTGAGAGCGTGGCTAAAAGTTATGTACAACGAAAAGTAGAATGGCCCAGCACCCAAACGGAAGGCCCGATAGACACTGTATTTAAAAACTCGTTTAATCGGTGGTATGTCTCGTCGCACTCACGTGGCTCCTGCAAAACAACCCCGAATTAATTCACTGTCGAGAAGCGATCTGTGGAATTAGTGGCAAAGTAACCACAAAAATGATCCAGAACTAAGTTATGTGTTTTAAAAATATAAGTAACTTATTGTTTCCTTTGCGTAGAATTTGCTATTTCTAATGTTTAAGGTAGTTACCGTCCATGTGGGGTTCGTTTTTTCCACCCCGTATACTGAGTTAACCAATATTACACTTGACATGTTATTGTATTGATTTAACTCGGCCGCCATCACTATCAAGATAATAAGAACTATTGTTACATACATACATACATACATACATACATACATAAGCTCACGCCTTTATTCCCAGAGTGAGGTAGGCAGAGCTACAGAATTACTAACAGCTCTAAAAACTTGTTAATAATTCTGTAACTACATTTTGCACAATTAGGCTAAAATGTTTACCAGTGTATTAGTGACAGGTTGCAAGCCCATCGCCTAACAGTACTACACAGCCTTTATTCCCTTAGTCGTCTCTGACGACATCCACGGGAGGACATGGAGTAGCACTATTCTTACCCGGCAACCACGCAACTATTGTTACGTTGACAATATAATAAAATGTCAAAAGAAATATGGTTGTCCCGATCAGGGATTGAAAACCGGTTTATTTTCCGTACCGGTTAGAGCCGCACTTTGAGAGCCTAACCCATAATAAAGGTTACGCTCGCAAGAACCGCTCTAACCGGTATCTCTATGTCGGAGCGTAAACAGGGAACGAAATCAATTTACCGGTTAGAGAGCGGTTCCTCCGTGTGGGGGGTGAATGACCGCTCGTTTAAGGAGACAGGATTGGTTTGCTATGGTATTAGATTGATAGCGCAGCCACCAGCAGCGCCTCGACGTGCGACAGCGGTCATTCATCCCGTATCGAAACACAGAGTAACCGGTTAGGGAGCGCTTCGAAATAACATTCCCAAATCATTTCGTTCGAACGTAACCTAAATTATTAACCGGTTTAACCTAAATAAATACCGGTTTATTTGTAACCGGTTACAATCCCTGGTCCCGATTAAAATAGTGGCTCAGACCGAGTCCGAACACCTGCTTCATCGCTACGATATGTTTTAAACGTATGCAGGCACTGCGCGCGACAAGCCGGGCTGTATAATGAAGGTCTAGATAGCGCCCCGTGGAGAACTGATTAAAGTTTTAAATGTGTGTCACATGGTTTGTTTTTACATAATGTAAGGAAACAATACACAATCCAACTAATTATTCCGCTTTGTTTAAGCCGATAGGTACGGCTTATATGTCGTTATCGTATTGCTCGGTTCTTATTTATTTATGCTGTACAGGTGCTGTTTAATTTGCATAAAAAAGTTTAGCATGACCTTAGAAATACTTTTGAAAAGTATAATAACCGTTAAGCATAAAAAAATACATACATACATACATTAAATCACGCCTGTTTCCCAGAGGGGTAGGCAGAGGCCACTTATTTCCATTTGCTACGATCTTGACAAATTACTTTCGCTTCTTCCACATTCATACATCGAGTCATGCACGCACGTAGGTTTCGGGTACTTAAGATTCGGCCCTTTTCCAGTATTTCTCCGATTTGACTCGAAGAAGCGCCTAGGGCGGCCCCTTCCGACCCGTCCACTCACTTTCGATCTGTATATCTCTTTCGTCAATCTTCTTTCATCCATCCTTTCCAAATGACCGAACCATCGAAGCATGCCCTTTTCAATCTTAGTCACTACATCTTCTTTTATTCCACATAAAAACATTTTGAATAATTTTATCAGGCATACGATCAAGTAACATAAACATAACACTTATTTATCGTAATGATGATTTCTGGTTATTATGGATTTTAAATTTTAAGTCAATTTATTGCTTCCTTATTAGGTTAGATTAGGTTAGAACTGTGACAATATTAGTACCTACTTAGTAATCAAAGAATAAGAAATATCTACTTACCTATGAAAATTACGATTTAAGAAAATATGCGCATATAGAATATGCTGTAAAACCTAGAAAATCTTTAAAATAAACTCAGTGAACGATCGTATGATTTTATTCCTGAATCCCATTAGCTACACAGACAGCAGGTTAAACGTTAAACGTAACAACAAACACGTTTTTAAATCCGATTCCAATTTAATATTTTCGGCTTCCGCCTCCCCGATTTGTTCTGAACAAAATTTGGCTGGCTTCAGTCACGTACTGCTCTGAATGCGGCCTTCGATTAAAAATGCTCAAACTTATGCCTTTGATCCCGATTGGTTGTATCGGAGCCATTTTGCAAAATATTATGCTTGTACAAAACTTTTTCAGAAAGAAAGAAACACCGCCCTCGCTTTAAATAAATAAATAAGAAATAAATATCAGGGGACAATGTCACACCATTTGACCTGGTCCCAAACTAAGCTCAAGGCTTGTATTATGGGTACTAGACAACGATATAAATACTTATATAGAGAAATATATACTTAAATATATAGAAAACATCCATGACTCAGGAACAAAATATTCGCGCTCATCACACTAATATCTGCCCTTACCGGGATTTGAACCCAGGACCACTAGCGTCGTAGGCAGGGTCAATCCCCACTAGGCCAGCGCGTCGTCGCTTTGCTTCGGTTTATCAGAGTTTTCTGTAACACCCGTGCATTTATATAAACCAGAATCGATTATACATATCAGCCGTCCTTTTGAATCACTATCTATTGCTGAAAACTGCGTTAAAATCCGTTTAAAAGATCTAAGTGAACAGACAGCGGAAGCGACTTCATTTTATACTATGCACATTTATGGCGAGTTAATTTATTTTATAAAAACAGGTAATGAAATGTGAAATTGTTTCCAACGGGAAGCCTTTGAGTATTACGATGCCTAGGCTGACTAAGTCAACTTGGTAGGCATTTTTAAAAGAATTTATATGAAAACTCTAATCATGATTAATTAAATCAATTCAATCAGATTAAATAAGACTGAAGGCCAATGTCATGTCGTATCAGGAGGTGAAAAAGATGGCAGAAAACAAAAAAAAAGTAGCAATTACTCCACCGACAAGAGCCTTAAGTTTACATACACATACATACATAAGCTCACGCCTTTATTCCCAGAGTGGGGTAGACAGAGCTACATAATTACTAACAACTCCAAAAACCTGTTAATAATTCTGTAACCACATTTTGCACAATTAGACTAAGATACCAGTGACAGGTTGCAAGTCCATCGTCTACACAGCCTTTATTCCCTTAGTCGTCTCATGCGACATCCACGGGGGGACATTGAGCGGCACTATTCTAACCCAGCAACCACGCGGCTATGGCTGCGTTGTCCGTTTTAAGAGATGTGGGCCTAATATGCCTATATCGTCTATATCGCGTGTCAAATGTGGATAAAGGTCAAATACCTACATACAATACAACACAATTCAAATACTCTCTATAGAATACCAAAAAAACAAAACACTGAACAGTACATTTTATCTATAGGTAGGTACCTATACAACGGTCGTACCGCTACATAGCGATCTCTTCCACACAACCTTGGACAGAGAAATAATAAAAGACAAAAATACATAGCAGGTGGTGTTAACTAATCAACATAAAATTTTAAAAAACCCACGCGCAATATCAAAACACTTATCCAAAAGCAATTTCATTTTAAAAACATTCTCGTTGACGTGAAAGTGACGAATATTATTTCAAATATTTAATTTTCATCCGTCCGCACCATCAGTCCGTGGATTGAACGATAATTATCCCGTCATTCTGACCAGAATTGTGAACTGTATTGATTGACGCCACAATTACCTACCTCTTTGGCTGAAACCTGCAACCAGATTCAAAATATACGCACTGAAATGATAATAATGCCCCGACGGAACAATTAAAACTTGCCGGTTAATAACTAGAAACATGAGTTGTTTATGAGAAATACCGAACGGTTTACGCCGATTATACTCGTAATGTCTATTTTAATCGGCGTGAAACGTGGATCTTTAACGACACCTACGGCGCGAGCGCATCGTAAACGTCGGTATGTATACGTCGGTACGTGTGTGTGTCGGTATACGTCATGATAATACACTCGTTGCTATAGTTTGGAATAAAATAGAGGGCTGTTTGGAGTCAAATTGGCAACATAGTCCATTTCTTTTGCCCAAAATCTGCTAATACTAAGAACAGTATATAAAGTTTATAAACAGAAGGTAAAACCAGTATTTTCAAAGGTGTTATAAATGGTGGTAATGAGGCAATAAGATAAAGGGCGTGGAACGTGGAGATGGAGGAAGCTGTACATTTCTAGCACAAACGAAGCCTAGGAGTCTACGTCGTTTTATAGACAAACATCACCTCAGCGAATAGACTATCTTAGGCCCGTATTAATAAACTAATCTCAACTCTAATGCTCGTCTTGAGATGTGTCAAAAATGACAGTGTTCTATGGTTTGACGTTTACTTTGACGTATCTTGTGACGCGCATTTCAGCCAAGATGAGTTTATTAATACGGGCCTTAGACTGCTCACTTTTTCAAACTGTAAAATGAGTAATAATGTTCACTTTTAGAGATGGAGAGTGTATTCTCAATTTAGTTAGTTGGAGTAAAAATGACCACTAACTAAGGAAGTTGCCAGGGCTACGATATATAAATTTCTTAATAATTTAATTATGGAAACATTTTTAATGATTACTTCTTATTCGCCAAAAGATTTTCTAGAACAAACTTTCTTGAGAAAACTTTGTGGCTTGATTCAAGGGAGAGAAAAATTAAAATGTCAGACGTTGAAGTATTCTGTCAGTATTGCGCGCCGCCAAAAGTGGCCTCTTCATGAGATCGGACTAGTAAAGGGTTTTAGAAAGCCCTGAGACGTGGAGCATAGGATCCTCGGGTAAATTAATACCGCTATATTTGCATGAAAAAATTACCACAGGAACTTCGAGTGACTGAATTCTGTTACAGTAGTTTAACGTTTTTTCAAAGCTACAAATCATAGGTTGGCGTGTGCATCCGTGTAAGCATTTAAGAATATGGTTTTTATGATTATCATCAGGGAAATAAGCACGGGTTAGTTTCTATTCAAACAGTTAATAAATAAATAAAAACTCATATTTTCTGTGCATTTTCTTTCATAATAGGGAGTTGTACGTGCACCTCCTTGTACCCTCCTGTCGGCGCCCACGACTCCCCCTTCTCCTCGAAGTAAATGGTAAAGTGTCATTGGTGTCCGATGGCTATTTTCCACATACCAAAGCACGACGGCCCAACACGACATTTGAAAATTATAATTATATTTTGTATAGTATTTTATTGTTCTGTACAAAACCGTCAGGTTTCGTCCGTTTTCGAGTATCAGCTTGGTAAGTTAAAGGCAAAAAAATAATGTTTTTTTAACCCAAAACAAATTATTTGCCCAACTTTGACTTAACCAAAAAATCACAAAAAAATCGTTCATGGTTTTTAAAAGCCCGCTAAAAGTCGTCAAAATATCTTTAATATTTCAGGTTTGACCAGGGTATAAGTACCTAGGTACTCATGATTAATGATCATTATTAAACATAACTTTTGTTTAAAATAAACGTTTCTACACATTAAAAATCGGTGAGACATCACTTATATGATAATAATTAAATTAATATTTTCGGAAAAGGCCGTTGTCTCCTCCACCCTGACTCTACATAGATCACAGTAAGATAAATGCCTCAGAAATTAAATTGGATTGTTCATTCTTCCGCCATGAAAATTTCGAGTAAACAGCGATAACCGAGTTTAATACAGACGCGGCCAAAGGCTAGTAAAATATTTTACGATGCAATGCTCGTATTCGCTGGTTCGAATGATATTATTATTTGAAAGATTAAGTATCAATTTTATTTTTACCTATTCAATAATTCAGGCATTTCTCAATGCTGACTGTAAATTCACTGGTATTAACAATGTAAGTGCAAGTGCAGCTGCAGTACCCGATCCGGTTGTCGAAAGGCAGCAATGCCATAATATAGGTCCACTTTCAGGGAATCAGTACGAGTAACAACATATTTATTGTTAACGTCGATGAAACAACAGCTTGAATTACCATAATTGTATACTCATGTAAATTTAACGGGAGAACAAATTATAAGCGCGGCATTATTAATGCGGGAAACGGAATGCGCAAATAATAAGCCCTTTTCGCTGTTGCAACGGGCGGTTTTTATACAGAGAAGAACGGTACCATTTGAGTACTTATCATTTTCTTTCTCCCGTACGTCATACTTTAACTGAACCGAAGAACTTACAAATAGTTATTTCCACTGTGTAAGTCTTCGTTACCTGAAAAAGGATTAAACATTGTAAGTGATACCTTTGTACACGGTTCATGTCAAAAAAACATTGGTGTTTTAACTTTTTTATCACGTTCATTGAATATTCTGCTTATGAAGATTGGACTGACCCAAACTCGGTATGTTCCAAATTAAAAAAAAGAAATGTTGAAAATTAAAAAGAATTTGGAAGTTAATATTCAAAATGTATAAATTCCGTACGAAATAAAACACGTAAAAAAATGCCAATTTCATAGGTAAGGACCCAATATTTGAGTATTTAAAATGTACTAAAAGAATAACCGAATGAAATCCGGACCTAAAACCATATTTTTTATGAACAATATTACATGGCGCAGTCGTATACTATTGCTTTGTCATGGGATTTTCGCAATGTATTCCAAATTTCAGGCCAATCCAATGGCACGAACTGGTTCAAAATTTATTATCGTTACATGTAATCCAAATACAAGTGAAGTTGAATAAATATGTAATGGAAATTTAACCATGAAAGCCTTTAAATAGGTCAACACAAACTTCATACAAATAATGCCCTTTTAATCATGGCGGCAAAGGAACGCGACACAATTTTAATAAAACCAATTTCATATTGACGCTCTAAAGTGAATTGATACTGCCGTTATTAATAGCAAAGTAATGGAGCCATTTCAAATTTCCAATACCACGTAATATTAATATTACATAGAAGCAAAACAGTTTCAAGCTATTTTTGTTTTACTTTCTATTTAATTAGTAAGATATTAGGAGCAGCAGCCATTCAACGATCAAAGAGAACGCGCCGGCAAAAGAGCGTTGTCAAATTCTTTGAAAATGCCAATCTTTCGGCTTTGAACTATCAGAAAGAGAAGTCGTTCAAGTGTACAGTCAACCAATTTAATTTCCAGGCCACTATGGAATTATTTTTATTTGTGTTGTCCCAGGTAATTCAAACGATCATCTGTTGGTGAACAAGATTTGGCCTCATATCGTACACCCTGAGTCACTTGACATTGGCGACGCGACGAATGCCATAAACTAAAAAGATTAGATTTACGAAGTCTCTTACGTTTTGGTCGAGAACGTCACTTTAACCACAGAATAAGTAATAGTACAAGTACTTTAACGTAGTCCAAAGTGGCCTAGAAATCTAATTAGTTGACTGTACAAACGCTAAGGAAATGTTAGGTTTCAGGTCGGGTTGATTGTATATTTCTTACTTGAGTGCGTAATGTAGGGTACTGATATTATTTAGGTACAGTCTTTGTATTTATAGATTTATATTAGGTCCCTTACCTATGAAATTGGCGTTTTATATGGAGAATTTTAAGAAAACGGTGGTTCTCATATATTTAATTTTGAGGATTATTTTCAAACCAAACCAAATTCTGTCAGGAATATTGGACACTTCTAAGCTATATTATACATATCTTAATTACTTAGAAATAGTTAGCTTCATAAAACTGCGTAATTGAAACACTTGAACTCGCAGCACATTGAAAAGAGTTAATTTCACACTTTAATTTTAAACATTAAGTAAGAAATTTAACCATATTATTTGTATCTAAAACCTTTGTAACATAGTGTATTCATGAAATTTAAAAAGAATTTGGAAGTTAAAATTGAAATGAATAAATTCCATATGAAATAAAACACGTACAAAAAAACGCCAATTTCATAGATAAGGGCCCATTATTTGAGCTTCTTCCCGAGTTTAGTTTTCACGGAAGAGTTATATCCCCTGATGCGCTATTTCCTTTTGCATTTTTCCTCGTTCCAGAAATCAATTTGATAATGTCTACGGGGTTTCGCTTTCGCGGAGCTCTTATACTAGGTGACTCGTAAGACGTAATACAAAATGTTATTTTCCGAATCTACTCATGATTACGATCAACTATTAATATGGGACCAACTTCGAAAATGTAAACACAAAATCTACGTCTCCATACAAATTGTGAAACCAGCTGATTGCTTTTAGTATGGGAGATTAAAAAAAAAACTACCGATTTCGATATTAGTCCCATACTAAAAGATGATCGTGCTCATGAGTAGATCCAGAAAATAAAATTTTGTGTTACGTCTTAGGTGTCACCCTGTATATGGATGATTGGCTCTTTGGATCTGCTGCAAAATTAATATTAAGGACGTCAACCTACTTACTTATTACAAATTGGAAAATCAGACTTTGGGAAAAACCCGAATAGGAAAATATCCCATTGAAAAAATAGGGGAAATAGTCTAACAAGTCCGAACATAGCAAAACTAAAGGTACTTAAGGGTTCGTACTTAGTTTGACCACGGAACCCCAAAAAAATATAATTTCACTGGAATAATGTAAGGTAAATGCCCGAGTGCTCGTCGCTGTACTACTATTTGTCCTCATACATTGAATTGCAATTAACAAAATAAGATTAACATTACTTTTGTCTCCTCATTTTAGCGATGAGAAATGTTTCTGGCTTTCATATTTCTCACGCCAATTAAATAAAGAAAAGGACTGCCAGCAAAAACACCTGACATTTACCCAACCAATCCGATTAACTAAAATTTGCTTCATTTTGAAAAAAAACCATATTGTTACCATATAAAACAAATTCCATTTACCAAAAGTAAAGGCCTCAACTCCCAAATCAAATGAAAATGTTGTGTGTTTAATTTATGAATGACGCAAATAAATATTTTCTGTTGACATGTCGAGCTCTCGGACGTTTACCTTACCTAATGAAAATGAGTCTGGGTTTAATGTAGCATGCACATGACACAACCTCATAAAGGAGTGCTCGAATAGTTTATTAAACTCTTCATTTGAAAGGGGTGTGATTGACCCCAACGTCACCTACAGCCACAGCATCATAAGTCAACCTAGTATGTTCTGAAAATCCTTGTTGACTAG
Organism: Acleris laterana; assembly: GCA_963966035.1. NCBI lineage: Eukaryota > Metazoa > Arthropoda > Insecta > Lepidoptera > Tortricidae > Acleris > Acleris laterana. The sequence goes on from OZ014442.1 coordinate 19,537,399, forward strand.
GAAAAAAGAAAGAAAAACTATTAAATATATAAGATAACAACAAATGAAAAAAATCAAGCTTTTAAAAGCCGACCAGCGCAGCATAGCGACATATCGTTCATTGAATACAAAACGGACGCATTCCAAAATGAGTCAGTGTTGCATTTTAAAATTAGAATCTATTCGTATATGATTTTTAATGCAAGAGTAAATTATTTTGGAATGTGTCCGTTTTGTATTCAATGAGCGATATAGTCGAAATTCCAGGCGGTAAAAACCATAATATCGTCTTTCACCTACGTATTGTCAATATTTTGATAGCTCTTATTAACTTGACAGTAATGGCGGCTGTGCTAAAAACAATACCATGACGATGTGGTTTTTACCGTCAAGAATAGAGGTACTTGATGTAGCTGGAGAAATGAGTTTACGTGGAAGAGAAGTCCCGTGTCCGTGTATGTTGTATCTGTTATTAGTGATATAGCTTTAAGTTGTTCTTTAGTGTCAACTTTTCATAGACAGTTTTGTTGGAAAAGGAAGGAGTTGATTGACTTCAAAAATGTCCCTGAGTAATTAATGATATTGGTTAAAAAAAACCATTCACGAAAGTGAATTCATGAATAACATTACACAAAATATAAAAAATCTACGATTAAAATAAATAAATAGCCTAATCATGAATTAAACCAATTAAGCTTAACCGTAACTTACATGCACAAAGTCTCCAAGCTCTGAAGTTCAGACAAAGCTTTCGCTGGGCGGGGAAAGCCCAGGGCGGGAAGCTCAGTGCGACTCGGAACCGCGACGCCGCCGCCTGCCCTCCGCGCGCGACGCAACTTTCGACGACTTTCACTAAAGCTTAAGTTGTAGTTATCAGTGCAGTGAGTGGTACCCGGGAAACGTCATTGTTCTTTGGTTTGTGGGATGGTTAACTGATGGATAATTGGTCACGATTTGGATCTTATTGATAAATGTAGGATTAGTTGTGTTTAAATATGTTTAAATATAAGTTTTAATAAGCGTGAAAATATTTGCTGAACGAACTGAGTATTGAAAATAGGTTATGTTCTGGCATTTTTAAACTTACTACTACTTTATTATTCAAGGAACTTTATTCAAGGAAATGACTTGTTGAAATTAAATACAAGGATACATAACTCTAATGAGTAGTTCATTATAATCAAATTTAAATACAATTTATGTCCTAAGGCCAACGTGTCGTTAGAAATGCGATTCTATTCTCTTCACGATAGGTTTTCTCTTCATTGACTAATTTTGTTGTGTACTTGGTCGTCCTTCGGAAGTCCTAAGGTGTGAACAAGTTTGTACAATAAGTAAACAAACCAATTATTTATATAACAGCTAATGTTTATCTAGTTAGTCCTGGGGCCCTAATATGGCTGCGTTAATCGCGTGACATAGTTTGGATAAGGCATCCGTCACCTTCTGACACGTAAATAAATACGAGAGTGACGGATGCTTTATCCACGTTTTACACGCGATATAGACGCAGTCATACTATAATTAAATTTAAATAACAAATTAAAGGCTGTAACAAATAGGTACTACAAATCTAATTCTTGTGGGGCGCTTGTCACTTGATCAGAATGAATTATTTTTTATTGTTTAATTAATACGGTAATAAAAACATTGTCCTCGATTGTTTTTTACATAGTTAAATAGGTAAAGGAGGTTCCCTTTTCAGAGGATTTTGAAGCTAAAAATTTCAATTTAGGAGTGAAAAACGTTATCGCCCGGAACTAAATTTGTATGGATTTGTTATGACAGTTACGCGATTTTAGCCGCGCTTCTCATGCCTCTCAATTTTTGCTACAGTTGTTATTGCATTTTCGTCTATTTCTAAGCTATGGTTAAACTCTCAAGTCCATCGGGATGTTAATTATAACCGTACCGAACAAACAAGCAGACAGAAAAGAAAGTGATCTAATAAAAAGCGGCCAAAACAAATAATTGTGTAGCTTTCAATGTTGGTTCTATTTATTTTGACTATTAAACCAAAACAAGCAACACATGACTGTGTCCAAACTTTCAAAGTAAAAACAGTACCAATGTTAACTTTAATTGGACATTCTCAAGGAAACTACGGACACCAGGCTTCACTAACTAGGCGTCAAGTTGCTGCAAGTTTCGGCCGCAGAGACTACGGTCGGCGCAATGACACCGGCTAGCGACAACATTCAGCCTGTTGCTACTTTATTGGCACGATTGTTTAGTAAAAAGTTTCTAGTTGGCTATATTTTTAACTTAGTTACATACCTACATACATAAACTCGTGCCTTCATTCTCAGAGTGGGGTTGGCAGAGCTACAGAATTATCATACATACATACATTAAATCACGCCTGTTTCCCAGAGGGGTAGGCAGAGACCACTTCTTTCCACTTGCTACGATCTTGACAAATTTCTTTCGCTTCTTCCACATTCATACATCGAGTCATGCACGCACGTCGGTTTCGGGTACTTAAGATTCAACAATTCCAAAAAATTGTTAAACTCGACTATATACAGATCAACTTTAGAAGTTACTTTTTGTTCACTCGCTATGATGGTTATCTTTAATTATCTTAAAAACTCCTGCTGGAGAAGCACCGGCAATCCGAGGAGATAAACATAAGTAAGTTTAAGGTGTGTCACCTATCTGTTTGTGGCATCTGTATGTAGATGGAACAATTCCGACGCGGTTATGAAAATAGAAACCTAGTTCAACTACAGCACCCGGCCGATAAGAAATCAATCCTGACACATTGCACAACCACGAAGGTTCTGAACATTGATAATGTTGACAGCAGTAAAACACTGCTTGACTGATTTGTTGCGTGTGGAGGAAGAGTAATAAGTAGTATAGATGAATTAGCGAGAGCGTGGAATTGCATTTGTAGTGGTTGTACGGTTCGCATGAAAAGTAGAATAACATAAGTATTTCTCTTAATTTAATGAAATTACATACTCTCTGTTATCATATTTCTCTCCTTAACAAGTAAAACAATGCTCAGTCTTTTTTCGCTTTCATTCGTTATTATTTAATTCTTCATCTGATCTGTCACAAGTATTGATAATAATATTATGATCTGTAATTCGATCCATTTCCCCTTCTTGACATCTATATTTATTTTCTTCACTTTCGACATGGCGATAAATATGTTCCCAGTCCTCAGCAGTAATAGTATTAATTCTTTCAGTTGCTAAATTCAATACATTAAAAACAGCCTAATAATATTTAGAATTTCATACTGACATTATTTTTGAATTTTATTCTTAAATATAATTATTTTATTACAAACCTATTTTTATGCTGATAGTACGGGAAAAGAGAAATTTCATATGCATATGCAATTCCACGCTCTCGCTAATTTATCTATAGCAGCATTGTTTTACTGCTGAAAATATATAAATATATAAAAGGAGAAACTGACTGACTGACATATCAACGCACAGCCTAAACGGCTAAACGTAGGCACTTGAAATTTGGAAGGGACGTAGCTTAGGTACCGTAGAGGTGCACTAAGAAAGGAATTCCCGAAATTCCCACGGGAACGGGAATTAGCGAAAAATCTAAACCGCGTAAGATAGCAAACCAACGAAGTGGTCACGGGTCTGCTAGTTATCAATATTCAGAAACTTGATAGTTGTGCAATGTTTCAGGATTGCCTTTATTTGACTATCTAAGGGTGTTTCTTATGATCATTGGTTCGGCTGTTTAAGGGTTACCTCTGTAAGTAGCATCACAGTTATTTCAGGGGTTATCTACTGAACGTTTTAAATTCTTGGCCCTTAGGGCGATGCCGGTGCATTGCGTCATCGCAACACTATGATTTCAATATAGAGCGACGCAAGTTTTTCAACTAATTATGCGGCGTAGAACATACCTTCACATCTGTTTTTTATATGACCGAAAATTTTAGGCTGCAGTCTGGATGGTTTCCCTCGTTTCAGGCTCCGGCCACTGCAACTATATTTTCAGGCTAGCTCCGGTTCACTCTTGCGTCGCTTTATTCAGCTGTCAATAACATATTCCCTCGAAACAACGACGTAAATTGAATACGTAAAGGCCTGTAAAATAATTACCAGCAAAATACGTTAAAGCGACCGTTACAGTTCAGGGAAAATGCATAGATACAAGTCTATGGGGCGTGCTCATTTATTAAGCTTCTACCGCTGGAGTTTAAGTACCTGACTGACACTAAGTAGGTACGAGACTCTTAGCAGAGCAGTCCTAATTATTTTGAGGCGTAGCAACATCTTACGTTGCGCGTATATTATATATATTTATCCCGCAACTTAAGCAACGGTGCTACTTATTTAACGTAAAGAGGGTAGACGATGACAAGTAAAATTTGCCTAATTTAAAAAAAATATTTTGTTGGAGCAGACAATACAAGTCTGCTGTTGTTAAATGCCGAAGGATGAATGATAGCATAGCAATATGTAAAATTCAATTGGAGAAAATAAGGAGAAATTACGACATTTCTACGGTCGAAATTTTAGTAGGTAACTATCGCTTATTACCACAATGCCTGCTTTTGGCCCCGACTTCATTTGCGAAGACGTCGTTTATCTCTAGCCCATTTATCATTAAAAAAATTACGCGGTTGACCATTTTCGTAATATTCGTAATATTGCAGTGCCACGAGGGCCACTCTGGTAAAACACTATTACGACGAAAACCCCGCATTGAAGATCATTCTTAGAGCCACTTCTTTGAAATGTAAGTGGCTTGGAACCAGCAAAGCTGCACTTTTCTCACAGTGGGGTTGGTTTAAGCATTGTTAAGTGTCCTTTGTAGAGTAGTTCCGAGCGGCGATCCTTTCATAATAAATACATGGTAATCGTTTTCAGTTAACGCTTGGCAACTTTAACGATAAAAAAAACATTTTCTGCCCTATTTGTCAGTTTTGTCACATTATTAGTGAAAAACATGTACTGAAATTTGCGTGGAACGTACGAACCGAGCGTCTTTCAGGTTGAAATTGAAACCGAGTGTTCTGGAACATGACAATATGGAACATCGATTTGTGTTCCCGAAAATCCTTAGCCGTTTTCAAAAACCGCAATTACAAACCAACACACGGGCGTTTTCCAATGTGTTATGCGTTTTACTTTTATCAAAGTACTTACTCTTAATTACTACTTACTACTTATTCTTTAAAAATATTTTATCCTTAATCTATTGATATATTAAAAAAGTGTACATACTTAAGAATAAAAATAAGAAAATTTAACTTTTCCGTTACGTTACGAAAATTAATTAATACATCATAAAAGTATAGGTCAATTTCGTGACGCAACGGAAAAGTTAAATTTTCTTAATTTTTGTCCTGAACAATGTACAGTATTTAATATATCAATAGTAAGGGATAAAATCTTTTTAAAGAATAAGTTGTGTACATGCACTACCTATACAAAAATAATTAGACCATAACAGTGTTATAAAACTTATAAAACAATAGTAAAACCAAAAAAACCAGGGATAACCAAGGAGATAAAACAAAGTTTTTAATTGGGTTCGGTCGGTCGTAGATAGCGGTGTCGGTGTTACGTCATATAGATTACAAAACGCAAAGGCAGTAGAAGAGTTATGAGTCTATTAACCTTTCAAAATTAATCCAAATAAATTTGGTGTGACATATTAACAACATATAAACATGATGTTATTATTAACATGATTGCGCGCAGGTTTGCCGGATGCTGTAGAGGAGTGAAAATACTACTTTTCAGAGCCTATTGTACCTCTCTTTATACCGGCAGCCTGTGGGAGCGGTACACGAAACGGGCCTATACTCCTATAGGGCCCTCCGGGTCCAGTATAATAATGCGTTCCGGGTGTTGGTGGGGCTGCCTCGCTTCTGTAGCGCATCAGGGATGTTCGCGGAGGCGCGCGTGGACTGTTTCTACACGGCCATGCGCAAGCGTGGCGCGTCCCTGGTGCGCCGGGTGCGCGACAGCCCCAACGCCATCCTGCGTATGATAGCGGGCAGAGTAGACTGTGCGTATATGTCTCGCTGCGGGGGACTGCATTGCCCTACTAGTGTCATATTGTTTTAGTTGTTTAGTTTAATTAGTATTACTAACACCTTAGATTAAGTATTTTAATAACAAAATAATGTGTCATTTGGTTACACGAAATAAACAATTTTAATTAAAATATAAACATACAATGTTTTTCATCACACATGCTCGTAAATAGTGTCCTAACATGCTAGAAAAATCGACCGTAAATCCAAAATAATACCCGCGGGCCTTTTTTTACCATTACGTAACTAAAGTGCGTAATAGCTTTTTTTTTTAAATATTATACGTGGACTCAAACTATCACAATACGTCAGGACCCCAATTCTTGTGCCATTCGATATGAAGTTTCATTCGAGATGAAATGTCAGTTGAATACTAATTCCTAAAAATCTCGCATAATAAACTATTGATCTCATATGTCACTAGAATCGGACTCCGAACACGTTTGACATTATCTGTGGTAAGTCACAGACAATGATGTAGTCTGCCGCTAATAAGTTAAAAATATGATCTTTTGTCTGATTTTATTTCATTTCCTCGCAATTGTGATGAAAAACATTGTATGTTACACGGGTGGTAAAGGAAATACAAAGCTCGAGTCATTAAAGCCCTCAGCCTTCGGCTTCGGGCTTCTAACAGACTCTCGTTTGTAATTCTTTCTTTACCACCCTTAATACACAATGTACTATTATTTAACTTGCAATGTATGTATGTAAGGGTCGATTCTTCCACGTTAAAGTTGACCCACTTTCCGGTTTTGGATGAAGCTGAAAATTTGCATACGCCTTTAGTTCTGATGACAATACAATAATATAGTACCATCGAGCTGGTCTGATGATGGAGACAGGTCGGCCATAGGAACTCCTGAATTACACATGATAAACCCGTCGTGTTAGGGTTTGTTAGAATCGTCTTGACAAGAAGATGACGACTGTGCAAAAAAAAGTACAGTCGGCAATAAAAGCTTGTCCCCAAAATGAAATTTTTGACAGAAACTTATATTTCCTTAATATCGTTCTTGTTTGACCGATTTCAATAAATACGGTATAACATAATTTGTCAAAAACATATTACTCGTAACACCATATTACATAGCAAAATAAATATAAGGGTGCGTTAGAACTACTATGTCTTCAGTCGGATTTTAGTTATCAACATTTGAATGGTACCCTCACCTTTATTTAAAGCAGCCTATTCAAATGTTTCAATTAGTTCGCAACATGACATGCGTTTAAAATAACCCGTGGCGTGCCGGCTCGTCGTGGCGCGGCTCCTCACTTTTGATTAGTTATGCAAAGGGTTAACATTAGTGTCGGCGCAGCCCTGGGTTTAGATATACACATAAGTTTATTAGTAGTGATACGTATCATTTTGCTTTCACGATAGTAACGTTGCTAGACTTACAAATTCCCGAGGTTTCTGTTCATCCCGACTCACACTTGCCCGGTTTTTATTATAACTATAATCAAACCGAATTTAACATTTGTATTTATATGACATGTTTGACATGTTTCCATATAGTACACATTTCTTGTACAGGGACCCCACTATTATTTTACTTTTTGATTTTATAATTAGGTATTTGTTAGTTATATTTATAACACGTATTAGGTATTCGTTAAAAAACAACCGGCTTTCTACTGAAACTGAAAATACAGTTCTTTAAAGTTAGAACGGACAGAACGGAAATCTGTACCAAATTTCACATCGATTAGTTTAGGTGATGAATTGTGAAGCGCAACTAACAGACAAAGACACTCTCGCGTTTATAATATGGTGTGGATAAGGATTTAACACATTTAATTTCACAAAAAATTATCAAGCAATTTAAATTGTTGTGTATAGGTATGTCGCTTTGAAATTTGGTAAGTACAAGAATTTAGTTAAGTACTTTGGGAGTTTTTATTCCAGAGGACCCAGACAAGACATTACGCGAACTATCGTTTCTCTTCGTTTAATTTTTAAACCAATCGCGTCACTGGCACATCACGTGACTTTTCGTATCACGTCATCTACCAGTGACGCGATTGGTTTAAAAATTAAACGAAGAGAAAAACTAGCTAGCGTAGTGCATCTTGTCTAGACCCTCAGGGTTTGGTACGGGCTTCTACATTTTCTTTTCAAAAATTTCAAATTTTCGAAAACTAATCATTTTTCCCCCAAAAAAAAATTGCGTTGGGAAAACAAAGACAAACTTTACTATCCCTAATATTAAATCAGTTGTATAGACTTTATAATTATCATAATATTTTTTTGTATACATTATAAGCGACTCATTAACTACCATACGATTAAATAAATAAATTAAATTCTCGTCCGTGGGAAATCCTCAGATGCTCACGCAATTATAATTTTGTAAATTGAGCGTAGGAAGCCAAGGGGTGTCGTAATACTCGTAATATCGCCAATTGAGTGGTGAACCTATATGAGTAAATTATACTCCTTGGTAAGAACAAAACTGTACCTACGCCTTTCGCATTTGGATTTGTTAGATTATTCAATCCTCGCGTGGTTGCCGGGTTGGAATAGTGCACCTCCATGTCCTCCCGTGGATGTCGTAAGAGGCGACTAAGGGAATAAAGGCTTGTAGTACTGTTAGGCGATGGGCTTGCAACTTGTCACTAATACACGTGCAAAATGTGGTTACAGAGTTATTAACAAGTTTTTCGAGTTGTTAGTGATTCCTTAGCTCTGCCTACCCCACTCTGGGAATAAGGGCGTGAGCTTATGTATGTATGTAGATTATTCAAACGAGTTTCTTCAGCGATACGGGAGACCTAGGCGAGTAGACACAATACTTACGTATTCGGGTATTACTTACTGCTTTATTAAACGAGCTAGATTTGCGAAGAATGTATTGATAACGAAAGCCAATTTTATCCTTTAATTGTGTATCTCAATAATATATGAAATTACCAGTTAGAACTGTTAAAAAATATGTTTTTTTACATCAAGTCAGTTTGTTTCAACCCTTCTTATACAAGTACAGTCGCCGTCAAAGATACGTTTACATTTTTGGACCTTATTTATATGGAATACGGTTAAAAAAATTAATACATCCTTGACGTCAACTGTATCACTAATTTATTGAATATCTTATTAATTTAAACAAACTCCAGTTTATTGTTGCGCCTAAGTATGTTATAATTGTGCTAAAATGCCCTTGATGAAAACATCACAAATATTTGTGCTAAACAATGCGCGCCAAATGTAATCGGGTGGAAATATTTTGTCACGCCGTATTGGTGTTGTGGGTGTTGCGGGGCGGCCTTTGAAATGCAGATATCAGTAAAAGGCCGGGGGCGCAATTAAAAATTGGTAGGTACCTAATATTGGCACCCAATATTATCCATGCTCATATTAATATTATGAATTTATACTTACCAAGTAATTTTGTGGATGAGGATAAATTTAATTTAGTGAGCGTTGCAGTATGTTATGTGTATGTTACGACTTTAAACTTTAATATTTGCTGCAATGTATCACTTGTTGGTTAATCCAATTCGACCGGTTCGGTTTGTTACGCTTTCACCACTAAACCGCTGAACTGATTTTGATTGAATATTGTAAGTATTGAAGCTTGAACCTCCAGGAAGGACATAATAATCCTTACTAAACAAAGAATTATGAATACTTTATGTTACGGGTAGCGATAAATGACTTCTCTGCGGACGGGGTCGCCGTCATTAGCCTTTTATATTTTAAATACGAAAGTAAGGCCATTTGTTTGTGGGTTTGTTATGCTTTCAGATCTATACTGAGATGTTACGTCAGAAACCGGTTAAGTGCGACTTAAAAGTCACAGTATTCAGACGATTAATATCTCTTCTTTCTTGTTATAAAATATATCTCGTTCACGTCTGAGTGGTAGATATTACTTAGTCGTTTTTTTTCTAAACGTAGGTAGGTACAGTCAAGAGCAAAAGAAACTGATGAAGTAGGGTCTCAAAATAGTATAAGCAATAAATAAAGTCACTGATTATTGTACATAGTTTAGCATAAGTAAATTTACTCGTAATGTGTCATAAGTAAGTGACATGCCATTCAAAGTCAGTACTGAGTGTTTCAAATTAAACTGAATATTTAAAATAACAATAGTCAGTAATCCTAACAAAGTGACATATGTAAGTGAATACGAATTTGTGGGACTTCATGACCTCTCAAGACCACCTCGGATTACAAGTCAGATGTTCGGTTAATGTCGGTTATATTCGTTACTTAAACACGCGAAACCACTATAACACATAGGTACTTCTCATTTCCGTCCGGGGTTGAAATAAGTTCCTATTACATTGTTTAACTTTTTTGTTTTTTTTTAAATTAGATCCTTCTTAACTGCCGTGATCAATGCCCAGTCATCAATAGAAGAATTTAAAATTTTGATTTTCTCATGTTTTACAATGAGAAAGTCAAATTTCATCATTCTTTAATAAAATTTCCTGTAAAGAGACAGTTATGAGTTATGACATCTTAATTCGCTTTGACATATTGATTTGTTATTTTCTTTCGATTAATTAAATATTCAGTTAAAAATGTCACTGGTATTTATAATCTGTTAATTTAATCGTTTTGAATGTTGATTTTGATAACTTACTTTTTACGTTGACTGTATGTAAGTACCATAAGTATTTTTCAATGCATTTTACCAATGTAACTTCAAAAACAATAGAGCCAACATTAGTACTTTGTCTATAAATCGCAAATACCTTCTTCAAAGAATTCCGGCAGGTGTTGCGACAAGCTTCTTTCGTAGCTAGTGTAAATAGCAAATCGATAGTGCAAATAAGAAAGGTGTTGAATTTTTACGGATACTTCCTTCGCTCTAAAATATCTGCTAGATCTTAATATTCAATAGAAATACTCGTCCATTTTATGTATATTCAGGAACTCTTTGTTGTATTTGCATTCGACTGCACTAGGTAGAAGGTGATTCCCGGCGAAATATACTTGTCGTCGTGTTTCGGAGCGGAAGTCTCGCTATAAATTCATAACCTAATATTTGATAGTGTTTGCGTTCTGTACGCCGAGCACGAAATTTTATCTTCTATCTTGTAAGTTATGTCAACGTATCGCCAATCGAGAAACCGTGGTCTGAATCTATTCGTAGGACAAACTCCCAAAACACACTCACATATTCATACATTATTTTACGTACTTACCTATAGAATATGAATATATTTCACCTTTATTTATTTACATATAATATTATTCATAAAAAATAATACTTATACAAAAGGCGAACTTTACTTTTAAATAGATACCTACTTTACATACGGAGCTAAATTTATGAAGCTTCAGTGTATTTAAGCTTTAGTGTATTCGATCAAAGTATAAATAGAATAGTTCTTAGTTCATCTCCGGCTCTTTAGGAGTTTCTGTTACCTATTGCTGCCCGGGTGCTAGGGTTGCGTTGATGCGGGTCGCTTGATACTTGATACGCACGCAACCAAATGCGGGGTGATGGCTGACCAAACCGGCTCGGTCCGTCCTGCTGAGTTCGCTTGTGATGGCTCGCGGGGCATACGGTCAAGGCACGCACACATACAAGTTACGCGATTTACCTTGGTTTGAAAACGAACTTGTGTTTATCCTGTGAGACGGCGACTTTTGCAGCGATGCAAAAGCGCTGTTCATGCATGACTGCATCGCGACGTTGGAAATTGATAGTTCGAATCAATTCAACCGAGCGATTGTAACGATTTCGCTCTAACGAATCGAATAAAATATGTGGTTGTATCATCGATGCAAACACGCCTGTACACACACCACATAATGTTCGCGCTCGAATGTAATGTAGGTATGGCCAATTAAGAATCTCCCTACTGTATCGGGTTTGCCTCGCGATTGTACCACTGCAGTCGCGATCGGAATAGACAATCAGCGACTGTATCGCAATTGCATCGCGAGAGCATCATCGTGGCTTTAACTTTGGTATAAAGGTTGACGACAGCGACTGTATTAGGCGTTTTCCAAAAAAAATGTGCGCGTAGTTAAAGACTAAAATTCAAAATGCTAACGTTTCCATTACGTCACGGCAATTAGTCATAGAATTATGTACTGCCCCCATACGCCAATAGGCGGTATCTCACATTCAATAACCGAAGCGGTTTCAAACCTCACTCGAGTAAAATGGTTGCATTTGCTACAGGGGTTTTGTTTGAGATGCCACTATTTGTCTTATATCAGTATACTTAATTGCCGTGACGTAATGGATGAGCACCTCCGTTTTGCGAGGACTTATTAAGGCAGTCTGATAGGCGAAACTAAATCGTTTTGCGCGTTTTAATTTATTGCGTATGTTATAATAAACATATTAGAACTCACCTGGCCGGGCGTGCAGCTACTTGTGCAATAAAGATATAGGTACCTACGCCATTTTGTTTCCAAGCCTACGATGAACGAATAAGGTTTAACTGCATTTAGAATCGCATTTTATATTCAGTTTAAATAGATATCAGGGCACGGTGTCAAACAAATTGACCTTGTCACAAACTAAGCCTTTTTATACAAATAAACACATACAAAACGTTACACATAGGGACAAACACTCTGCTCACCACACAAATATTTGCTCCAACCCCGGGACAACTAAAACAATGTTACAATATCCATGTTAATAATTCGGCATTGTAAAGTTTCCCTTTACGCTTTAGTTACTCTGAAATGTAAATTAAATTATTTAACAAACATATAAATAACATCAACGTCATCTATTGGCCCTCGGCTCATGGCTTTAAGTGCTTCAATCGACTTTTAAATAAATAAATAAATATCAGGGGACAATGTCACACCAATTGACCTAGTCCCAAACTAAGCTCAAGACTTGTATTATGGATACTAGACAACGATATAAATACTTATAATAGAGAAATATATACTTAAATAAATAGAAAACATCCATGACTCAGGAACAAATATTCGCGCTCATCACACTAATATCTGCCCTTACCGGGATTTGAACCCAGAACCGCTAGCTTCGTAGTCAGGGTCACTACCAACTAGGCCAGCGCGTTGTCAAATATATGGTCGTTTTAAGATATGATATGACGTAAGCGGTTTTTTTAATTACTCGAATAATTTCCCTTATCGAGGATCGACCCGAGGACCGCCTGCCGCGAGTTTCTAACCACGACAACGAAATGCTGGGGGCGAAAATTTATTTTAAATAATACTTAGTCATTTATTTATTATGTAGATTCGATCCACAACGTTTACTCCGTCACAACAAAATAATAAAGTCATGTTTTTTTACGGTCATTATTTGTTGATATAAATGATCAGTATCAATGACTTTTTCGACCTGTATCATTCATAAAACACGACTTTATTATTTAGTCATATGCGACCAGAGGGCCCAGACAACATGCACTACGCTAGCTAGCGTTTCTCTTCGTTTAGTTTTTAAACCAATCGCGTCACTGGTAGATGACGTGATACGAAAAGTCACGTGATGTGCCAGTGACGCGATTGGTTTAAATTAAAAACTGAACGAATAGAAACGATAGTTCGCGTAATGCATCTTGTCTGGGTCACAGTTTCCACTTACCATCAGGCGGCCTGTATGCTCGTTTGTCTTCTCTATGCCATAAAAAAAAAAAAAAAAATTTAAACAAATAAATTTTCAAAAATCCATAAATGCTGCAAGTATTTATTGTTTTCTAAAATAAAAGTAGGCCTTTTTTGCTCTGAATTTGCCATTTTCAATATTTAAGGTAGGTAGTTGCCGTACGTAAATACGTACGTTTTTGCCACACTGTATATGGACGTTCTTCTTCTTATTTTACGGACTAAAGCAAGACAGACAAGCAACCAATACCCTCTTCTAAACATACAACAAATTCAAGCGATAATATTAACGTCATGATGCATGATGGTGTATATTTGTGGGATGTGCAGACGCGTGCATAAAGTTACATGCGAATTCCTTTGAGCTTTGATTGCGCGGGATACAGATGGTGATGGCCGATTTAATAGGCGATCATAATCGCACGCACGTCCTTGGCTTCTACTCTACTCGGTAAAACCATATTGCTTTTGACGTGTTATCGTATTGTTTTCAACTCGGCCACCATTAGTGTCAAGTAAATAAGAACTATCAAAACGACAATAGATGTTTAACATTTGAAAGACAATATGGTTTTTACCCATTATTAGAACAGAGGGCAAGGGTCTTTTTACCCGGTTAACCCAGAAGGAGGGTAATGTTTTTCGCGCATGTATGTCCATATTCAATAGTGAGCTTCTGTAGCCTAAACAGCTTGATCAATTGTGAAGGTATCTTTAAATTCGTCTTGGTTGTGGGAGGTGAAATAAGAATAAAAGTATTTTTTTTGTGACATAACATATCGATGACATGATCCAAAAAAAATAAAGCTTGCTTTCTATTTTCTATTATGTATGTACTTATATAAATATCAATTATAAGTATGTACGTACATAAACTTCAGATATAGAAAATTGAGATATAGGTGTATTATTTTTCTTTTACCCCATTTTGGTTTCGAAACCTTTAACCTTTATAGTCAAGTGAATCTGAGCTACCCACTCGCGTGCCTTGCGCAGCTAGAGTTGCGACTTTTCTAAGCGCAAAATGCCCTGAGCAACACTAGTTGCCAGGTGGAGTTCCAACGGTTTTAAAATTATATTTAGGCGGATCATGATTAGGCCGCTTTTCTGTTGAGTTATTGTGTTAGGCGATGAATGTGGCAACATTAAAAAAATATAAAACCGGAGTCTGTGGAACATTTTAACAAAGTTAAAAAAGTTGTTTCGATGTCCGCGAGAGTTCGACCTTCACGTGGGTTTTTGTTTACTTTTGTAATGAAAACAAGAGTACCGAATCGAGTTACAATCGGCTAGTTAATTATTTAGTTGTGAAGTATAACATGTGTAGTGTTTGTGTTAAGTGTGTTTGTAGTATGCCGTGGTTGGAATTGTCGGTAATTGGACGTCCAAAGCGGCACTCGTTACGTTAGGTATGTAAGGTTATTTTTTAGTTATTGACAATTTGTGAGAGAAATTGCTGCGAATTTGAAAAAACTGGCAAATAGTATTTAAAGAATAATAGTGTCTTTATCTACGTTTAAAAGAATTATAGCAAACAGTTCACAGAAAGCCAAGCAATCGATTTTTTAACAAAATATGACACTGCGCCGCTGGCGCGCGAAAAGTCATGGGCACTTCTAGAGCACTTTTTTCGAATCGCGGGCAATTTAAGACAAAGTTGATCTATGAATAATTACTCGTATTCGTTAGTAACGGGAAAGTAGCAATGTATGTACCAAATATTTGGATAAATTCTCAATAAACTATTGAGATCGTTCTCGAAAAGATTTGAGAGGATTAAATACGTAAAAATTGAGGATACTTTTCGTATATTCCATGGGAAAGTTACACAATTTGAAAAGTTCACCGGACATTGAAGCAGCATATTAACATACATACATACATAAGCTCACACCTTTATTCCCAGAGTGGGGTAGGCAGAGCTACAGAATTACTAACAACTCTAAAAACTGGTTAATAATTCTGTAACGACATAGAACATACAGCATATTAACCTGCTTAAAAAATCCGTTAGAACTAGTCACTAAGTCTTCGTTCGTGCACGCTGTGCACAGAATAGGTTTATTTATTCATTAATTCCAAAAATATAAACTAATAGTACTTATTATGCCCAAAACCCAAATACATTAGGGCCGGAGTAAAATCAGTACTTACTCTTGTAAGTTTATAAATTTTTAGTCAGCTTACAATCTTCCAGCTAAGTATGTAGGTAAGTTTCAGGTTAATGCTAATTACTCCTAAAGTACTTACTTTTACGCGTGTCCCAACATCCCGCCGCTGATATAACTCCCTCGTACTACTAGGACCCACAACACATTCAGCCAACTTGTAATCTAACTTCCCCACACCTTCCAAGTCGCTATTTATTCTGTGCCACGAACCTGGTTCAAAAGTTAACGCTCGCGGCTAAAGTTGGGTTTAAACCTCTATTGAAGGATTCTTAGCTGCCTCGTTAATCTTCGTGAGATATTTAACTTATGAATTTTAAAAGTAGTTTCGTATTATTGTTTCAGAGAGGATAATTTGTTGCCTATTTTGCTTAAGTTTTCTCTAAAAAAGACGAACCAACCGCTTAGTTTTAGTTTTGGAATATAAAATCCCTGAATAAGTCTTCCTTTAATGCCAATAACCTAATAATTATAGTAAAGTAAGATCCATGGCAGATAAGATTTATTACGACGCGTCATTGAAACAGTCAAACTAACCAAAATTTAACAACGTAAGAGCCTTATCACACTTGCGATTTGCGGGCGAGTTGAAAGCGAGACGAGCGCGCAGCGATTTCGCCGCGATGGCGCAGCGAGTTCGCCGCGAGCACGTAACGATTTTGCCGCGAGCGCGTCACGATTTCGCCGCTAGTGCTAAACGGATTCGCTGCGTACTCGCGGGAAAATCCCAACTCTATACGCGCCGAACTCGATGCGCGCAAATCGCAAGTGTGATAAGGCCCTTACATTTTATGCGTGTCTTACCTACATAATAAACCATTTTCTGAGTGCCGGTTGGTACTTGGTTTTAACGGCGAAAGGCACTTTCTCTTCCTCTTATAAACAGTAAGCAAATTCTAAATTAGACTGCATTATTCACATTATTACTTGAAAATTAAATCCAGAGCCTCTATTCTAGGCGGTAAAAACCATATCGTTTTTGACTTGTTATCGTATCGTCAACGTTTTGGTGGCTCTTACTCGTATTTACCTGACAGTAATGGCGGCGAGTTAAAACCAAGACAATATTGTTTTTACCTTCTAGAATAGAGGCCATGCGCTGACTTTTTGAATATATGATAGCTTCGGTGGCTTAGGGGGTCGACTAGTGATGGTACCGAGTTCAAACCCCGCAGTCACCATGTACCAATTAGTTTTTCTAACTAAAGTGCATTAAATCCGATGCTCTTACTGTGAAGGAAAATCATCGTGAGGAAACTTTTGAACAGCTGAGTGTGTAAGAGGGTAGTTGCACAAAAGATCCTAAAGGGTCGAAGTGTATCCGAAAGGGCTTATCTATAAGATAAGATAAGATTAAGACTTTTGGAATATTATCGCCTTTTAGGCCAGCAATACGCGAGCAGCTCCAAGCTGTCTAAACCGACTGGCTCCTACAAGCGGTAGCTGCATAATAAAGTACGTGACCACTCGGGCGGTCCGGTGTATGTCAATAGGAAGATGTAATTTATGTACAGCCACTGCATCGCGCGGTCAGTATTCAACAGCCTAAGCTTTAGGCGATAATCGCTGTGGCTGCTGCCCGGAATACTAAACCAGACAGCAGCAAGGAGACTTGGAAACATTTGAAGTATGCGCGACCTCATTTCTAACAGTGGAGAATTTAATCTGCTATTGTATTTGAGTAATGTGCCGGTGCTGGGAATCTGGCATCACTCGCCAATTTGGTTTTACTATTGCGTGCCGCTGAATGCTTCTGTAAGAATCGTTAGAATCGCTTCAAGCGTAACTTAGGAGTGTAAAAAGTTTTGCGTTGAAGAAATTTAAGGTTTTTCTGTCACGCTTTTTTGGGGATTCTTTTGATATACCGACGCTGTCCGTCCGTCCATCCTATTTTTAAAGAGCCTCGTTTGAGCCCTAATAGATAGCGGTTTATTACTAAAAAAAAATTTAAGATAATAAAGTGGGGGGGGGGGGGGTGGCTAATAAAACGTTTTTTGTTCATGTATTTTAATTTTTGTTGTATCGTACAGACGGTAAAACATACAAGCCTCAAATTTGGTATGATTATAGTACCACCTGAAGAAAAACGACAAATACTTTTTTATATTCCCACAACCGCCACGGTATTATTATACCTACTGTTGTGGTATAATATAACTTTGTTTAGAAGACTAGAACATGAAACTAAGTCTATATAATTTGTAGTTTTAAATAAAAGATAAAATATATTTATTCAGTAAGTAGGCCGCACGGGCACTTTTACACGTCAAGAATCTACCAGCGCTTCCCAAGAGGAGACCACTGCCGAGAAGAAACACCGCAAGAAACTCAGCAGTCAGTCGTTTTTTTAACCATATTTAATACTACAATGATACTACTTAGTCTAGCATTATATAAAGCTATAAATATTTAATTAAATATAAAATATAACTACGTGCTTTAAAGTTGCCGTGTTGGCCACATTTAGTTTCAAGAATCCAGTATGAAGCCCCAGAACAACCGTACTCCACGTTTCCACAATAGAATATTCCCTCAAAGCTGTCAAACTGTGTATCACTGGTATCACGAACTCCGGCTGTCGGTCAGACAGCGTCCGGCATTAATCGCAAATCGCGTTGGGTGTGCCCTAATGGCCGTCAGGTTTATGTCCGAAGTCATTACGTGACAGATATTGGATTTCAGGAGTGTTGGAATTTGCAGCATTTCGGTTAACAATGCTGAGCTTATCTCGGAAATGGTAAGGTAAATGTCCCAGCGAATGACACTATAAGGGGGGAATTCATACATATTTATACAAAACTACTCAATTATCAAAGTTATCGACTAAACGCATATGCAAATGTATAAACGGGTTCTTCATGAATGTTATAAGTACTATAAATTGTATAATAATATTACCAATTTTAAGTTATTTCAGTTTTTCGCGACCTCTGAAATTGTACCAGTAGATGACTGGCATAAACTCGAATGTCCCATTATATGACTATGAAAAAAAATTGGCTGCGACCCAGTATATGACAGGACGTTGTCGTGTTTTCATTATCAAATAATTATGATTTACGTATTAGTTATTAAATATATAATTTAACTTCCAATACTTAGGGCCGCTTGCACCATCTGCGTTAAACATGTTTAGCTCTTAAACATATTTAAGTTGTATGAAAATGTATGAAAAATGTCATCGTTAAATATGCTTAAAACTTAAACACATAATATTAACGCAGATGGTGCAGGCGGGGGTAAATGATGATAAACTTGAAAGAAAACAAGTCAGTAAATTAAATCAGATATTTATAATTATTTAAAAATTATGTTTTTATTGCAACAAAGTAATACGAGGAATTCTGTACTTCTTTGCTGCTGCAGCCACAGAAATCCCCCTCGAAACTTCTTTTATCGCCTTTAAAATATCATCTTGAGTATATTTATTTGATCTCGGAGGCATGTTTGCATAGCAAAATACCTGTAACCAATGTATGACACTATAGTTATGACCTAATGAATGACACCTCAATACGCAACTGTCATTTATTGGAGCTCCATAGAAAAACAGTCTATGACACCCCTGTCAGACACTACTCAAACTATTGATAAAAGCTTGCTTTTTACAGGGTAATTCAAATATATATATATATTCCTTATATTTAATTAAGTACTAATTTTGATTATAGATTCGGCTGAATGTTTAGATTAATTTCATGCTAGCTAGCTGCATGCCAATATGCTAGCTATTTGTATGCCTTATGGCGAGACATAGTGCACCAAACTATACACAACATCTTTTAACTATAACCTATGTTTACAAATAAAGATCTTTGATTTGATTTGATTTGATTTGATTTGATCTTTAAAATACGATTCAAATGCAGATTTAAAAAATATTAATTTGGATGAGTGAATGACATGGGTGTCATCCACTACTAAAGACAACAAAAATTACCCAGTGTATGACATACCTCCAAAATACTAACTTAATTAATATAATCAATTTAAAACACTTAATATCAATACTTTGTTTAATGATTTAACTGTTTCAATAATCACTTACCTATAAAACTTGAATTCCTGGCTATAATATCCACTATCACGATCCAATGTCTTAACAGATTTCACAAGCAGACCAACGCACGTCTAACTCGAAACAAATGCTCGCGAAAACTGACTCTAAAAATGAAAAATATTTTATCGCATCAATGAAAATTTCTGCACAAAAATCATAAATGGCACTAGCAGTCGGTTAAACCCAGTTTTTGGGTTATATTAATATCCGTTGTCTTATTATTTCAAATTAACTGCAAAAAAGTCATACAGTGGGTCAATGTTATCCACTCGGACAATTACCTTAAACGGTAATTCTGCTTTCAAGCTGATGCACTTCATTCTATGTGTACCTCTTAACAAAATATATGCGTAAAATCTAGCCCCTTTGTATGCCTTTTGTGTGTCTTTCCTAATGTGTGTGTGTCTGGTTATGGGGTCACAGTAACAGAACGACTGAATGGACCTTTATGCGGTTTATTGAGTGGCAGCTTATTTTGTGTGGTTCATAGCTAGAATTCCAACCCATGATGAATGACCTGAAAACTACTTGCTTATTATAACAAAAGCGTGGCAATGAAAAAGTTATTGGCCTGGCAACGCAACTATAGCGTATTTCGATTTCATTCGAAGCTAAAGAATAATAAGCAATAGAACCTTAAGAAAGTGGTTCGTTGAACATAATATTACTAAATAGGTCATAGGTACGGTGGCACGACGCGCTGGCCTAGTTGGTAGTGATCCTGCCTACAAAGCTAGCGTTCCTGGGTAAGGGCAGATATTTGTGTGATGAGCGCGAATATTTGTTCCTGAGTCATGGATGTTTTCTATATATTTAAGTATATATTTCTCTATATAAGTATTTATATCGTTGTCAAGTACCCGTAGTTCAAGCCTTGAGCTTAGTTTGGGACTAGGGCAATTGGTGTGACATTGTCCCCTGATATTTATTTATTTTTATGTTTTATGCAGAGAAAAGTAACGTGCTTAGAAGTTACATAGCAGGAGCGGTAACTTTTCTCTGCAGGTGACTGAACATATCGAAAGATCTTCCTTCTTAATCCTTAACACAGCAAAACCAAAAGTTCCTGCGAACCGTTAAAATTTTCATTTATTTCCTATCCTTTTATTTCAACAAATCAAAGCGAAGCTCAAAGCCCATCAGCTCAACCTTCATGTGTGGCAGGGCTGGGTGCGCAGGTGACGTCACGCCGCGCCGCGCCTCGCCGCGCCTCCGCCATTACCGAGATCTGTAGGTTAACGACGTGGGTATCTGATGTTTGCACTAACGGATTTTATGGCGTGGCGGTTAGAGGTGTGCGTTGTTGGCATTGCAGCGATTACACTTCACCGTGGACATAGTTATTTTTGGACCGACAAAGCATGGTTGGATAGGTGAGCTACTACTACTAAAATTCTTATTGACGTTAAAAAGTCAAACTGTTGCTAGCACCAAAGCTCAACGTACCGCGAACGTGTATTATTTGGAATCTGTAAGCTGCTGAGACAATTCCAACTGAGTTTAGTCGCTACAAATATTTGCCTTTACCAGAAATCACGTGATACGTGATACTGTGGACGACATGGCAAAAACATGATAACAATAGCCTATAGGCTAAATAGTTAAGAAATAATGTTCTGAGACCCAATGGACATTGCAATATCAAGATTGTAAATTACCTTGCCGACCTAAGGCCTAAAATGGAATGCCTCTTTTTATTATTTTTTATTAAGGTATTGAATCTTTATTGCACAAAAATACAAAAAGTGAACTTAGTGCCTATGGCATTCTCTACCAGTTGAATTAACAGTCTCTTTTCTAGTCCTTCCACCGTGGTCCCACACCGGAATAAAACGAAGAAGTGCGGTGGAGGAAATTCGTTATCTATTAGAAAGAAAGACAGATAGAAAATCATTTATTGGTGACATACATAACAAAGAGCAGATTAATAGAATATACGCACAAAAAGCACCATTCATCATACATAGAGGCCCAGTAAAGGTGACAGAGTCGTAAACTTTACAATACGATTGTATTAGGGGTAAAAAAGCAGCAAAACAAAGGTTTCGCTAATTATCTCCCTTGGTACCATTAGAAAACATCGTAAGCAATGATCCAAGAAGCAAATCGAAAATTAGGTCAAAATGTTTCTGGTACAATTTAATTTATTTCCCATACTAAAGATATGATTGACTTATCTCAGCCATAAATTGATCAATGCGGCTTAACCGTAAAGTGCTTTCTCCCTTATCGTGCCGACGCACCCGCGTGCTTGACTATCTTATCTTACCTTGTCTTATCTGCCTGGGAACTTCTTCAGTCAATGGCCGGCGAACACTGAATGTGGTTCAGTTAAGTGACGCGGTCAACTTTAGTTATTGACTTTGAAAATTTAATTAAGGTTTTTATAAAGAACAATTGTGAAGAAATCATTTTCAGTGATATAGGTGTGATTGAAACAGATACAAAATTAAAGGTGAAGTGTATTTTTATAATGGTGACAATGACAATAATTTAAATCATAGTTAAAAATAACTTGGTAACCTGTCAATAATTCCCACACGTAGGGTGAACCTTGTCGAGAGATTCGGAATAACTACTCAATATACTTAAACTAGCGACCCGCCCTCGCTTCGCTTCGGTTTATTTGAGTTTTCTATAACACACGTACATAAAACAAAATTTATTATACATAAAAACCTTCCTCTTGAATCACTCTATCTATTAAAAAAAACCGCATCAAAATCCGTTGCGTAGTTTTAAAGATCTAAGCATAGGTACATAGGGACAGACAGCGGGAAGCGACTTTGTTTTATACTATGTAGTGATGATACATCTTGTACGAGTAATTTGGAAATATAATGTTAATAAATTATTATTCAAAATTCAAAATATTTATTCAGTAATTTGGCCACATGAGGGCTCTTTTACACGTCGGTAATATAGAGTGAGTCTACCAGCGCTTCGGACAAGACCACCATTGCGGAGAAGCGCTGCAAGAAACTCCAGCAGAACGTCATTATTTCCAATCATAAAATACAATAATACTTAAATGTAACATTAAAAGGTAAAAAAGTAATAAATACATACATATATACATTAAATCACGCCTTTTTCCCAGAGGGGTAGGCAGACCACTTCTTTCCATTTGCTACGATCTTGACAAATTTCTTTCGCTTCTTCCACATTCATACATCGAGTCATGCACGCACGTCGGTTTCGGGTACTTTAGATTCGGCCATTTTCTAGTATTTCTCCGATTTGACTCGAAAAAGTACGCCTAGGGCGACCCCTTCCGACCCGTCCACTCACTTTAAACCACCACTCCACGCCAATTACTTTTAAGTTAGATAAAATATCAACCAAATGTTACATGTTCATCTGTTTGTTTCTTCTCCCCTCACAATAATACGAGCCAACGTCGCAGAAAAACTTTCAATGTGCTTTAAGTTTAAGGGCTGTATTCACAGGTTTAACTATTTATGTACAAACAAAAACAAGGGATCGTTTATCACCTTATCTCCGTTTGTTTATGACTTACATTATGACATAATTAAGGGTATCGTTAAGGCAATATAAATTTAAGCTGACAAGTATTAGGTACAATAAAAAAAATCCTTGAACTTTTATTTTGTAGATATAGTTTCTGCCCGCGCCTTTGTCTGTTTTGACCATCCCACTACCATAGGAGCGGTGTTTTTTGAAAGGTGAACGGTGCATTTGTGTTAATTCACCTTATAGGATATCAGGATTCAAAATTTCATCCAAATCCGTCCGACCATTTCACCGTGAACCGTGGTTTACCCAACATACTAACGTAGACCGATTTTTTGTTTTTTTTTTAAATATTAGTGTGATGTATCATGTGATGCGCAGTGACTTTAATTTAAAAACTTCAAACGGCTTAGGAAAACCATTTGATAAACCTTTTTTCCACTTCCAGTGTGTGGGTATTGAATACGTTCTATCTAAAAATATCCTGACAGCAATCCAAATTTATCGCGCAAAACAGAAAGTCTTGAGTGTTTCCAAAGTCAACTTGTATTGCTTGGTATTGCGCCGTTTGCTGCATCGAAGCGCCGACGTGAACATGTGTGTGTGTGTGTGTGTAATTTGGAGCTTGTAAGCCGCTGAGGCATTGCTAGCTGAGCACAGCTATGAGTAGTTTAAATTTAATCTAAATAAATGAGTATCAGGGGAAAATGTTAATGTGACCTAGTGCCAAACTAAGCCTTAGGCTTGTTATGTACTATGGGTACTAGACAACGATAAAAATACATTTTTTGAGAAAGAATTACATAAAAATATATATATAGAAAACATCTATGACTCAGGGACAAATATTCGCGCTCATCATACAAATATCTGCCCTTACCGGGATTCGAACCCAGGACCGCTAGCTTCGTAGGCAGGGTCACTACCCACTAGGCCAGCGCGTCGTTGAAAATGACACAGTGGTGGGTTGAAATAAAAATGTCACACCAATTGACCTAGTGCCAAACTAAGCTCTAGGCTTGTACTACGGGTACTAGATAACGATATAAATACTTATATAGAGAAACATGATACATAAATATATAGAAAAGATCCATAACTCGGGACAAATATTCGCGCTTATCACAAAACTATCTGCCATTACCGGGATTTGAACCCAGGACTTCTAGCTTCGTAGGCAGGGTCACGACCAACTAGGTCAGCACATCATTACCAATAATGTGTAGAATGCTTTGACTATTATAATGCAGTAGGCCGCCTTCTATGTGATTACGGCCGACAGCATCTGTAATTAAAACCATTAGGGCCCCACGGTGGGCGCCAAATAAAAAAACAAGGGTTCAGCGCCTCTATTCAACTCGGTAAAAAGATATCTGCCCTCTTTGGAAAAAAGGGCGTATGTCTCATAGAACCGCCTATGTATTAGTGACCTTATTTTTTAAGATAGGGCGTTAAATTTACTTTGATTAACAAGTTGCGCATGCGTTCTTTTTTTTAGGGGGGCAGATATTGTCTTTAACATGTTATGATACTAATGGTATTGTTTTTAAGTCTGGCGCCATTACTGTCAAGTAAGAAAGAGCTGTCAAAACGTTGACAATACGGAAATATGTCAAAACAAATAATAGTGGTCCTAAATAAATTTTGCCCCGTGTGGTACCCGGATTAGAATAGTGCCACTCCGTATCTTTCCGTGGATGTCGTAAAAGCCGACTAAAGGTAATAAAGGCGTGTAGTATTGTTAGGCGATGGGCTTGCAACCTGTCACTAATAAGCTGGTAAAAACATCTTCGCCTAAGTGTGCAAAATGTGGTTACAGAATTATCAAAAAGTTTTTATAGTTGTTGGAAATTCTGTAGCTCTGCCTACCCCACTCTGGGAATAAAGGCGTGAGTTTATGTATGTATGTATGTATGTAAATAAATTTTAGTAATCACTCAACACTGTTTCAAGCCTCAGTGAGCTACTACTACACAAACTTATTAATTCATATTAAGTACTTTTACTATCACCGTGATACTAAAAATATCTCGTAATTATTGACTTTTCAAACTACTTTATTCTCGTATATTTTCATTAAATATTCATTGCAATTGAGGACTTCCGCGATGACAATTCTATCGAAACTTAATTGCCTATTGCATGACATCAAACTACATTTTCTAAGTTATTTTATTTTGACTCAGGCTGTCTTCTAGCTTTTGATATGTTATCGCATTGATTTTAACTCGGCACCTTGAGGATACCGTAACATGTCAAAAGCAATATGGTTTTGCCCATTAGAATAGAGCGGGCTTACTAAATCGCCCATTAACCATCTTAAAAAAGAGTAGGTTCTCAGTTCGTCAGAGTTTTCTCTCACTAGGCAACGATAAGGAGAGAATATGACATAGAAAACGATCGGGAATTTATTATGTATATGTACCTTTTTAACTAACTGTGGACTACGAAATATAGCATAACAAAGGCTTGTTTTATAATACAAATACTCCAAGAAATGGGAAATGCAGCGCGTAGAGAAATGTTATCGATCGTGGCCGGCCGGTGAAATATTGATCTGATTGGAACAAGTCACTCACCTCCCCTTCCTGTACGTAGGTACTCGTATTTGAATATAGAATACGTATTAACAATGACGTGATCGGCCGATTACAACCACAAAATAACCGTTGTATTGTACTCCTACTGCCGCACTAAGTTTAATACTTGTTTAGTGACGTGTTGTCTTCTTCTATTGCTATAGCAAATAATGTGACAGCAGCAACTTTAATCAAGCATTAAATTTTATTGACGTCTGTGAGTGCGGCAGTTAGACATTTAAGAACTCATTCTTTTTTCAAACTTGTGTGTAAAATCGTCACTGAGAAATGACACGTAGTCGTCATTAACTCTCTTCGAGTGCGCTGCTCTTCAAAATAAAAAGGACACATGAGCAATTTGATAGTCAAAGCAAATTTAACCCCATACCTTAAAAAATAAGGTCACTTATACATACGCGGTTTTATCTAAGGAGGGCAGTGTGCAAAAATCGAATAGTGCACAAATTTGTCTGTAATTATTTACCTTAGCAAAACATTAACAAAATGCCAGGATTAATTATCCTCCATATTAATGAGTTCGTGGAAATAGATTTAAATATTAAAAATAACTACAAATGTAAGACAAACAATATATTACCTATTTTGCTTTATCCTTGCCAAAATCAAACTCCCTAAAAAGAACTAAATACCGTACCGTAATTGGTAAAAGGGTAGCGAGCTAGGGAGCTAGCAAGTTCGGCTACATGCTAGGTATCTGGAGAAGATACCATAAATGTTTTTTTGAATTGTAAGGTCATTACATTTTAAATTAACATCACATATTTTACAATTACACAACTTAGAATCATTATTTTGTTTAATTTTCAAAAATATTCGAATTATTCGAAATATTCGAATATTCGAATGTTGGAAATCTAAATATTCGTATTATTCGAATACTAAAATTGAACGAATATTGCAAACCCTACTTGCTGATAATGTAGTATTCTTTGTGGGGTTTTTTTTAAATTAGTTTTATAGTTTTTGAGTTTATATTTATTCTTAGAAGTATGTTGGTCGTTGTCTAGTTGTGCCCATAGAGTTCAATTCTGAACTAGGTAAATTTATGTGAGATCATCCATTGATATTTATGTATTTAATAGAGTATGTGTTATTATTTAAATCTTATTTCACAATGTTGAAGACCCGACCTATCCAATTCATCAACAAAGGTTTTAAAAACATACCACAAAACCAATATTACGATGACGTTAGTTTAAAAAATACTTCAAACTCAAACAGTGTTACAAAGTCTTCAAATCCAAAAACCGAAGCGTGAATATCACACAGCACGTGATCGATTGCGGCTGTACTAGTGGGAGTTGTAGTGATGCGCGTGGACAGGGGGTGATGGAGTATGGCGTGGCCGGGCGGCTCGCCAGGGTCGGTAGAGCTGGTGCTGCGGCCGGTGGAGAGCAACGACACGCTAGAGACGCTGAGCACGCCGGGGACCGCCGTGCTAGACCCTCCACAGAATAATAGTAAGTTAAGTTTAACCGCCGGACTTAAACACATTATAGAGAGAGTTTAACTCTTTATTTTTTTACCCGCCTGCGTGACGCCATCAATATGCACTCGGAGGCATTTTCTTAAATTCATACATACATACATACATACATTAAATCACGCCTGTTTCCCAGAGGGGTAGGCAGAGACCACTTCTTTCCACTTGCTACGATCTTGACAAATTTATTTCGCTTCTTCCACATTCATACATCGAGTCATGCACGCACGTCGGTTTCGGGTACTTAAGATTCGGCCCTTTTCCAGTATTTCACCGATTTGACTCGAAAAAGTACGCCTAGGGCGGCCCCTTCCGACCCGTCCACTCACTATCGATCTGTATATCTCTTTCGTCAATCTTCTTTCATCCATCCTTTCCAAATGACCGAACCATCGAAGCATGCCCTTTTCAATCTTAGTCAATACATCTTCTTTTATTCCATATCCAATTCAAAGGATTTATATCCCAGAAATACTAGACATCCAAATAGACTAGTGCTAGACACAGTTCCCAATAGTGCTTTATTTAGGAAAAATTGTTACCGAATGTCAGTAAAGATTTATAACGCCATCCCTGAAGATTTGAAGTCCCTTCCCTTAAAACAGTTTAAAACAAAATTGCATCTATGGCTTAAATTTAACATGTTTTATTCCACAAATGAACTATTTAACATATAAAATTTCCTCTATATATAAGAATAGTTATCCTGGTTGTAGACCGTGTACTATTAGTGTTTTGATTTTAATAATGTTACGTGCATAATTAATTAACGATAATGTTACATAAAACTAAATTTGCATGCTAGTATCTAGCAAGATATATCATTGTACAGGAATAACAAACAAACAACACCTAATTGTACCATATTTTATAGCAAATAAATGAATTTGAAAAGAACCATTGCCTCCGATCCAACAGCATTGTTTGGTGGGTCTGGGTCGCTCTTATACTGTGTGGCATCAGCCGTGCCAAGCGGCATTGTTGTGTTCCGGTCTGGGGATAAGACAACCGGTGAAATTACTAGGATAGAGTCATTCCATGTTGGTCCTCGCGTTTTTCTGTTCGTTTCGAAATATTTGCGAAAAACGAAAAACGAAAAGTATAATGTTGGCTAGGTACTTTTCTATTCTCTTCGAAAAACCACGTGATCAATTTGTGATCCCATACATTTCAAGACGATAGAACAGAAAAACGATAACGGCGTTTGCATCTTGTCTGTACTCTTGACAATGCAAATGTCTATGGGTGACAGATCCAAATTTCGCTACCATCATCAGGGGGCCTAATATGGCTGCGTGTATCGCGTCACAAAATGTGAATAACACACATATATAAGTACGAGACACGTATATAAGTACGAGAGTGACGGATGCTTTATCCACATTTTGTCATGCGATAAACGCAACCATACTAGACCCACAGGTGGTCTTATTTATATTTATTTATTTTATTTATTTATTTATTTTCACACACACTTACAACTATTTTTACAGGACTGTGCCTAAGACAATAGCGTAACTACCTCTAACTTATCTATACTTAATTATACTTATCACGACTATAACAAATATAGAATAAAGCCGACTTTGTGAATTCATTCAGAGAACAAAAGAACATGTCAGTGTTTTCCGCGACGAGATTGAGGGTGCGCAGCGCGCGCGTCAGCGGCGCCCGCCGGAGCAGGTTCGTGCGCCCGCACGGCTCGGCCAGCAGCCGCGGCCGCCGCCGCCGCCACACGTACCCGGCTGGCGCACACAATCCCACACAATTCAGCACCTGACTATTGTCTACTCT
The DNA here is from genome assembly GCA_963966035.1 of Acleris laterana. Lineage (NCBI taxonomy): Eukaryota > Metazoa > Arthropoda > Insecta > Lepidoptera > Tortricidae > Acleris > Acleris laterana. The sequence goes on from OZ014442.1 coordinate 19,566,552, forward strand.
ACCCCTAATTACTTTAAATACATATGTTGCTAAACATAGTTCTCTCCGTACCCCGTATATGACATAAGGAAAATAATTAAGTTATAGGCAACCTCTCAAAAAATATTTTCTTGTCTTTACCGCTTCAATTGGCGAGGGGGCGATTACAAAAAGTAGTAAAAGTAGTAGTAGTAGTAGTCTTTGCAGAATACGTTTAGGGACAAGTAAGTATGTAGCTGATGCGCACGACTCTCGGTTAAGGTCTACGGGGTGTGGGATTGCAGCTAGTATTAGGTGATCTTGTTCCAATCTTTTTCTTTAATTTTAAGTAAGTGCAGTCAACCAATTTGATTTGTAGGCCACTTTGGACTTGACGTTGTAAACCAAATCATGGGAAGTGTAACATGTACAAGTCAACCAAATCTTATGTTTTGGTTTTCAACGTCACTTCACGTGCATAGTGGCCTAGAACTTTTGAACTTATTTCAAACGTGTGTACAAATAATAGTCACTAAGAACTCAATCGTCATTAACTGACTGAGTGGAGCCGTTAAAAAGGTAAACGTTTTGTTTGACTAGTTTATAGTTTTAATTTTGACCCATACATCTACTTACATGGTAAATGGGTGTAGTTGTTACTATTACCTATTGTTATTTCTAAAATGCAATCAGTAAAATAGATCGATAAAGGCCTCGTAAAGTTTTTGCTAGGTACCTACCTAGGACCTTTGCTACTTCGAAGAAAAGGCCATCGAGACATAAGAATTAGATTACTTATCAAATACAAATACGAGTACTTACAAATATGAGTATAATACCAAGTTTCGCTTTGTCATTCTTCCCAGACCCGCCTTGTCTGTCACCCAACTTAAGGTACCGTAAAACGGAGTGAGAAATAATTTATAACTTGTTACAAATAAAAACAAGTATTAAATAGACAATAACGTTACGTCTATTGGAAATAATTGCAGTCTTTATAATTAGTAACATATGCTTCATTTTAGGTTGTGTCCCTACTCACCCCTTAACCCCTACTCACCCCTTAACCCATACTCACCCCTTACCCCCTACTCACCCCGTTTTACGGTACAAAGGCCTAGAACTCCATTTGGTATACTATACGTGCCTATCCACTCGCGGGCTCAAAAGCAACACGTACCTACGGACATTTGCTACTCGAACCAGGGATTGAAAACCGGTTTATTTTCCGTACCGGTTAGAGCCGCACTTTGAGAGCCTAACCCATAATAAAGGTTACGCTCGCAAGAACCGTTCTAACCGGTATCTCTATGTCGGAGCGTAAACAGGGAACGAAATCAATTTACCGGTTAGAGAGCGGTTCCTCCGTGTGGGGGGTGAATGACCGCTCGTTTAAGGAGACAGGATTGGTTTGCTATGGTATTAGATTGATAGCGCCGCCACCAGCAGCGCCTCGACGCGCGACAGCGGTCATTCATCCCGTATCGAAACACAGAGTAACCGGTTAGGGAGCGCTTCGAAATAACGTTCCCAAATCATTTCGTTCGAACGTAACCTAAATTATTAACCGGTTTAACCTAAATAAATACCGGTTTATTTGTAACCGGTTACAATCCCTGACTCGAACAGGGATGCCCACGTGGCATTTCTCTTTGACTCGATTTCTATTATCACCTAGATCAATGTCGAAGGCTGTGAATCGCAGAACCTTTCCGCCCGAGGGATCTCAGTAACAACGGATCATTATGTATTCCATTTACGGCAGGATAAATAAGGATCAAAAGTTCAATCTTTCCTGACACTCGCTGAATCCCGCCGCTTTAATATTATAGGTGGAAATAGTGCAATTCCCCGCGACGCATAGATAAAACACACTATTGCTGTTTTTTGATTATTTCATGGAATTTTCAAATGGTTTATTATAATGGAAATGTCGTTCATTGTATGTTTTTTCAGTATAATAATTGAGGTAAAAAGAAATATAATAATAATAATAAAATCATTTATTCGGTTATTAGAAGACAAGAAAGAAAAATAAAATACATTTGAGAAAACAACATATTTTTTTTATTACCTAACCTATTTACTTAACTTAACTAAAATAGCCGAAACGGTGTGCCAGCTCAGCGTGGTGCTGGAGCACGGAGCCACAGCGCTGATTTTCAGCTGGACCCGTATCAGGTAGGTAAAGTAATGCTAATAGTTAATCTTGGTCTATGTTTTAAAAGCCGAGCTCTTGTTGATAAATCTATCGCCAACCGCTCCAGTCCCTCTCAGTCGGCCCTCTCTTTGCGGCCCAAGCGCAGCACAAAAATCCGGGCAGGTGTGCCCCCCTCACTGGGGCTCACCACCCAACGCCCTGTGAAGCTGTAACGGTGTATAGCACCAACAGCATGTGCCTAAAAAAAAATGCTCCAATCTATGTCAACTGCTTGATTTCCCATACAATACCTTGTCGCATTAACGTATTGCAGTGACAGTGGTTTGAATTTTGTATATCAATATCTGCGAAACGGTAGTAAATTATACCGCGACATATTAGGCGGACACGACTTTAATCTTCTTCTTTGTTTGTTCAAAGTTATTTACTTATTTCCCTTGGAACTGGTTAAATTTTCCAACATTGTCAATCACCAAGGAACCCGTTACTCCACCTAAAACACCAAAACTATTTTTTTTAGTAATACATACATACATAAATACATAAACTCACGCCTTCATTCCCAGACTGGGGTAGGCAGAGCTACAGAATTACCAACAACTCTTAAATTTATAGCAATACCTAAGTAAGAAGTAAGTTTATTTGTGTACTTGCAAGCTTTTAAAATACTTGAACGTACTTTTTACACAGCAAAACTACAATGTAAAGCGATATAGGTACCTCCGAAACGAGTAAAAGTTCAGCTGTTTAAAATGGCAACAGGCTTATCGGGCCTTTAATTTATTTTTTCTTCCGGGCCTACTTGAAACGTTCTCGAAGCCTTTGTTTCAAGTTCCAATTTGTTAGCCGTTTCAATTTACAAAAGAAAGCGGCTATTTCTTATTTAATCCAGTCCCGATGTCAATTTTCAATTAAAATTTCATTTAAAGTGGTGAATCAGATTACTTTTAGTCCATTGCGTCAGGTTTGAAGTTCAAAATTACGTAAGCTCTATCCCTGTTACCCGTAATTGGAGACTTAATCGAGAGAGGGGGATGGACCTAACGTAACTTCGAACTTCGATTTTCAAAGTAGGGTCTCAGGGTGGAAAGTGGAGATTGGTCAGTGAGAGCAGGTCCTGGACACCTATGTGCCACAAGAAAACAACCTAGGACACCAACTCTATTATGTTAAATTATGTCAATCGACAAACACATAGTATGTGGAAAAATTTACAATAAACCGCATTTTATAAGTGTTTTTGTTAGTTTGCAAGGTATTTTTATCAATGGGCTTTTGATATACTTAAATTGAATAGTATGAGTAAGTAGCCTAGAGAGAGAACTAGAAAGTTAGTAGTTTGGCTTTAGTTAAAATTCAAGCCACATTAGATCTGATTCCGCGGACCAAGTCACGATCGCGAGTATTAACTAGTGCATGAAATGCACATTTACCGCTGCATGGGCAACACGAGAAGTTCGTGAGCAAACCAACTCGTTGCGGGATAGACTGCTTGTTATAATGTTTGGCGCGACCAAACACCATTGCGTGGAGTGGATGCTGAGACGAGAACTCAAGAGCGAGTAACGTTTCTAAGCTTGTGAGGATCATTAAAGTTGATTTTTGTACTTGTAAGCCGACAAAAATCTTGGAGACAAGGCTGAGGTTGAATTGTGTTTTTGTTTGTTACATGTTGAGGGTTATCTTAGCTCTGAAACCGGTTAAAAAAGTATATTTGAAAGTATAAAGTTAATCTCTGATTACTGTTGGCGAGTTTTAATTCACGTCGGGGTGCTTCGCCAGTCGAGTTGCTGTTACATGGTTGTCTCAATGTCTGAATTTAGTGGTTATTCACCATATCGTCATTGCTTTGAGAAAAACCTCGTACCTCATAATTCGTGACTTGAAATTTTAAACTTAAATATGAAGAGAATTAAGTTCAAACTCATGCATCTCGAAATAATCTGATAGATACGAGTTTTTTTCTTAAGCAGTAACGATATTTTAGTCGGTGTAAACGCCCAAGACAGAAGCAAGGGCGTAAAAAAAAGTAACGCGCACTTGTTACTGGACATGACGTACAAATAAATTACAAAAGAAGTAGCATAGTGAGTCAACAGGCGGCCTTATCGCTACATGATACTCACAATGATATGGCACTACACGTGGTCATAATTTTTATTAGCTGACTGTATTTTGTATGACATTATTGATATAAATTTAATATCATGTCATTAAAATTGCATGAATATGCCAAATGCAAATGCTGCGCCCTTGCAGGGTGTCACATGTATACTTATTCCTGTTTGTTTCACCTTGAATTGTAATGTGGTATGCAATAAATGATTGATTGATTGATTGATTGAAATATTAAAAAGATTCTGCAAAAAAATGATAATTAAAATGTAACAATTGCAAACCAAAATATGTACCTGATTGTACCTATACATACTCGTACTACCATTTTACATCATATCACGCCCATAGACTATACAAAGTGGATTCAGATCATGTTAACTGAGTTTGATTTTTATTTAGTTTTTAAGTTACAAACTTGTAACTTATCGGTAGATAAAATCAAAGTTTTCAATCCCTTAAAAATATTATTGACAATGTTTAAAATGGATAAAATAACAAGTTTCCTAGTAATTTACAACTAATGCGAATAATGACAGACTAAAGATAAACCACTGATAGAAGTTAATTGAAATAATAAACTTCAATAATATTGAACGTGTTTCCGCTGAAATTAAAGCTTTTTGAATCTTATCAGAAACATAAACCTTATCGGATATCATAAAACTAATTATTATAGACGTGACTTTGTATTTATTTAAAAGTTACTACATCACTACAGTAAATGCGAGTATTACAAATTGAAACTAAAAACTAAACTAAATTTACTTACTTATAGCAAATTAAAAAATCATTAAAGCATACATAATTAAAGAAGCTTGACTTGACTCTATCTCCTAAATATCAATTATCCTCTAGGTACGTAAAATGTAGTTTATGTATGTATATTTAACTATCAATATGAATATTTCTATATCTATCTATGTAGGTATTTGAATGTAGTTTTATTTTAAATTTATTTATATAAGTTTTATTGGTTACTAAATGTGTTATATTCTTCTTCTTGTACACTTGTTTACTCGTTGCACAACCTTTAACTCTTCTCAATCTCTCAAGGGTTAGCTGGAAGAGATCCCTTAAAGAGATAAGTTCGCCTTTGTACATATTTTTATATTAATTGTATTGTTGTGGTTTTTGTTTTGTACAATAAAGTGTTTAAATACATACATACATACATAACATAAATAAAAAAAGCTAAAAGAAAAGACAAAGCACCACAGATGCTGGCAACTTTTTCCCGTTATATAGCAATGCTTAACCGTTGTCCGTGCTGTAATAGAGTAACTGAGATGACAGACGTCGTCTTGTTCTGCTTTTTCCAGGCACCTTTTCAATGTTTCTTTCTCTAAATAACCTTATCTCGAACTAGGGAATGCAATTTAACCGGTTATTAACCTAATGAAAATAACCGGTTAAAGCCGGTTATAACCGGTTGTTTGCATTCCCTATCTCGGACTATTAGAAACTTAAAAAAATAACAAGAGCCATACTGTCCAGCCGTTTTCAAGTGATGCACTTACCAACTAACACTTTTATTTATACACTAGCTGTTGCCGGCGACTCCGTCTGGCCAGAAAAATAAAATAACCTATGTTACTCGAGGATAATTTAGCATTGTAATGGTGAAACAATTTTTGAAATCGGTCCAGTAGTTTCTGAGTTCATTCATTACAAAGATACAAAAGTACAAATCTTTCCTCTTTATAAAATTTCATGAAAATCGTTGGAGCTGTTTCCGAGATTCAGATTATAATATACTAGCGACCCACCCTCGCCTCGCTTCGGTTTATGTGAGTATGGTATATAGCCATAGCCTTCCTCGATAAATGGGATATGTAACACTGAAATATTTTTTCAAATTGGACCAGTAGATCCGGAGATCAGCGCGTTCAAGCAAACAAACAAACGAACTTCAGCTTTATAATATTAGTATAGATAAGGACAATACCTACTACATGCAGTAAAACTTCAAAAGGCTTTTTATAATTTGGATTCAGTTTAAGCATCACTAAATTCTTACCCCCTTCCTTACGTGGAATAAGCTTGGAATAGTTTATGCCATGCTTTTTCCTTATCTATAATAGCGACCCGCCCTCCTCGCTTCGCTTCGGTTTATTTGAGTTTTCTATAACACACGTACATAAAACAAAATTTATTATACACAAAAACCTTCCTCTTGAATCACTCTATCTACTAAAAAAAACCGCATCAAAATCCGTTGCGTAGTTTTAAAGATCTAAGCATACATAGGGACAGACAGCGGGAAGCGACTTTGTTTTATACTATGTAGTGATGTCGTGACGGCGCCGATGATGAACAATTTTAGCTGACAGGCACTAGTAATGGACACTTCACTCTTAATTCAAATTTCATAAGGTCCTAAATAAAATTGATTGTTGAACCCTTATCTTTCGTAAAACAAGAATCAAGTATCCATTATTGGTGCCTTGTCCATTTCTTATGCATATATACATATATAAAAGAATTGCTCGTTTAAAGGTATTAGCTAGATAAGTGTAGATATGTATATATAACTCAAAATACAACTGTACATTAAAATCAACTATAATACAAGTTCTATGAACTTGAAATAAAACTAGCAAGGATATTGAGTCGATACTGTTTTGATCTAGCAGTGCGATATGTATATTTTCTCAAACATGCTATGTAATGTCGGCGTTATGTTAGTTATTTTAGGCTTCAAAGTGCCACGTTCCCGACGGAACAACTCGAGAGAACTGTAAAGGAATTTCATATAAAATTGAAGGCCTAGGCCGGGAAGTATTTTTTTTTTAATTTTAATTTGGCCATGACAGCTGGTTTTATGAACAGGATGAATATCTAAATTATATTTTTAAAATTTTTGAGAAAATGTTATAACGTCAAATACTAGGAGTGCATAAACGTTTGGGAGACATCCGCGCTGTGTCGTGTGCGCCCGCCGCCCGCCCGCCGGCTGCCCGCACCGCCTGAGATCTAAGTTGCGCTATGCCTGATATACCTCCTAATTACCGCTGCGCTCCTGGTACTTTATTTTAACACCCAATTACTTTTCTTCCCTAGGGTGGACATTTATCAATTTACTTTTTTGAGTGATGTCTTTTTTTATTTCATTGCATATGTTTGAGAAAAGCACTATACATACCTCGCCGTGAAAAGGGGTTGCCAGCCTCGTAACTATCCGACCTCGCTTCGCTCGGCCGTCTATATGAACTCGGCCTGCAACCACCTACTTCCCGGCGTCTGTAGTAATGTACTATTATGTAACAACAATAATCGTAAATAATAATATAATGCAGTGCCCACGATCAAAAGGTTCACCGCTGCATTTCAGAAAGATTGACTTAATTAGCAAACGCTAACCTATTTCATTACGTAGCGAAAGTAAACCGTAGAAATGAGAACTAATTTATCGTTACGTAATGGGAAACGTTAGAGTTTTTAATTAAAAAGTCGGAGTAGGGGTATAGATGAGTGATTAATTAAGATTACACGCACATAGAAACATTACTTACGTATGAAAGGTAATTTTAATAAAAGTTGTAGTCATGGTAGGATCTTGTGCCGTTAGAATTGTTAACACTGGTTGGTGACTGCTTACGAGTACCATCAGGTGGTCTGTCTGCTTGTTTGCCTTTTATGACAATAAAAAAAAGGTATGTAAAGAAACCAAACCAAATTGTTCTGTTAAACAACCAATCAAAACTGTTTTGTCGACCTTCGACGTATCAATGTTCTGCGGAACTATTACTCGTATAGACGTGGGTAAAACATCTGAAGTTTCTTTTAACATTGAGTTTAATTGTTGTTTAATTAGCAGTTTAAAATGCTAGATGATCCGTAGTTCTCGGTCGATTTTTATTTTAATTTCACCTTTGGTGATCTCTTTTACGGTATTTTCACATTTTGTTGAGAAATTCGGTTTAAAAAATCCATGCATATTCCCTATTGGATTATACGGATGCAAATGAGCCTGGACAGCGAAGAAGCAGCGCTGTGAACAATCCGTCTGCTGTTACATTGTATTAAAAGAATAAGTCAGACGCAAGCTTTGAATACCAGACTGCTCTTGTGAAATACAGATGTTTACTTCTGGAGTATTTTAGGTTTTATAGTTATCTGTTAGACCAAAATTCGATCGGGATTGTCAAATATTATAAATAAATATTCACTAATGAACCTTTATTAAACCGGATCTTAATCTTTGGTACAATGCCGCAGGGGCCATTCTTAGATTTAATGTTTTAGTTAATTTATATATTTATTTAGAGTTAGTTTTATTTAATTTTAGTTTTCTTTTTCAGTTATTGTGTTATGGTTGTTTTATTATTTTATGTTGTTTTTCATTAATTAAAGCTTTTAGTGAGTTTTTAATTCGTATTAACCGACAAACTATGGGATATTCCCAGGTGACGGCACCTCTTTGTTCACACTGCGGACAACTGGGACTGTGCTCCCAGTTGTCCGTAGTGTGGACAGACTGCGGACAACTGGGAACAAAATTCCCGGTTGTCCGCAGTGCGGACAAAGGGGTGCGGACAACTGGGAATAGCCGCAAACTATAGTTGCCTTACGGGCGAGTAGCGTCAGCGCCTTTATTCTAGGTGGTGAAAACCATATTTTTGACCGTATAGTAGTAGTAGTTACGAGTATAGCGTTACAATAGAGTTAAAACCGGCCAAGTGCGAGTCGGACTCGGGTGACAAGGGTTCCGTACCATTATTAATTCAATATTTGACACTATACCAGTTGAGCAAAGAACGCCTAAAAACCACCTTTGTTGTATGGGAGCCCCACTTAATTATTAATTATATTCGGTTTCTAGCATTTATTGTTATAATGGCAACAGAAATACATCATCTGTGAAAATTTCAACTGTCTAGCTATCACGGTTCATGAGATATAGCCTGGTGACAGACAGACAGGCAGACGGACAGTAGAGTCTTAGTAATAGGGTCCCGTTTTAACCCTTTGCGTACGGAACCCTAAAAACGATACGATAACATATAATATGATAATTAGGTTTTACCGAGAACAGAGCTCGGCTTTGTCAACGAAATCTTCGACTAAATAAAAAATACACGCACTAAAATGTTGATAAAGCCGCCTCTGCCACGCTTTAATAAAGCTTTTTCGCATGAAAACGCACCGAACACGTGCAGCCTGCAACGCCCCGCCTCCGCTCTCAGTACTCCTACCATGAGTTATAATTACCGTACTCGCTAGCGAGTCGAATGCTCTATCCCTCGCACTCTATAAGAATACTAGCGAGGTCTGCGAGGGATATAGAGCTTCCACTCGCTAGCGAGTACGTTAGTAACTCATGGTAAGCGTACAGTTTCATACATAAAACTACGTTGCTATTTCTGCCGTAAGTGGCCCTTATGTAAGTATTATTTGTGGCCGCGAGCTAACCGAGATTTACAAAATTTTGGCTTCACTTTAATATCTACATTTAGGTAACCAAGTTTGTTAAGGTTGAATAGTTAATAAGAGTAAGTTGTTGGTACTCGTGAACAAGACTGCTTAAACAATAAACGTTAAGTTGCGCAAGCCTTGTCTTCTCGGAATAAAACTACTTGACTTCCGATTCATAACGCAGCTAGTTAGCAGCTTCCGAGAAGTTTAAATGAAGTTAGATAAAACACTGGGATAGGTAAGGGCGATGTTCGAGTGTTCGGCGTTATAAATAACATAAACTTAACATTACTTTTATCCTCAAGTTATTTTAGCGATGAGAAACGTTTGCGGCTTTGATATTTCACACGCCGATGTTAAATAAAGAACTTATTGGTCAGCAAAAACCCATTCACTCATACAATCCGACTGACTCTTTATTTCATTTTGAGAAATTTCGATATGGTCACCATGTAAATAAAACAAATTTCATTTAACAAAAGTAAAGGTCACATCTATCTCCAAAAACACATGAAAATGTTTTGTGTAGATGCTTATAAGTTATTTATTTGATTGGTGCATTATGCACGAGTGTAGTTTTATGAAACGAACCGTAAGGCGAGTTTCATAACAAGATCACACGAGTGTTTTAATGCCTAATAATGCGTACAGTCACATACATAACTTTATCTACATGCATATCATAAGTTTTCTACAATATGTGAGAAACTTGTATCTGTCGTTGCCCTGTATCTTAATATACCTGTATTTTAATGATCACATTAAAGTAAAGGTCACCGATACTTAAAAGTGAACATTATGATGCATCTATATGTACAGCGATAACCGATACTTTGGTGACGTATTACTTGTAGTAATACAATGTTGACATTAAAGTACAACCACAGATACAGGTTACTTAAATAAAGGGTATTTGCTTTTCTGTAGTTATGATATGGATGTAGATAAATGAACATAAAATATCACGACGCAAATAAATATTTTCTTATGCCATGTCAAGCACTCGGACGTCTACGAGTACCTTACGTGTTGAAGCGTAGGTGTTTTGACTGCAATGTTATCGATTTCCAGTAATGTTAATTGGCAGCTGTCGCTTGAAAAAAGCTGGATGCGCGGCACGAGGCGATGCCGCTTGCTGGGGCGATATCCGGGGAAATAAAGTGATACTCGTATTTTTAATTAGATAAGAGATACTGACAGTCCATGTATGGTTTATTTTAATAATAGAACCATTTTAATTACAAAAACAAATCATTTTCTTATGTAATTATGATAAAAATAATGAATTAATTAAACAAAGTAATTAAAACAAGTCTTGCTTACGTTATTTGGTATTTTTTACCAAAATAATGAGTCGGGACTTCAAACTATCTTTGCACCAAATTTCACCTAAATCGGTTCAGCGGTTTAAGCTAACAGACAGACAGACGGACAGACACACTTTCGCATTTATTATATTATTTAGTATGGATATGGATAACTGTAATTGTACTTGTATCACACAGACAAAACAAAGAACTTGTTACAGTGTTACTCGGGTCGTCAAATTGGGTAAGTATATAAGCAACGTAAGAGCGACACAGTTACAGCATCCGGTTCTTCAGCGTGCAGAGTAAGCCGGATGCTGTAGGTCGGAGGACTGTAGATTTTTTTTTCAATTTTAAGAAATATTCTTTTGGAAAGGAAAACGTTCAGACATAGTTTTTCAAGAATCATAAAAATCGAGCGGGGTTTAAGGAAGAGACACGCTATCGCATTTTGTATGGATTTTTTTAGCTTCACTATGCTCTTAACGATTAGAATAGAGCCTAGTTTAGAGTTGCGCCAACCGGACGCTCTTTTCCACTCTGTTTTAGCCCATATTTCTTCTATAATCTAATTACTGACGCTACATTAAGCTTGTATTTATTTCCAAGAGCCACTAACTGAAACAATACGATTTCGATATCAAAGCTAGTAGAGCGCTAGCGGGAACAGCGATGCAATGGTGGCGGTGTAATTGGATTGTGCCTGCATATCAGACGACCGGGAGAGCTAGCTACCTAGTTACACATTCGATTCCTGCTCTATCATCGCGTGCCCTATAATTTGGCAGACCTTGCTTTACTTTAGGGTATGCCTAGGCTTTTAAAAACATCGTTTTCTTAGGCTACTTGTAGTAATAATATAAATGTAGAAGTTTGATTTGTAGAACCTTTAATCCACATTGTGGATCAAGTTTTAAGAGCACTACACTTTCTTTCTTTTGCAAGTGTCCCTCACCTCCTTTCACAAGTACCGCAGGTCCTCAAAGACGAACTTTTTCGTTATATCCAGATACAAGCATTTATTGATAAAATGGTACATGTTGCACGTCACAATATGCAAAATATTAATTATTAAAATATAAATTATTTCTTAATTCAATATACATTAAATGATATCGAGTAAGTATAGTCAACTCCTAGGTCGTATGCAATAAGGTGTGTTGTAAAATGTTAACGTTACATATCATCGAGAAAAGTTGTATACCGATTGGAACCGGTATTTGTACTAAATTTTCTAAGCACGTTCACTTTGACGCTGACTTTGATAGCTTCATCATGTAGCAAGTGACGTTTACGTAAAATCTTCTAATATATAACATTCTTGTGACAGTGTTTGTAACACAACTCCTCCGAGACGGCTTGACCGATTCTTATGAAATTTTGTGTGTATATTCAGTAAGTGTTAATAGGGCGGCACCGGGCGCGGAAAGCCAATAATGTATGAAAAACATGTCTATTCTTGAAAGTATAGTCTACGCTTTCGAATAATACAAATCATTCGAAAACGTAACCATATTGAATGATTCGAGCAAAATATTTTCGTCAAAATTTCAACAGCGGACAGCTGTTCACATAAGCCAAACGCCTTAAAAGTGTTCGCTTAAGACTAATTAACCCCTAACAAGCGTATGACAAGTAATTCGCGACATCCTAGGGCTTCCCTTAGTCTCGCGGCGGCCGGCCACCATGTTGGTTCAAATCCTCATCATGATGTACATCGCGACCTGCCTGGTGTTCTATGTAGCTCATGTCATTGATTACTATCTGACTGTTCTTTGATTTCGACTTCGTGATGTGGCGAGTGGTGAGAGGCTTGGTGTTTTTCAAGCGGCTTGGTGAGTTTTATTTGATTCTATACCGACCCACCATTGCTTCACTTCCCTTTATCTGACTTGTCTGTAAATAAATTACAATTTATTATTCGTAAAAACCAATATTAATATTTTAATTTTGTAAATTCTTTCGTTTGTTTGTTTTCTGTTCAATAGTTACTATTAAAACAACGTTTTTATTTATTATTTATTTATATCCGCTAAATGCAAATCGCATCAAAACTTGTTGAGTTTTTTTCATTTACGAGGGTAATTAAAAAAGTTCTTAGAATAAAGGTGAATAACAAAGGAACATCAATGTTTTAATTTTTAATTTTCTACATAGTCTCCTTGTTGTTCTATACACTTTAGGTATAGATTTTGTTTTTTTATTCCATCGTGAAAAAAGATTTTCCTTGGTCATTCTTGGGTCTCGAAAATCTCCTCCACAGCACCCACTACGGCACTGTGCTCCTTTAATTTCGGGAATAGTGAGGTGAAAATCACTAGGAGCCAAATCTGGAGAACATGGCGGGTGGTCGAACAGCCTCAAGTATTCCAGAAGTTTTAATTACTGGGATTCTATGCTACTCGATGAAACTATATTGCTTTGGCATGCTATTTTTTTAACTTAGCCCCCAACGAACTTGACAGTAATGACACCTAAATGAAAGTTACCATAACGTTGACTATATCATAATATTTTAAAAGTAACTATGTTTTAACGAGTATTAGAGCCCCTATGACCTAATTATTATTATAGCTTATAGCTTCTACCGGCCTGAAACTTCGTTTTAAGTTAATATATAAGCTTTATATTGAAGGGTTTACCAAAAATTCGTTGTGAAGTAGACTCTTTTTTTTAATGTAATACTCTATCAAAATTGTATTGTAACAACTGTTGGTGAACTATTAATATGTAAATTAGTTAATAGAACTAGGCGGAAACAGACAAAAATATTTAGCATCATTATTTCATACTATATTATGTATATTCATGTATGATTATGTATTTACTTGTCATCACACTTATTAAACCTTACAATACAAATAAGTACCTTTAATTTATTAAATATTATACTTAACTACTTGGCGAACCACACCCGGCTCTGTCCGAGATAGAATCCCGTAATAATAAAAAATCCTCTGTCTTAACTCAGTAAATGATTACATGCTTTTCAAACCGTTTTTCACGAAAACCTCAACAGATTCACACATTTCCGGGGGAATAAATAACAAAAGCGCAGCGAGAAACGATGTCTGGAGCAGAACTTGATTAATCCCCAGAAGGTGCTCCTTAACAGAAACGACATATCTGCAATATACCAGTCAAAGGAAATGAAACCCTCCCGGTCGACGTAAAAGGTGGCATTTGTGATACAATTTATTTAACAGTTGTATTATTTTTACTAAAAATGCAGAACAGGTGTGCATAACGAGTGTAATAGTTCACAGCTTTAAAATGTTTCAATCATAATTATCATAACCTTAAAGTTAAATGCAGAAATAATTCATGACACATTTGCCTAACTGGCTAGTTGGAAATCCTCCTACGCAAGGTAACCTAACCTAAATCTGTATAGACCTTACAACATTCTATATTTGAAATTCGACGTTATTTCCATACTAGTTTTGTACACAACTACATGCAAGAGGTCATTTACTTTAGTTTTTCCTGTTAATAGTAAATATATCCTTGGTCCAAAACAAATGTTTTTGCGTTACAAAATTGTTAATACTCGTAATTAAATGTGTTCATCGCGAGGGGTGGCTCTAAATATTCATGTAGGCTATTTCCATAAACCTAATTGGCCTACATGTGGACCAGACTCAAATCCAGCTGCCCTAGGGCTCTATTTTTCCGTAGTAAATCAATAAGTATTTTAAATTTCACGGTAAACTTGTAAACTTTGTATAAAGTAGGTTGCAAAGGTTTATTTTTAATCTGGAAAAATCGATGCGTAGTCGTGCACATGTATTTGCATATTTTAAGCCGCATTACTTTCTTCAATGTAGTATTAAGTCATTTTACTTAGTTTATTATTATTAAGTTACCATATAAGTATGTCTCAATGGAGCAAAGGCCTCCTCCCTGATTTCAATTACTCTTTGTTGCATTGCAACCAGCTAATCGTTTAGGAAAGCATCCGTCGTCCCGCCACTTCCGCCTCAGTCTGCCTCGCCGTCCGTGTCCCTAGCCCACCTCCAGGCGTATGCGGCGGACATGTCCGGCCCAGGCCCACTTTAGCTAGGTGGTCTATTTGCCCACATCCGCTATCCCCATTTTAAAGCCCAGTGTCGTATTTCGAACTGGAACGGTCCTTTTTATACGTAATAAACTCTGATCTCTGGAAAATCTTGAGTTTGCACGTTTGCTTTTCTATCAAAGACTGAGCACAATAAGTTAAAATCTTACCTTTAGCATTAAGTAAAAAACACAAACAGCTCCATGTTTGAATTACCCGACTGACTTGTTTCTTTTTTGACAAGTTTGACATTGCAATTATATTTACAAATACAAAACATTGCCTACGATATTTAAACAGCTCAAATATTCAGCCTCTTTGAGAGATTAATTTGGGAGCGCTAACGAAACTAATTAAAAATAATGTAAAGGTCATGTAGTATCAAAACATCAAAGAGGCGGCCTGGGATCGGTCCAAATGGAGAGCTTGCTTTGACCTACACCGACCAGAGCATAGCTCTTAAATAAGAAGAAGAACGAAACAAGTCAATCAAACATCAAGTTTTCAAAGTCCGGATTCTTTTATTAAATAAAACTTGTTTATAAAAACTCTTGCTTAATATCTTCAAGGCCAAATTAGAATTAACAAACTCTTAAACCTGGTAGTGCAGCATCGGATTTTGCCTGTGACACTCGATGGATAAAAATGAACCCAAAGAGAATGACACCTTGCCTTTAAAATTCCAATAAGACGTCTATAGGAGGTCACAAAACAATATAGATACATCATTTTAGGGTCCGTCCAGATCACTGCCACCATCTCATGCTTTAACTTATCACAAAGCAGCAGTGTTCTTGTGTGGGAATAGGATTTTACTAGCATACCTAGATGCTTTCCATCTTAGTCCTCAGGGTTGGCAACGCATTATGCAGTGTTGCGATTAGAAACATAACCCTGCGTTTTTGGGCAGTCAGTTAAAAGAAACAAACTGTCAGCCGCTATAAATAAAAACAATGTTTCATTTAAAATACTTCAAAATATTAATATTTCATGCATACGCCGGATACAATACAAAAGCGCAAAATGAAAAGTAATTGAGTTTGAAACGTGCAAAAACATGCCTTTTTAATTCTCGGGTGCGCTCGCCGAAAACCAGGTTTATTAAATACTTCAATTCGTTTGACATGGGCAGGATTATATGAACCTTTCTTTTGTTACGTATCAAACTGCATTTAATACAGCATTTAAACACTGGGGCCAAAATAAAGGCTTTTTCATATTTTTAGCTCCAATGTGGTAAAGGAACTTAGGGTAAGTTGACACGATTTGAAAACATGACGCCCCAGATATAACAGATTATACCAAAGTGTCATTTATACTTAATATTTAATTAGTTAAAAGAAAATGATCATAAACGATGTCATGTGATAACTGTCTCTTTACAGGAAATTTCAATAAAGAATGATGAAATACAATTTTTACCTGCCTAATCGCTGTATAATTAGCAGTTTAAAATGCTTGAATCATTCGTATTTCTTGGCCAATTTAATTTCAGTTCCATGTTTGGTCATCTCTATTACGGTATCTTCAATTTTTTTAAGAATTTTGACTTTAAATATATGCATGTTCCCTATTCCACCGAATCACAGGCTATTCCAACAAAGCTATAAAAAAACTTGCATCAAAGTTGGTAGCACCTTGTTTATTTTCGCGGCCCTCGTACTCTCGGAATAACGACTGCAATCCACCAGTGACTGAGCTGTTACACTAACTGCCAATTTAACTGTGCATGTGTATTTTGAAGGTCTGTTTGCACGAGGGAACTGTATGGACGTTCAAACATTATTGAAACGTTTTTTGAAATTTCGCTGGATAAAATTTGGGCATCTCTATGGTATGGTGCAGTAAATTTGATTCATAGCAGCCACTAATGGAGCTATGTCAGCGTGACGTTTTAATTGAATTCCTAAAAAGTCTCTTGTGATTGGACCACTATGTTACTGTGACATAGTTCCATGGAGGCCTATGATTAAAATTGGTAGACGGCACCAGCCTCATTTAAACAAGACGTGAAACTTGACGTAGCTCTAGACTCGCATTTATCTTATAAGAATAATTACTGTCCAACCCTATAATAAACCCTGTCCGTCTTGTCTGGCACAGCAATAAAATTAATACTAATTTAAAATATAGTACTTAATCACATATGGGTAGTAAGAATTAGATTAATATACATTCACATAGTGTTAAGATAAATAACAGTATTACATAACGATTATAATTATGTCAAAAGCAATAATACAAAAACCGATACAATTTAAAAAACATTGAAATTTTACGTTTAGGTACGTTAAAGATAATAAGGTCAAGAGTACAATGCTTATTAAAAGACGTTACGACATCGTAGCACTTCCGTAGCAACGTGCTAGGACTGCGTAGCACGCTCTCGTAGCTACGTTGCCTTCCAAAGTGAAAAAGCAGTATGCGCCCATGGACCTCATACATTTATACTGCCTTTTCCTTTAGCACACTGATCGGCGTAAGCCTCGATTTAAGCCTGCAAGGTTTCAGCTTATATTAAACTGGTAAGTCCTAGTTCACATGAAGGCGAGTCGAAGGGCGAGTGAGACAGCAACTTGTTTACTTCGAACGCCAGTTTTCCTTCAGAGTTCTTATACTTGCTTTGTTCTTAAGAACGAGTGTAAAGATTAAATTAAGAAATATATGATTACGATATGTCACATAAGACATTGGTCGAAAGTTTATAAATAAAGCCCCCCCCCCCCCCCCTTCCCTATTTCAATACTATACAGATTCCAAACTTCAGCCGATAGCTTTAGCCGTTTCAGAGAAAATTGTCTTGACAGTCAGATAGATAGAGGGATAAAAAGTAAGGGTTTCGTTTTTCAGTATTTGGAACAGTTTCTCAAAAAACAATGCTGTTTGTACAAATGGAACAGCATTAGAGAGGCAAAAACTCGGCATTTCGTTTAAATTATTTACATCTTAATACGAACCTTTGCGTTTGCGTTGGCTCCATAGCGATAATATAAAGATCAATTATTTGTGTCAACGATCTTCCTTTAGATACAGCGTCAGTATTTTATTATAAGCGATGGAGATGGATCATGTCTATAAACCTTAATCTACCGCCTCCCCCCCCTCTGAGAGTTCACTCTTGAAGGTGACCTGTAAATCCTTAGTAAATATTTTAAAAAAAATTGTGCTCTCGTGTCAACCTTTTTTATTCCCGGTACGAGCAAATATTGATTTATATAAGTACAGTCAAGGGCAATAATATGTATACACTTTAGTACCTTGTCACTTTAACCACTGTGACAGTTCATATATGGCAGTTCAAATATGACGACAATTAGACAAGGTACTAAAGTGTATACATATTTTTGCCCTTGACTGTACGTTTGTCGTTGTCAGAAGGGCTAATCGAGATGCATAACGCTAATTAATTAGCACAGCTCAGACAGGGCATCGCAAAAACAGATATCGTCGGTGATATTGCAATACCGTGTAACTAACAAATTAAATAAGATGCAAAATACACCTAAGCAAGCAGGTCAGTAAGGAACATTTTGCAACTTATTGAATTTGTTACTTACGCGGTATTGCATTATCTCCGACATTATGGAAATAGAACAAGATTCAATAGAGTCGTAATACCTAATATTATGATTATCTAAAGCGGATATTATCGTAAACTTTTTTTTAGTTCCTGTTATTGTTTTGTCAAAGTAGCAATCTTAAAACAGTTTTGTGACACTTGAAATCAGTTAAATTATTAACTTATGGTTATTTCTAAATATTTTAATCATGGTGAAATTAGAAACGGTTTATAACGGCCTGTTGTTTGATCAGTAGTTAAAGTAACTAATAGTTAAAATTTTAAAAAGATAACAAATATTTGAAGGAATCTCAAGGAAAAGTGTAAAATTTTCAATTCCTTTTTCGAATATTTACAATTAGTTAGTTTAACTACCTACTGATCAAACAACAGGCACTTAGTCTATTAAGTACTAACTCGAGCTCTCTTATGATGAAAATGTCCGTGAAGTATTATATAAAGCATGTGCTATTCGTATTAGACAATTACTTAAAGGAATATAATATTTAAAAAATATTATTTATTTTACCCGCGTGGTTGCCGGGTTAGAATAGTGCCACTCCATGTCTTCCCGTGGATATCGTAAGAGACGGCTAAGGGACTAAAGGCGTATAGTACTGTTAGGCGATGGGCTTGCAACCTGTCACTAATACACTGGTGAACATCTTAGCCTAAGTGTGCAAAATGTGGTTATAGAATTATCAACAAGTTTTTAGAGTTGTTGGTAATTCTGTTGCTCTGCCTACCCCACTCCGGGAATAAAGGCGTGAGTTTATGGATGTATGTATGTAATATTTAAAAAATAAATGTTTACCGTTAATTTATTTATTTATTTATTTATTTATTTTATTTTATTTTATTACTCAATATAACACAGTATAAATTACATTACATGTCAAATTATATGCAGTTACATTGAGATCGTCAGAAATAGAATTAAATTATAATAGTAAAAATAGTAAAAGTCAACACAAAAACAAAGTACATTACAAAATAGAATAAAATAGAATAAAATAAAATAATAATAATTAAAAGTCAAACTAATTTGGCCTACCATTATAAATGTAATTGAAAAATAAAATAAAATAATAATACGACTCTATTAATCTTGTTCCATTACCGTGTTGCGGTTGTTTTGCGATGCCCTGTCCGAGCTATGCTATAAATATAATAATAAAATAAGTAAGGTAAACGCAGCTATCAACGACCCATCGAAAATCTGCAGGTATTACCGACCCATTTGTGTAATTTCAAGTTTTTACGTTTCTGCAACTGTTTGAGCCACAGGTAATAGAAAAAATACATGCGTTTGTTCGTTGAGCATCGGATAACCTGACTTTAGAGTGCGTGGCATTGCGAAAAGGAGATAAAATACATCAGTTTCTGTGCGGCCGGCGTAAACGCAGGACTTGTCGTACTGGCTCTTGTTCCTGCAGGTAAGTACCCAACTTTTCTGCCTTAGACATTTAATGCACATAAATGATACCTACAATTATCGTGTAGTATTAAATGTATTCATTTACTTATAAAGTCTCGATTTTGTAATGCATTTTATTGAAAAAACGTCACTTTATATGATGAAACTTTAATTGAAAATAGGGCGGTGATAGCTTCTTCAATTTTAGTAGTTGCAGCCATTACCGACCCATGAGTCGGTAATGGCCGCCACATAGAGTTTAGTTTTTATATATTTACTGTTGATATTTGACAATTTTACAAGTATTTGTATAAACCATCATAATAATAAACAATCAGCCTTTGTGTAAATCTATTAGCGATATACAATAATTTGTGTAGTTTTCTTGTTTTTGCGTTGTAAATTTGTGAAAAATTACTACATTATTCATAACTCGATATGCTTTAGAGACAATAATTAACTAACCATAATTTAATTAAACTTTTGTTTTTGGAGTTAAATGTTGTAAGTTTAATCAATCGCGGTCTCTTTTACTGTCAGGAAACCACCGATTATAAATATTATGTACTTTTTATAAGTCGGTAATACATTTTACTATTATACCTACATATTCTATTACCGACCCATGTGGATCGGTAATAGCAACAAAAAGTAACTATTAGCGACTCTACACAAAATAATATACCTACTTATTTCATGTTAAGTAATATATTTTTTTTTATTTACAGTCACTAGCAATAATAATATTATTCTGGATAATATATTATATTATCCAGAATTGGTAGCAAAAATATCTGACACGTCTTTATTACTAGAGGTATACAGTGACCATATAAAGCATACACTTGTAACGTGTGTACACAATAGTTTTTTTTTATTTGATAAAGATTAAAATATTTGTGTGATCGTAATTTTAAGTAATAAGTCAGTAAATAATATTTTTATTTTGGATTGCAGTAGCATGCATATGATCTCAATAGTATAAATAGATGTTAGAGAATTTTCAAGTTCCTTAAGTGTTGTTTTAATGTTGATTATTTTTAATGGATATAATAATTTATGTAAGCAGATGACCATATAAAACATACACTTGTAACGATAATTGTTTTTTAAAATTTGTAACAATTGTTGTTTAAATTTTATGAAGATTAAAGGGTTTTTCACCATTTAAAGTTATATTATTTTCTTACAGTCGGTAATAGCTGCAAAAAAAACGTTAATAGCTTCACAGCCGTTACTATGGGTCGGTAATAGAAACATTCGACTTGCCCACTTTATTAATTATTTTTCACAAGAAAATGCTTTATTTTGAAGCATTTAATGTGGTTAATATAAACCCAACATTCAATATTACCATATAAAAATAATAAAAATACTGTGACGGCTACCAATATTCTTAATAAGTATGATCAATTTCAAAATTGCCTTAGGAGGGTCGTTAATAGCTGCATTTACCTTAAGTGATTTTCGAGTATTGACAAAATGTATGGGATTGACGTAAGCTCATAGATATAAATAAACACAGGATAAGGGACCGAGTTTTGACTTTCGAGCGTTTGAAAGTTTCAATCAAAAGTGACAAAAAACAGTGAAATGGTAGTTTTGACTTGCGAGCGATATAAAATATGAACACGAAAAACTCAAGAAGTTGTGAAATAAGCGTAAAAAAAACTCATTCGCAATGAATACATTACTTGGTATAATTTTTACTATTCTTAATTTTTACTATGCTTGCTTCACACATTAATTAGCATTTAAAATAGGAATTTTTTGCCGTGTGGTTGCCGGCAGAATAGAATAGAATAGTACCACTCCATACCTTCCTGTGGAAGTCGTAAGAGACGACTAAGGGATTAAAGGCTTGTAGTATTTTTAGGCGATGGGCTTGCAACCTGTCACTAATATACACATGATATACATCTTAGCCTGTTTGTGCAAAATGTGGTTACAGAATTAACAACTGGCTGTTAAAGTTGTTGGTAATTCTGTAGCTCTGCCTACCCCACTCTGGGATGAAGGCGTGACGGTATGTATGTATGTAAATAGGAATTACAAAAACCGGTAAAATATCGACTTTCTGCGTATAATGAAACACGTTCCAACGTAACAATACTATTTAGTCTATCCCTCAATTTCGAGTGAGAATCTCAAAAATATGGAATTTCGGACCATTCGAAAATAAACCGTGAATGTTTTTCGCATCCGAATATTTTCTACCGCACGTTTTTGAAATCAAACGCTCGAAGGACCCAGGAGCTCTAATGGGTGAAATAAGGTTGCTATTGACATGTGATATTGTCAACGTCATGACATGAATATAATTACTCTTATTTACTTGACAGTAAGTAATACGATATAATATTTTCTCAAGCATGGCGTTTCTATATTGAAAAACGAAGACGCGAAGTGCCTCACTTTTCTCCTAGGAGTAAAATAAACGTATGAAAACACTTTCCGTCCAAGTCCTTATTGTTTATTAAAAGTGCTCTCTATTGCATATAAAATCGAAAGGAACGTGAAAAAAAATCCCGTACACTCAACTTGTGGGTGCAGTGTGGGCCGGCGGCGGCCCTTGTGCGTGAAACTATCTTAACTAATACTTGTAATTTCAAACAAACATTCTCTCCGAATTTGTCATAGGTTTTTAAAAATACGTATAATTATGTATTTGTATAATTTACTTGCATTGTTTGAGAAAGGCATTATATTTGCCTCGGCGGAAACGAGGATTTCCTGACTCGTATTTTAGCAGGCCTCGCTATTGCTCGGCCTACTAACCACCTCGTCAGGAAATCCCTTACTTTCCGCGCCTAGGCAATAATGTAGTATGTACTATTATTTCAACGGCTGGGACGATTTAATTATAATCCACTACACTACGTTCTAAAGTAAGGCACATACTTGTATTAAAATGCTATTATCTCATAGCGCGTTTTGTTGTGTTTCCGTGCCGCGGGCGATTGGATAGCCGTTTCATGTTTTTGTGATTGCATTAAATGCAGCCGGGAGCTTAACGATACGAGGTGAGCTTTTATGAGCTTAGCGAAATGGAATGCGTATTCACGTAATGCAAACGTTATGTTTATTCGAAAAATACATTTTGCATAGTGCTAACTTAAATTATAAAAAAATGTATTTGAAGGATGTACGATCTGTCACAAAAGGACCTAACCCTAATTTAAGCTCTATGTAGAGAAATTTATACTTTAACACAAAGAAAAGATAAAAAATTAAAAATATTTTAAAAAAAGTTTATTGGCCAACGAGGTTGTCATGGGAATAGCTAGTTGTGCTATTAAAAGACCCTGTATAATATAAAGGATCGATTTATAACATGATTTATTGTAGCGTCTATTCCCTCTCTTTGTACTACGCGCAAAGCAGAATTACGTTTCTTTCAAGTAACCAAGTTATTTAATTAATGACCAAAACAATAAACACTTCCCAGACAGCTGCGTTACACGGTATCTGACGGCTGCAAGGAAAAAATATTCCTATTAAAAAAGACTTTCCTCGACAGCCACTGGTTGGCTAACTCGGTTACCAACGAGGATTTTTTTTCCGTAGAACTTATTGGTGCATATAATAGAAGTAATAATATGTACTATTGAGAAACTTTAATGTTTTGCAGTTTGACATTATACCAACAGAAACTAAACATATTTCAGTTAAAGATTTTCGCAACATGATGTATGTTTACTGTGAAGACGATCACCCTATGTATGGGGTTTTCTTTTAAAATTATAATCGTCTCGTATGGAATTTGTACAGAAACACATTATTGCCTTGCAAGGTTTTTGTTTTAAAGAAGCCCTATCGATTTTGCAACTTAAATAGGTGAGGACCAAAAAGTTGGACCACAGTTAAGCGCAGTTAACCATACAAACAACAAAGACGAAAAAAGTTCCGTTGTGCGACGAAAAGTATCCCTACAATTGTATGGCAAATTTTCGTGTCACAACAGAAAAGTTTCATAGAAAATTTAATTGATTGAGATAGCGTGGCCAACTTTTTGGTCCTTACCCAAATAGGTATTTCTTTTTTGGGTCCTAATGGACATATTGACATGCATCCCGTGACTGTTAGCAGGTGGGGACGGGGTCCATACACAAAGGGTGATGGGGCCCTTTGTCGGGTTAAACATTTTCCACGTGTCATTAGACGGGTGCGTAACGATCGATATAAAAATATTTTCTATTGTATAACTATCAAGTGGTATATATATAAATAGATATATTAATGTGCAAATTGCGTTTTATTTACCTAACCTAAACTACTTTTCTGGTAGTTGTTAAGTATGGGTGTGTAATGATCGGTATAAAAATAATTAATATAATTTCATTTAATATAATAACATTTGATATAATTTTAAAGGATATAATCACTCATTTTATATAATAAACGATTGGTATATTATTAAAATATCTATTTTTATTTACTATAATTATCATTTGGTATATCGTTTATTTATTATAAACATCATTTGGTATAATCATCATTTTGTATAAAAATCATATTGTATAACTATCAAGTGGTATATATATAAATAGATATATTAATGTGCAAATTGCGTTTTATTTACCTAACCTAAACTACTTTTCTGGTAGTTGTTAAGTATATTTCTTTGGAATAACTTTTTTTGTCGCATGTTTTTTTGGTACAACACTGACAGTGAGGCAAAGTCGACGGAGCTCCGCTTTGCGGAGCTCCTATTCCGCGTAGTTATGGCGCTTCGCGCCTTGACACAATTCTAACCTAACCTAACCTATACAGGGTGTTTTTTTGGTCAACAACTTCGACAATAGGGGTTACTATATTTTTTTATACCAACTGTACTTTATATGAAATTAGCTTTATATCATAAGTTGATTATAGTAAATATGCATTATACTTAATGCATGTTATATAAAATATTTTTAGAACAAGTGATCGTTATATAAAATGATAATTATATCATATTTAAATATATTAAATGTTGTTATATGATTTAATTATTATATCAAATGAGCGTTATATCGACTGATATTATAGAAAATATTTTTATATCGATCGTTACGCACCCTCATGATTCGGCTTGATGGTACATATTCAATCATTTATCTACAGCCCTTCTCTACTCGGTAAAACCAAATTGCTTATGACAATCATGTTGCAGTGTTAACGTTGACAGTAATGGCAGCTTACTTAAAACCAATACATGTCAAAAGCAACGTTGTGTTACCGTGTCAAATAAAGGCCCGATGCATTTTGAGATTTACGAAACCGTTATCGCTATCGAAAATTTGATTGGCGTAAAAATTGGTTGGCCAGATGGTCGTGTCGAGTGCTTACGCCAATTTCATACACTTACTGCCGCACTCAGAGACGTCAATTAAAATTTATGCTTGGTTATATAGTGACGTGTTGTCTTATTCTATTGTTATAGCAAAGAATGTGACAGCAGCCACTTTAATCAAGCATTAAATTTAATTGACGTATCTGAGTGCGGCTGTTTGGCAGTTTTCGAAAAAGGATTATGATAGCGTTAACCGTCTTGTCTAGGGCCTCTGATATGTAAATGAAATGTATCCTTACTAATATAAGTAGGGTAAATCGTCAATAACTGGCCACTTTAGAAAGTGTCATTTAGTTACTAGCCATCAAATTTCTTACTGGTGCTGTCAGTAAAGATACTTGGACAGTACTCCGGATAATAACTCAGGATCTAGGTATTCTAGTTTAATCACAAAAATGTGAGCAAATCTCTTGCTTTACACATTTTATTGCAAAGTGGCCAGTTACTGGAGGGTGGCCAGTAATAGGCGATTTACCCTAACATACCTGAATGACCGCATACTAAATTTCATGAAAATCGGTTGAGCCATTTCCGAGATTCAGATTATAAATACATACATAGTATATACAAGAACTGCTCATTTAAAGGTATGTATGGATGTTTGTTACTCTTTCACGCTGCAACGGCTTGACGGGTGTGGATGAAATTTGAAATGGAGATAGCTTATACCCTGGATTAACACATAGGCTACATTTCACCCTGGAAATTTTAAAAGTTTCCGAGGCAATAACGATACTCTAAATCAGGGGTCGCCAAACTACGGCCCACGGGCCAGGTCCGGCCCGCGAGAGAATCTAATCCGGCCCGCGGAAAGATTATCACCACAGCCATTCATCATTTCGTAACTCAGCAAGATAACGATTAATCGACGAAAAATCGTTTAAGAAAATTTCAATGTCTTCTCGGATCTTAAAAAAACGCGACAAAATCTTTAACAGCGAACTGCAGTATAATACCTATGGCAAGTCGTTTTCTCCAAGTCCCTCTCACATAAGTGGACACCGAATATGAAGTTAAAATTAAATAATGTATGTTTCTCATCTATATCATGCGTCTCGATTCATGTTTTGACAGGACAGGATTAGCGTGCACTTTGCACACTGGTGGCTCGATTTTATAAAGCTATAAATAACTAGTAATTAGTTTTATAAAACCCGCCCCTCATGGTAATTGAGCATAATCATAGTCGCCCATGAACATAATCAACACTAAGTCCATTCCTTATGCGTTGTCTAGGTACCCCCTGAACACTAAGACTACTTAACTAATACTAATGTATTGCCGGGCATTACTTACTGATGACCAACCATTGAAACAAAGTCTTGGCCCGCACGAATTTATATTAAGTGCCCTTGTGTCAAAAAGTTTGAAGACCCCTGCTCTAAATATACGCGGACGAAGTTGCGGGCAGAAGCTAGTACTTATATTGTATCGTCTCATGGTCACACACACTCGTAAGAATACTTCTCTACGATGACCTCGCCCGAGAGCCAGTTCCGTGGCATTGTCTCGGCACTCTCGGTGCTGCCGCGGCCGTGACCACGACATCCTTCCGGACACAACGCACTCACTTGTTTATAACATACTTGTTTACGGGTAAACGTGTCAAGTTTAAGCGGATATTGTGACGAGTTGCTTAGGTTTAAAGCGAGGTTTAGACTAGGAACATAAATGCAGAAGTTAACTGCTGTCTTACACTAACTTGTACGTTAGAAAAAGACAGCAAAATTGTGCATCCTGCTCCAGAACTGAAGTTAAATTAAGATAGCAATCAATCTGTTTGCAAAATAAATGCAGCCTGTTTGTGCAAAATGTGGTTGTAGAATCTGCCTACCCCACTCTGGGATGAAGGCGTGACGGTATGTATGTACAGTATGTATGTATGTGTAGCAATCAACTATATACTATGAAAAGTTGATCTGAATGTTTCTGTTTTTTGTATTTTAAATTTGTTTTATTGGGTGAATTTCAACAAGCTCGAAATTTATCAAATTTTGGTGGTATTTTTTATTTTTGATTTCTGAGTCAAAATTTCATATAAATAATACGTAACTAGTCATAATCAATAAAGTGTAGTAGTGGCCTTTCATCATACATAATAGTTTTAGAGATATTACGTTTTTTGTAATTTTGCTCCCACCAAAATTGCTTGTACCCACCAAAATTAGATTAATTGGCCACCAAAATTGCACATCTACACCAAAATGGTGTAGTAGGACCTTGTGCAGGGTCCGTCCGGATCGCTACCACCATCTTATCCATTAACCTACCGCCAAACAGCAGTGTTCGCATTGTTGTGTTCCGGTTTGGGGATAAGACAGCCGGTGAAATGACTAGCATAGAGGCATTCCATCTTAGCCTCAGGGTTGGCAACGCATTTGCAGTCTTAGGATTGCATTGCAGTCTTGTGATTGCGAATGTCTATGGGTCACAGTTTTCACTTACCATCAGGTGGCCTGTGTGCTCGTTTGTCTACTCGATGCCATAAAAAAAAAAAAAAAAAATAGGTATTTGTGCTAATTCATGATAAAAATTACCATTTGGTAATAAAATTGTCTGCTGGAAATGAAAAAACATCAAGAGTTTTATTAATCGTTTTAATTATACGAAAATACAATGTAATCTTTAAGATCTTCGACTCTTCAAGTCAAATAGTAAGTGATTATAAAATTTTACTCGTAATCAACAATACTTAATCCTACGGAAATAATAAGTCCAATTCCTAACTCAAGGAACTATATAACTCACATTAACATTAACAATCGTGGGCATCAATCAGAACCTATAATAATTGCACATAGTCATAGAAGTACAATCACTTTTTATATTTGTACTTCAATGATTTTTATTTAAATGTGGCAACAGTTGAGATCTTCGAGTCTTCGAGTCAAACAGTAAGTAATTATAAAGTTTTACCAGTAATCAACAATACTTAATCCTACGGACATAATAAGTTCAATTCCTAACTCAAGGAATTATATAACTTGCATTAACATTAACAACCTTGGACATCAGTCAGAAACCTATAATAATTGCACATAAAGTCATAGAAGTACAATCACTTTTGATTGTTAATGTTAATATGAGTAATATATTATTTCTTTAGGGAAGAATTGAACTTATTATGTCCGTATAATAAAGTATTGTTGATTACGAGTAAAATTTTATAACTACTTATTGTTTGACTCGAAGAGTCGAAGATCTCAACTGATCCCAGATTTAAATAAAAGTCATTGAAGTACAAATATAAAAAGTGTTTGTACTTCTATGACTTTATGTGCAATTATTATAGGTTTCTGACTGATGTCCACGATTATTAATACATATTAATATGAGTTATATAATTCC
This sequence comes from Acleris laterana, assembly GCA_963966035.1. Taxonomy (NCBI): domain Eukaryota; kingdom Metazoa; phylum Arthropoda; class Insecta; order Lepidoptera; family Tortricidae; genus Acleris; species Acleris laterana. The sequence goes on from OZ014442.1 coordinate 19,595,227, forward strand.
TTGAGTTAAAAAAATATCTTATTATATCCTAGGATTAGGTATTGTTGAAAAGTAAAATTTGTTAATTACTTACTATTTTACTCTAAGTTCTAAACGATCCAAAAAAAATCCATCCATCCATAGGAAAATCGTACTTACTAAAAAAAAATGTAGTTTGGTATTTATAATTAAAACGATTATAAAAAGCCTTACTCTTTTCATTTCATTACTGTCTGCTGACAGTAATTACCAAATTTTAATTTTTACCACGAATTTACACAAGTAATTTAGTTTTATTGTAAACTAGCTTCCGGTGGCGACTTCGTACGCGTAGAAACAGTTCCCGAGGGAATAGCATTATTTTAGGTAGACTATGTTTTAATCCGAGGTAGAAGGTATCTCCATGTTAAATTTCATCACAATCCGTTTAGTAGTTTTTGGGTAAGAGAGTAACAACCATCCATACATCCATACAAACTCACGAACTTTCGCCTTTATAATATTATTTAGTATGAATGAAGTATGATTAAGTGTTTATATTTTACTCGAAATAAGTGCTCTGAGTCAATAATATTGTAAATACAAAATATATGGTTATAAATATGGAACTAAACATAGTATTAACAATTTTGGTGGCATCAAGCAATTTTGGTGGATTTCAAATTGCCACCAAAACCACCAAAATTGGTTCACCAAAATTAGGAAACGTGCATAAAAAAATTATTAAGAAAAAACAGTAACATACACTTCGAAATTAACTTTATATTTTGAAAATGAGACTGCTAACACGCCTTACATTAAATTCAAACACGAACAAATATTACTCAGTCATTAATTACATATACCACCAAAATTGCATAAAAAAGTATTTTAACACACCAAAATTAGGTACTTACGTTCTTGGCGGACAGATCTGGCAAGATATGGCACGTGTGTCATCCGTCAAGGCTCGAGTCGAACTGAACGAACAGGTTACTTCCCGTTTGGTGGTCTTATTGCGTTCCGTTCGACGACAAAATCGTATTCAATAATTACCACCAAAATTGTCAATTTCACCCGGACAACCATTAGGGCCTAGTTTTGAGTATCAATAAATGTACTTATCCTTATTTATATGTTCTTATATGATGTATAAAGTAATGAGGAATTAAAGTAATGGCAATTTAAGTTAAATAAATGGATATTATGGTTCTATAATGAATCATATATCAAGAACAACAGGTTCTGGACGCCACACCAAAATTATGATTTCGACGAAAATATATTTTTTTAATAAACATAAATGACTTTTATAACACTTTGCGATTTGGCTTAATATAAAAATTAGTATGTTTTATTCAGAAAAAAAATTAAACTTCTAAAATAATGACTCCACACTATGATTATCAGCTCCGCCGCAAAAAAAATCTCGCTGAGATAATCACCCTATTCCTTTCTTTATTTTATTGAATAGGAAAACGTACAGACATAGTTACAAATTACTACTACTTAGGCATTATGAAAAACTATGTCTGTACATTTTCCTTTCCACGAAAATACTTAATACGGACGAAGCCAATTAAAAAAAAAACAGTAACGTTCCTAGTTTTTCATAATAAGCACAGCATAGTTATTCAAAAATCGTTGAAGTACGATTTGATTTAGGCGGTGAGAAACGTTATCACCCGAAGCAAAATTTTTATAGTTATTTTTGTCAGCGATTATAGCGGCGCTTTAAAACCCTCTTAATTGGATTGCTCCAAACAAGGCCTAAACAAACACATAAATCCAGCTGGATGTCGATTGGACAGATTGCAGGACAAAAAGGACATGAAAAATGGCAAGTGAATAATTAGATAGTTAGAAATGCAGAAATAAATGCTGACATTGAGATCGCATCTGCCCGCGCCCTTTCTACAGCACGTGCGGTCTCCGTCGCGGGGCTTCGCGAGGCCAAGACGGAGCCCCCGGTATCTTGTTATTCATTGTTCATTTGTCGATGCTGAATGGTTGGAACAATTTTGACAAACAAGGTGTCGTTAGGTTTGTCTTAACGCCGCAAGGGTGACCGGGTATTTTTATAAAAAAATAAGTGATTTAAAATTATATAACACTAGCTGTTGCGCGCGACTCCGTCGACGCAGAAAAATAGAACATAGCCTATGTCACTCAGGGTGAATGTAGCTTTCCAATGGTGAAATAATTTTTGAAATCGGCTCAGTAGTTTTTGAGTCTATTCATTACAAACACACACACACAAAAATACAAAAATATAAATCTTTCCTCTTTATAATATTAGTGTAGATGGAAAAACAAGCGTAGACGTACCTAGTGTTTCGACCCTTTACTTTTCGAACCTCTTATCTGATCGACTAATTGGATAGAAAAAACCACTCATTTTTTAAGGTTTATAAAGGCTTCTTTCCTATCAAAATATTCGATCAGATAAGAGGTTGAGAAAGTAAAGGGATTGTTTCTAAAATTTGAATATTTTCTTTGTATCGAAGTTTATATTTCTCGATATACGAGTTCCTAACAATGTTTATGATTATGAATGTCTTGTCTAGTATACTATATGCATAGTCAGAGGCTAGAACTTAGTTTAGGACTACGAGTATGTCAATTTGTAGGAGATTATCTCTTGATATTAATATTGATTAATTTGGTAGCCACTCTTTCTATTTACTATAGAATTGCACGAATACCGTTTACAAGCTCTAGGACTCAGTATGTATCGTCTATCACTACATATTATAAAACAAAGTCGCTTCCCGCTGTCTGTCCCTATGTATGCTTAGATCTTTAAAACTACGCAACGGATTTTGATGCGGTTTTTTTAATAGATAGGATAATTCAAGAGGAAGGTTTTCATGTATAATAAACTTTGTTTTACGTACGGGTATTACAGAAAACTCACATAAACCGAAGCGAAGCGAGGGCGGGTCGCTAGTTAAATATAATTAGAATCGTGGTTGCAAATCCAAAGTTTCGAAACCCGGCATTATGACGACATGTTAGACTAGTGTGACCCTGCCTACGAAGCTAGTGGTCCCGAGTTCAAATCCCGGTAATGGCAGATATTCGTGTGATGTGTGATTTGTTTCGGAGTCTTAGGGATTTCCTATGTACTATGTATATGTCTAATTATGTAAGTTTATATCGTTGTCTAGTACCCGTAGTACAAGCCTAGAGCTTAGTTTGGGAGTAGTCAATTTGTGTTAGATTTTCGCCAAATAAATAAATTCTACTGCGGCGCATGCCACGCACGCACAAGCCACACAAGTGAATATATACTTACCTACGTGTGTGAACGCCGCTGTAGAATTCCGGCTTTATGGAAATTCCGTGCGGATTTGAGCTTGTTAATTTACAAGTGTGAAATGTGTTGTGTACAAGTAATGATGAAAGCAAACTCGTGTAGGTAAGCACATACTTACCCGGTCTTTGAATATTTCTCAAATCCTCACCCACGCCACCCACGCAGCGGTAACGCAGGCAACACGGTGCGCCCACGTAATACAGTCTTTATAATGGTAGGTTTTTAGGGTTCCGTAGTCAAACTAGGAACCCTTATAGTTTCGCCATGTCCGTCCGTCCGTCCCCAGTCTAGCTCAGAGACTCATAGTACTAGAAAGCTGTAATTTGGCATGAATATACATATTAGTCACGCCAACAAAGTGGTAAAATAAAATTTTGAAAATAATTTTTTTTTAATGCACCTCCCCTACACGTAACGTGGGGATGCCTTTTTTTTTCTTGCCTACCCCATAGTGTGGGGTGTCGTTGGATAGGTCTTTCAAAAATATTGCAGGTTTATGAAGACAATTTTTCGATTAAGGGATCCGTTTATGAAATATTAAGCTTTAAAGCGCTATTTTTTGTTAGAGGCAAGTGTCCCCCCCCCCCCTACAGCCAAAACTACAAATACTAAAAATCTGAAAAATATCTTCAACGAAAGCGCATATAACGAATTTTAAAGGAAAACTATCACGGCTAAGTAGACATGATTCGATCCTGAGATACAGGCGACTAAATTGTTTATACCTATCAAAATCGCCTATGATAACTTTGATAGAAAAATTTGTTAACGGGGCGTGCAGGACGCGCGGGGGGAGTCAAACTGTCCAAGCAACAAATCGAGCGACAGCCGCGCTCATAAGCGCGAGCGCCTAGATGCTGTTCGGACGTGCCCCGGAATGCTACCTACAAGTTTGCGATTTGCGATCTGAAAGTTTACAAATTTTCGATTAGATTATTGATTTGAGTTGAGTATCGTTTGGAAAACTTAAAATTCTATTTACTGGACCTTGTTTTTTTTTTCAATTTCTATTAATTACTATATAAAAGATTTAACTTTTATTGTAATTTAAAGTCGGTTTGAAGCAGTTTAGATACCTAACTACCTACATAGGTATACTGATCTCACACTTAAAAGCTTGGCTCTTGTTTGAGATATTATATACGAATTTATAAGAAAAAGAATCATTACTAAGTATACTTAATTAGTTCCTGAGATACAGGCGACTAACGGGTTTATACTTACTAAAAATCATCTAAGACAGCGCCAAATAACTTTAAATAGAAAATTGGTTCATACATGTTGATTTTTGAGATAGTTTTTTGTGTTTGTCGTTACGGCTTCGGAACCCTACACTGAGCATGGTCCGACATGCTCTTGCCCGGTTTTTGTAATATCAAGGCCAATTAGTGGCGGCTTTAGAGGGGAACACGAAAAATTGTTTGGCAGGAGACCAAAATTAAGGCAGGTTTACGTGGGTGTATTGGCTCAAAGATAATGCCCCATCAATGAAATCTAAAGCAAATAAAATCTGTTGTCTAATTTAAGGTGAACGGTGGGCACATGTCCTTAAATGTTTTTTATCTACATAATATGTACATGTAAAAGAAGAAACTGACTGGCTGACCGATCAACGCATAACCGAAACTCTTAGACCTCGGGACCCGAAATTCGGAGGGAATAGTTCATAGTCCATTGTTCATAGTTCATTTTATTGATAATAATAATTACAGGTCAAGTAAATCTTAAACAAAATATAACAATGATATTAGAATAATTGTAACACTAATGATACATACGAGTAGATAATATAATATATGGATATCCTAGGGGTGCATTAAGAAGAGAATTTCGGGAATTCGTCCCGTAAAAGGTTGTAAAGGGCGAGTAGGCGGAAACTAATCCCTTAAAGGGATAAGTTCGCGTTTGTACAACCCTGTTATATATTTGTCTATTTTATAATTGTCATCTCTTTTGTTTGTAGGTACAGTCGACGCCATAAATATGTCATCATGTTTAAACTGCCATTTGAAATTGTAAAGTGACGAGGTACTAAAGTGTAAACATATTTATGGCGTCGACTGTACAATAAAGTGTTTACACACTAATTATACGCGTACAAAGCAGTTTATATAATAACACGTGATGTTTAATCGCTGCCAAATAGTTGTGCAAAAGTGGATTCTAAAAAGAGCTGTGTTTAAAGTACAGTGTAAAGTTGTAGGAGCTTTTAAACCTTGCTAAAGACGAAGCTGAGGATAATAATTTTGATCGAATTGGCTCTTGGAGCTGAATCAGTCAAGATTTCGGGATTTTTAAAGTGTTTAAGGTAGCAGAAATGTCGAGGGTTTATAAGGATATTCTTGGAAGTATACGGTACTTGTTATAATAAACAGCAGCAGGAAAAAGGAAAATATACCTCCCTATCCTTATTAAAAGTTGATGAAGTTTTCCGCGTAAATAGAGAACTAAGCGTACGAGGGGAACACAAGGATTGTTTGTGCACGATTCCATTAAAATAGTTATTTGTTCAACAAGAGAGCAAAGTTGGTTTTTGCTGCGAGTGATGATTTTGAATCCCGAGTAAGCGAAGGATTCAAAGATACGAGACGTAAAAAACTTTGGTCTCGTGTGAGACATACAACTTTTCACCTCAGCAGCGAGAACAACACAGCGTGAAGCTGGTAGGGCCAACGCAGGTCTTCCGTTGTGACCAGTTGGTGAATACACGACTAAATAACGACACGATCGCATATGCATCAATCACAAGCATTTTTGCAAAATACTAATAAAATAAAAAGTGGAAAAAATAAACATGAAACAGATAAAACCTGTCACTCAACTTGATAATGCCGTAGTGCAAACACAACTTTATACAGCTTTATGTAGTCTGTGGCTTTAAAAAAAACCTAACTAGGCCTTGTCCATGGCTATTGGCTATGGCGGACAAATTAACAAAAATTACATCGTCATTTACATTACATTACTTTTTTTTTTAAGTACAATAATCCCGCTATTTTTGAAATGCGTTCTGAAACTGCCCCCGCGGTTTATGTCACGAAATTAAAGATTGTTAAAACGATAACAAAATTATGTAGATACATAACTTCTTATTTTTCATTAATTTTGTCTTCAAAACATTAAATATTTTTTTTTATTGTACCTACTGTATAAAATAGTTATAATAAACACATTTCAAAGTTTAACAGATAGTTTTATTTGCAATTTTACGGTTATGTGTGCATCCGAACGTGCGTTTCTTTTTGGGCCTACTATGTGTGGAATTTTAAAATCGAACTTCGAATCAAGTTGTTTCTATCTCTCGCTTTTTTCCTATCGAAGTGAAAGTGACAGAACAAAGTGAAGTTCAATTTTTTCGAATGTTGTGAGTAGCCCCAGCACTGCTCACGGCATTTAAAAAAAATAATTAAAAAGCTACTTTGCCTCTCGCTCGCAGCAAAATTGAATTTTGCTCACTGTTTTTAAGCAGCAAAACCTGCTTGTTTGAGCTGCTGAGGTGAAAATAAATATTTTATCGTAGGTAAGAACATTACTTTTTCTCGTAAATATGAGGACATTTTCTTGTTTTGTATAAATACAGCGAAGTAAATAGCAAATATACTTGTAATTTCCTTTTCTCTCGAATTCCGAAGCGTTTTTAATGAGTAATGAAATGAGATAGGCATGTTATTGAAAAACGCTGACTATGCTACTGTTTGTTAATCCTGAAACGAGGGTTTACGGTGACAACAGAAAATTCTAATTAATGACATACTTCCAGCCATATGGGAGGTACAGTCGACTACAAAGAGATACCTATATCCACTTTTGGACCTTATTACAGTGCAATAAGGTGACGAAGTTGACGACGCGCTGGGCTAGTTAGTAGAGACCCTGCCTACGAAGCTAGCGGTCCTGGGTTCAAATCCCAAGCACTGTCAGTGTTGTGTACCGCTCGGTGGATATTCCAATAAAACACAAACAAAACCAAGTGCGGGTAGTTCGAAAAACTCACACGCATCATAAATAAGCTCGCATAAACAACAAAAAATACGCAACAGTATATTATGCATGCAGCATGCCATTGACTGTCTACAATTTGTATGCCTTGCGGCACAGCGCAGTGAAAAACGTAGAATAAGACTTGTAAGTATATAGTATATTATGTACAGTCAACCAATTTGATTTCTAGGCCACTTTGGAATATGTTAAAGTGACGTTGTCAACCAAAACGTAAGAGACTCCCTATGATTTGGTTTACAACGTCACGTTGACAAAGTCCATAGTGGCCTAGGAATCAAATTGGTTGCTGTACCCACCTTTAATTGTTGAACAAATAAACATAACATGACTATGACTATGACTAGTATCTACCTACCTACAATTTATTTTATTTATTGCTATAATTTTGTATGCTTCTCAAGCTGACATTTATGGTCCATTGCCTTCCCAACACGTGCATTACACGTGGCACTGTTGGTTCAGCCTCATTAACCGTTAACAGCCGGCCTGATTGCTTTGACGTTCGGTGACCGCCGCGGCCGCGGCACGGTTAATTACCTGCTTGTTTTGGACTCGTTGTCCAACTAGGTTTATTGGGGCGTTGTTTACGGCGAGGAATCGTCTTTGTTTACACGAGTAGAGACAACATGGCGCATGCGCATGGGGTGATGCGGAAGGCTATGATTCAGTCGTCAACATTGGAGACACAGTTGAGTTACGTTGCCATGGTTACGAGGTAACTATCCGAGGTCATTCTATAATCAAAATACTCGGTTATGAAATTATGATTTATCTGTACTGACAACAAGTGTAAGAAAAAGCAAGCTTCCAAAAGACCCAACTGCTGTTTGGATAATGTCGTCAAAGTAATGTTACTTATCATATATCTATATTTTATTTCGCCAGTTTCAAATTTAAATAATTTTAATATACCTAGCCTAGCCTTTGACACTCTAGTGGTTAAGACGAATCTAACCACGTATAAGTATTAAAATCGGTTTAACCGTTTAGTAGTTACAACTGTTACGAGGGAACATAGAGTTGGAGATACATACAGGTCAAACACATAATACTCCTTTTAGCCTTTGCCGCAGTTGGGTAAATGCATGGATGTGGATGCAGGTCCGACTGCCTCCGACCCGGTGCAATGCAACTGACACTGGCCCGGCGCGTTAGAAGGGCGATACACAACCAGTTGCAATATGCAATCTATATCTTGTACTAATTGTATTGTACCAGGCTGATAAGAAATCCTGACACATTACACCACCATGAAGTTTATGAACATTGGTAATTTTAACAGCAGTAAAAGAATGCTAAGCGTATTTGTTGCGTGTGAAGGAATAGTATAGTATAGTAACTGGAGGCCTAACTATGAAAATCGAAATTCGAAGTTACGTTAGCTCCACCCCTTTCTCTCGATTTAGACTCGAATGACGAGTGACAGGGATGGAGCTAACGTAATTTCGAACTTCGAATCGCCTCAGAATCTCATATCGTGACAAAAACGGTATAAGTATACAAAATTACGTGACTTTTTTTTTTTAATTATTTTTGATCTTTCTCTTTTCAGTAAGAATTTCTTATTCACGATTAAACAAATAAGCTGACGTGTAATATAAAATTTATGAATAAATATGATTATGATTATGATTATGATTAATGGGATTTAAAGGGTGTGGTCCCCCACACACCACGAGAAATACTTAAATACTTCTCTCTCTCTTTCTCTTGCCTATAAACACACAATACCACTACTTGTGCAATTCCACGCTCTCGCTAATTCATCTATACATAAATATTTATTAAACTCAAGTTCATTTTATTAGGGTAGAATATAATGATAGAATTTAGAATGTTGAAGTGGCAACATGACAAGATGCAAATCTATAAGGCCCTTCTTTGAAAATCAAAATTCGAAGTTACTTTGGCTCCACCCCTTCGTCTCGACTCTTTCGAATGACGAGTGACGGGGATCACGCACTCAAAGATACCATATCCATCCATCCATCCCGTTCATTATAGCGGAAAAGATATTAATATTATCTTTTAGCAAGGTATATTAAGGTATCAGGTATCATGATTAAAAACAGCGTTAAAATTTGTGTTTTTATTAAATATGCGTTTTAATTATACCTAACGTTACATTTTTTGTCTTAAAAACGGAACCGTGCACAAATCCGACTCGCACTCGACCGGGTTTTAAGTAATAGCATCCACTAATTATTTTTTGGCCAATATAAAACTCGCTACATGATTATAATGTTATCGGTGACTGTACGTACTTAATACAGGTGGTTCAGATCCCACGCCGCAACACCCAAATAGAATCGACACCTTTAATAAAGGGTGTACCTAATAGCAAACGGGAGGTAAACATCGTTAGCGTTTCAATGCACAATGAAAACTCTTTCAAACCCGCTACTTTATTTTGTCACGCGGTTTCGCAAGTATTTTAGTTCAGGTTTGGTTCCTACCTACTCATGTTTTTTAATTCCCCCCAAAATACAAACACACAATTGGTTAAAAAATATTTATAATATCAGAATAGATATACGAGTAGGTACTTAGATACTTACATACATACACATACATAAACTCACGCCTTTATTCCCAGAGTGCGGTAGGCAGAGCTACAAAATTACCAACAACTCTAAAAACTTGTTGATAATTCTGTAACCACACTTTGCACATTTAGGCTAAGATGTTTACCAGTGTATTAGTGACAGGTTGCAAGCCCATCGCCTAACAGTACTATAATTACGCCTTTATTCCCTTTATTACTTAGATACTTAATTGTAAAAAAGTGAAAGATGAGCTGACAACGTTTTCTTTTTTGTTATTTGAATATAAATTAAGTGAAAATAAAGGCACAAATGGTCAAGTGTAATCTATTACTTTTGTGTACCTACCAATTTAAATACAACTTCGATAAACAAGAAAATCAAAAACACGCGCGCGTTGCCCGTGCAGCTTCAGTAAGAGAACTCCGTTTCGCAATAAATTGTAGCTAGGCTACAAGATACAAGTCTTACTACCCCTCCGGGGCCACAAATGTTACTCGGCTAATTTGTGTTAAGCACTATAACTGCTATAACTCGAAGTTGGCACTCTGCTCCCGTATTTGGCAGCGCTTGCGGCCCAGTGTGCACTTTAATTTGTGGCATGTGGATATTGTGGATTCCGGACACGCTGTAGGTACCAAATTATACTCGGCAGTTAATTAACACGCTGGGCTACAAATACAAATATCTTTATTTGATTACCCAGCTCACAGTAAACAGTAAGCCTATCTTCCTAAATTCTTGCCAGCAAATTATTTATGGCATAGAGCAGAGCCAGATTAACCATTTCGGGGCCCGTAAGCCAGATTGCCTACGGGCCCCAGTAACTTTTCTTGCTTCCTGAAATACCTTTTTTTCCAGTGCGCTGGGCCCCCAACCGATGTGGGGCCCCTAGGCTGCCTACACTGCCTAATGGATAATCCGGCCATGGCATAGAGCAGGCAACCACTATCATTGGGGGGCTTTGTTTGAGGGCTAAGTTTAGCGCTATACAGTGTGTTACCGGCATGCGGGCATTTATTAAAACTGCCGATAATATGTTGCTTTAGCAATTGTTTGCAAGTATTATCAATTAAAAATAATTAAAATAACTTCACAATTAATTTTCTTAGATACTGTCCAGTTTTAATGTAATGCATGTGCTGCGTGTTCATCGTTATCAGTATCGCTGTTGCTTGGTACAAGGCATGTCGTGGTACAGGGGCAGATCATAATAATCAAAGTACCTATCCGTCGACTGTCATTTACACTTGTCAAATTGCTGTGCTTTACATTTCTGGCAATTAACATTTTCTTAGAAAGTTAACAAAGCCTGAAAAGTTGTTTATTAATTAAATTAATGTCATAGTTACGTTACAGATATACGTTATTTTAACCTACTTTTAAAAAAGCCAGGGTGCTGGTAACTCACTGTATAGCGGTCCCCATAACGGCGGGTATGCATGTAAATGATGTCAATGGTGTTGATGAATTACCGTGACAAATTTTCAAAATACCTACCTATTATGACTCTTAGATTTCATTTATTGAATTGCATGGTGATTTTTCATTTCGATCTAGGCAATATGTACTTCAGAAATATAAAAAAAAACGCAATCCATGCAGTGGATATTCCAAAACATAGGTAAGTGTATACTTACTTAGGAATAGATACAGTCGATGTCAAAGATTATGTTTACACTTTTGGACTTTATTTCAATGGAATAAAGTGAAAAAGGTATCTTTGACGTCGACTGTATCTATACCTCAATTATTTTCTGATATTGTAATCATGTTTAAGGCGTGTTGATTTAATTTTAAAATCCTGTATAAGAAATATAATTCATAATTCATAATTCATTTATTGCATTTATGGGTTTTACAAGGTATTAAGGCTAAATATGGTTCCAACATAAACCCTGTTAGGGCACAGCAATAACAGTTAAACTAATTTAAACTTATTCTTTAAAGTATCGATATAAACACATTATTCATTATGCCTTATAACTAAAAAACTCTTGTAGGCTATAAAAACATTTATTTATTAGGAATTTCTTTAATTTATTAAAAAACAAAGCCTCCCTATCTATTGCTTTTAAAACTTCAGGAATATGATTATATTACGACGCCTTAAAGCGAAACACGTACCCTAACCCTAGCGTTCTCCCAAAGAATAAATAATAATAAATCACTGTGTAATTTTACTGGCCACCTGACACCTGTTTTATCAAAAACGCGAATTGACCATACTTTAATTGTAATAAGTAGTTAAAATGTATTTTACTAAACATGCACAACTTTTGTTATTTTTATATATATTTACAGTTTTTTATCAAATATAAACTTTATTTATAATAACTAATATACAATAAACAATAATAATTATAATAATTAATAACTAATGTAAAACCTATTATCTACTTAAAACTAGAATTATTAAATATATTTGTGTACACAACTACAAAAAGAATACCCCCTCTAATAGCTCCGTTCGCGGCATTGTACCCATGATGCTGGCTGCGTTACCTCTCTGGATAGTTAAACCTATCCTTTGGGAGAGGTAAGCGCCCGCTCTGGGATCCCCGGAGGCGTCAATAAGCTTAGTAGACAGGGTCTTTATAAAAAGTTTCATGTCAGCAGACCAAGGTCCCAGAGTCTCCACTGCAAGCGCCGCAAATTCGTAATCATTAATTAATGATGAATATTTACGACGTTTGAGGGTTTGGGCCTGATCAGCTGCTGCGCCGGCCTGATTTCGGGTTGCTTGTAAGTGAGATAGGGCAAAAGTGTCGACACAAGTTGCGTCCCACACCAGAGCCCTACCAAGCTTCCACGGCACCAATGTTGCTCCGTCTGGGCGCTTCCCATCGTCTCTGATCATACCAGCTGGTTCTAAAACAGCAGGTAGAGAAGCGGTGGCAAGCGAACGACGGATCAAATCATTTATGGCGCCGTGGCGGAACATGCGGCCGGCACTCCTTAAACAAGAAAGACCATGTCTACCAAGCTCATCCACCTCCTTGCCGCAGTTGCAAGAATGAGGCACACAGATCTTGGCTCCAAGCCGCAGGCAGATTGATATTCGCAAGCAGCTTGAGTCCAGGACTGTACCTATATTGCGAGAGGGAAGGGCTTGGAGCCAATGGTCCGACTCATTAGCTGTGACAGCGAGAAGACGGGCGCGATCTGAAGCGTCCGGACTATTGTCTAAAAGGGCTGCATGAATTGCCATAAGACGAGGGGTATCCCAAGCTCTTTGAATATGTTTATGCGTTGGCATATCCACTCCAGGGCATGACTCACACCAGGCATCCCTGGCCTCCACCAGGTTCGCTATCTCAACGTCAAGTATCTGTGGGAGATTTAATATAATACTGACGAGAGACATCGAACCATAAGCAGAGGACAGGAACGCCGGTAGAGCTACACTTGATGAGCAACGAATACCCAGTCCACCAAAACGTACTGGGAGAACCGCTTGAGTCCAAGAACTTTTGTCAAAATTGATATTTAATAATTTAGATAGAGTTTCCTGAAGGGAATTATCGATAGCAGCCATGATAGAGGGAAATTTCCAAATTGGGCAACTGCGTAGCAAATACATAAATTTTGGAGTAAAAAGACAAAACCGAATGATGAACAAAGCCATGTGGGGGTTCATTTCAAACAAAAGACCTGAAGTATTTTTAAAATGATTTAGTTTACAATTTATTACAGGATTAATGGCTTCGTCGAAAATTGGAGAACCTAAAAGAGTCAGAGAGGTATTAGAGTGGACCGAAATGTTGGGCATGACTGCGTTAAATTTTGTGATGATTTCAATTTTTTTTTCTGAAGTAAGGTTATCTTGCAGATAAATTTCGCACTTTGTGAAATTTAATGAAAGACCAATATCTGAAAATTTGTTAATGATAATTTCTAGGTCTTGAAATACTGTTAAGGCATCTCCGCCAAGAGATCCGTCATCAAGGTACCAAAGGTTGAATTTGGAATTTAGATCTGAAATAATCGGATGAATAGCTAAACTGAATATGGCAGGACCAAGGGGGTCTCCCTGTTGGCAACCCATGCATGATGAAATAATTTTGTCCCCAAAAAGTAATTTTGACGGTGCCCCATAACATTGCCACAAATAAGTGTATATTTCTGGAAGTTCCTTTTTAATAGCTGCTAGAAGGGCACCACGATTGACCGAATTAAAAGCATTTTTGACGTCGATTTTAAGAACAGCACAACTTTTTTATCTATTAAAATTAAAACGCCTACGTGGCAAGTTTATTTTATGGGATAGTTTGAAAAAGTTACTGGCCACATTAAATTACTTATGGCAACTGAGATGGAAATGTCATGTGTCAAATTAGTTTCAACTTTTGCCACTAGAGCGCTGGTGGTGCTGGAAATTAGAGATGTGCTGTTCTACTATATCGATAAAATATAATACATTTGTGTTCCCCTTTTTAAAATGTTAAAAACACAGTAAAGCGTGTTTAATTAGTTATGAGAACGGGAGCTCATAACTATTAATAGTTAATTAATAGTCAACTTGAACTTCACTTCTTATCAGTTCATTGATAACAACGATTCGCGACGTAAATTGCATGTTAGATAAAAAAAAACAAACAATACGAATAGATTTCTTCACAGAATAACACAGTTAACGCAGTTTTTAAAGAAAAGTAACTCCTACATTAAAATTTCAAGTTACTGCCCGTAAGCGTAGCACTTAATGTGATATAACTATAATGTAACCCGTAATTTTAAAACCACCGTAATTATTGGCTATCACTTTTGACCAAACGATAATTTTTAGTGCGTTTCAAAGGTTCATTGGTAATATGGGTTTTTGAACCTTAAATGAAAATGTTAATTTGTCGACAACGATGAATCCCTTCACACGTGTATGTGGGCGGCGGTGACGGGTCGATATCGATAGAGCACGTCAGAGTACTGGCCCCGGCCGCTTAGCGGTTGTTTGTGATGTCAACATTACCTCTCAAATAAAATTAAAACATTATCGCTTGCAAAAAATGCGTTAACAAGTTAGGTGTATAAAACATTGAAGGATAATTTCGAAGTGTATGCATAGCGATTCTTAACGTACAAAAATGTTGGCGACAAATATTTTTTATAATAGCTTGTTTATGCTTGTTTTTTTTACAAAAATAATTTAGTTGGTGATAATGTGTGTCAAAATTAGTGTATATTCGCCGAGGTGATCTCAAGCGTTAAATTCGGCGTGTGAGTTCAAGTATTTATTGGTAGAAAGTGAACAGTGTCATTTCAAGATGTCTTTTAAGGAGAGGCTGTTGACGCGGTTCAGGCGCTTCAAGATGAATCGGCGTAAGTGTTGATCTGTGGTACGACACCCGCTCATTAACTGAGGATGTACTTCTAGCAGGATACTTGAGAGTTTCCTATTAGTTGTCTAAAAGTCTCAGGCAGTCTGCGGTGTGGTCAGAGCCTCGTTCTTGTGGTGAATCTAATAGGCCATAAACTATTTTGTTAGTATCTGTTCCCTTTTTTTTTTAGTGCCTTTCTGTGACTAAAGGTTGGCAGTCATACTCCCGCTTGTCTCCCTGACTAGCCAGTGTGAATACTGTTGTTCCATGGTTTTACAATGGAATTTATTTTATAATTTAAATAAATTTCTAAAAAAAATACCGTCTACCGTATAAGTAGCTGCACAGTTTGGTACCTCGTTGGTTTAACACATTTGACAGATTATTGCAGGAGTTCAAACATAATGTTAAATTGACAAAGCATCAAAGTGCCGTCTGCACCACTAACTACGAAAACTAAAGTAGAAATATGAAATTAGTATCATTCATTACACATCGGGGTTTTTGATGTACTCTTTCAGTAATCAATAGGGAATTCTGCATGATTCTTCCTCTTATTACTGCTGAGTGAAACCTTACACTAAACATTCAAAATAATAATGTTTTCCTTATGAACTTTTATGATTCAATTGCGTACTATGTGGAGTTAAAACCTTCAATTATTTATTTTACCGTGTAAGTTATTACCTAATTGTAACTTAAATTTTGCAGTTTTATCAAGTATTTGTGGTATAGGAATATTTATTAGTGGAGCTCTTTTTATGTTATATGAATATTTATTATGAAAAAAGAAAGTACAACATATGGATAAAACGCACTAGTACTACACACTATTATTTTAAAGTATACATACAGTAAAACCAGTCTACTAATAGTTATATCCGTTAAATGGTTTGGGACTGGTACTCCTACCCTAATTGGCTGAATATTACCTTCATACCCTCTGGCATAACAAGTATACCGAGATACTGAGAGATTCATGACAGCAATAGACAGATAATCAAAATGTTTTATTCATAGAAAACAGTTAGACATGGTTTTTACATTATATTTTAAATCTCCTGTGTATTCAGCCTGCATTCAGGTATGGCAAAATTAAATACTTTATTGATTCATTAAATAATTGATGGCTGAATTTCAAATTATACTGATAAAAATAATAAAAGATAAAAAAGATAAAAGATATTTATTGAGTAAGTAGGGCGCACGGGCACTTTTACACGTCAAGAATCTACCAGCACTTCCCAAGAGGAGACCACTGCCGAGAAGAAACGCTGCAAGAAACTCAGCAGTCAGTAGTTTTTTAACCATATTTAATATTACAATGATACTACTTAGACTAGCATTATATAAAGCTATAAATATTAAATTAAATATAATATCAAATAGGTAGCATACGTAGTTCAATAATAAAGAAAATACAAATGTCAATAATACTTGAATTTTATAATTTGTCTTCCAACTGTATATTTAGAGGAATTATTTTATACCTAGAGTGTAATTAAAACATATTAGGTATTCTATGATTTTTATCATGAATAAGGAAAAAAGCAATGGCCTAATTATACATAAACTGAGTCATATGGAAAAGCTAAATGCAAATAAAGATTAAAAATAACAGTCAGATTGTTAACTTGGTGTTTGTTTCTCTTGTGATAAGGCGAGTGTGATATTTTTTTTATCACAACCCAGGCGCAAACTTCGTGCAACAATTGATTCTTTAAAAAAAATCAAATATACCTACACCTATTACAATTCATTGAAATGGATATTTACAGCAAGATGCCGCAGATTAGCTGTTCCAAATATATTAAAAACATTAATAGATAGTTTATTTTGAAAATCGTGTCAACTACTAAATTTACTGCAGGTAATTAATAAACGTTAATTTTATTATTATCTCATATTTATAGATGAGTTAAAATAAAATTGTGTCGTAGTATGTATACTTACCTACAATTTCTTAGGCATAATACCGACCTACGATATTTTGTGAGATTAATCTATCTGCTTATCTCTTTATCTCTACTCTTTCTTAAATCATTCCCGCACTGAAATCCCCTATGTATGAATACTACCTAAATGATGGAAGGGTCCGTCGGGATTACTACCAAATGTTATTATGACAGGGTTCTATGCCTTAACAATTATAGATTATTGACTGTACCACCAAGGTTATTTTGTTCACTACAGAACTAGGTAGGTACTTGATGATGTTGTTATTACTTACTACATATCGACGTTTTATTATTGCCCACCCACTCGCAGTTTATTACGTGTCATGTGATGTCATTCTTTTCCAATAGGTATGTACAGTACTCCAAGCGTCTTAGAGTTCGGCTGGCTATTGCTATCACTCTTGCACTTGCAACTGACAGTACCTATAGGTATCTGTCACTCGTGTTTCATACAAAAACGATGATTGCCGAACTACATGAAGAAAATAGAAGCACTGTAGTTGTGTGGTTATTTGCTGGTGACCTTGACCTTCTGACCCGTGACCGTGAAGTCGTGACCTCCAGGTTTCTAATCACGGTGGTTCTTAACAAGCGATTACTATCGCCCTAAATAGGTACTGGCGCTATTTTCCTTTTCGATGTTATGTAAAGCGTAGGAGTACCCCGAGTACCTATTAAATCGATGCTCAGGTGCTTTGAAAGTCGATTCTGAAGTACCTAGAATTGTACCTATCGATTTCTCATTATTTCATTTCAATGTCGCAAGTTAGAAAAATATTTTTTGTTAGTTAAATAGTAGGGTCCCTTTGTCACACGTAGATTTATTAGGGTTGAATTTACGTAACGGCCTAAGCTTACTGAAGCACTCATACTCACAAGTTTCAAGTTACCAGGCGAGTCGAGGAGCAAGTATGACACTATCCCGTCCTCTCGCGAAGTAGATAAACATGTTAGTGACTTAGTGCACAGTTTCTCTCGCCGCTCGACTTGCTAACCTACTTATAGCAGTAACAGTGCTTAGTAACAGGCTTATTTTGCGTTGATTTATGTTCAGCTGAGCGTCCTGCCATTATTTTACATTTGCCGATTCTTGGTGGTGGCCTGGTGGCTCTAGGTATATATTTTTTTGTATCCCTTAAAGCTATCTGTGGCACCGTGTCTCCCAAGCGGATGAACCCATTTTGATTGAGTTTTTTTTTAAATATAAATGAACGTGGACGTAAAAAGAGGATATTTCTTAACCTGCATTATAAACTAGCCTATAAAATGGTTCCCAATCAGGCCTGCTACGGTAGACGTTATAATACCACGCAAGTTTCTTGCGACATGCTTCCTCAGTGCTTCGCGCATACACTTTCTCGACTAATTCCATGATTTACAGAGAATTTTACGGATTGTCTTATCTCTCGGATGTTTGGTCACCTTTTACGTTATGATAATTATGACGAGTTCATTACGATGATAATTGAAGGAAAAATAGAAGGTAAAAGGAAAAGAGGGAGAACTTATCTAGACCAATTAAAAGAAAAGGTAGGCGTCGTGTCGTATCAGTATGTTAAAGATATAGCTCGGAATAGGAAAGACTGGAAATTACTCCACCGACAACAGTAACTCTTTAGTAAATGATGACGTGCCATAATCGGGCTTAAAATTGTTAGATTAGTTTAAGTTAGTCTTTAAGGCCCGTATTAATAAACTCATCTTGGCTGAGATGCGTGTCAAGATACGTCAAAGTAAACTTCAAACCATAGAACACTGTCATTTTTGATGATTATAGTTGAGATTAGTGTATTAATACGGGCCTAAGTTTCCAATTTTCAAGGTAGGTACTTACTCTCTTTAAAAGTGTTAGTCCGAGTCCTGTTACCACGTGACACGCATGGCCTAGCCTGAGACCAACGGATAATCTGTTCGATTTGTTACTTTTAACTTTGTTTTTTTTTTATGATCTAATCTCCCATCTGCCTGGCTTTATTGCCCCCTGTCGTGGATGGCCGAAATTTCATCTCACCTTGATTTCGTACTGTGACAACGCTGTGTATTGCGGTTCCGATCGTTACAGTCGAATAGTCTCGCCAATCCGTAAACGGTCAAAAGATTAAGAACAATAGGTTCGTTTTAATCTTTCTTAAACTTAGGATGGTTTTGGACGAGCTATTTACTCGAAGTTGCGAATGTTGGATACGGCTTAATATCTATCTTAGGTATTCTGGTTGAACCCTCTAGTCCCAAAACCGTACCCTAATAGCGTGGGACAAAGTGATGAGACCCAAGATCTACTGATTACCGACTATACTGTTCGATCGATTATGAGATTATTATGTCAATAATTACATTATTCGTATTATCGCAAATAAACATTTAAAATAGTAGCAAGTGGAAAGAAGTGGTCTCTGTCTACCCCTCTGGGAAACAGGCGTGATTTAATGTATGTAAATAGTACCCATACAAAAGGCGGACTATGCTACAAGCATTCTGTACCAGGGGGAAAAATAGGTATGACTGCGTTTATCGCGTGTCAAATTTTGGATAAGGCATCCGTCACCTTCTGACACGTAAATAAGTACACACACTTGTCAAAAAGTGACGAATGCTTTATCCATGTTTGACACGCGATATAGACGCAGCCATACTAAGGCCCGCAGTGTTGTACAGGTACCTAGTATAAAACAAAGTCGGTTAATGTACGAGTGTTACATAAACTGAAGCGAAGCGGGGCGGGTTGCTAGTTATTATTATATTAAACGTATGTATTTTTCCGCTTTCCCACATATCCGAAGATCGACTGGATTAAAAAGAATACGAAATGTTTATTACGAGCAACGAGGCCTATTGCAAATAGCTTATAGACTAACCACAGACTAACATACATAACAAACTTAAAACCAACACCGAGGTGACAGAACAGCGTGGTCCTGTTTTGCCTAAATTGTCGTCATGGAAGCTGCCTGTAGGTTACCCCGAAATCGCCGGAATACGTTACGACACCTTTCTTCCGGAAGTGAGGACGCTCGACGGTCCCCAGCATAAACCGTGGCACACGCACTACAAACTACAAACTAATATAAAAGCTGCGACCGAGCGGTTGGCCACCCCTGCCCTAGAGACACGTCCTTGTCACTTTCCATTCTCTTGAGCTACAATAACGTGGTCATCGACCCGTTATTATTCCTCGCCAGTACAAGAAGAAGTGTAGTTTGCTAAAAATGTTTCATTAAACATAATTCATTTCAAGTCACACGAAAAACTCAGTTTAGAAACAATTCAAACAGACAAATTAGGCAATCATCGTCATAGTAATTTTAAATAGTGGCAAACAAAAAAATTACCACCCGGTCACCACAAATAGATGCTTCCGCTTGATTGTGCGCATGCGTGACTCGTGCAGCTAGCACGTGTGCTCCTCACAGGTGCTTGCACGCATGGAGTGTAGGTACATCCACGAGACAGTCATTTGTTTCTCTAGCTGGCTGGTTGTCTGTGTATGCTACCTACTGACTAAGGCTTGGTCAGACATTGATGAGACATGATGGGGTTCGTTGCATTTCCATCATGCTAGGGTGACGGTACCAGTAGTGGACAAAGACTTATGATGGACACTTGATTCTTATTTTACAGAAGATAAGAGATATTCATTTGTTTTGCAACAATCAATTTAGGTACGACCATATGAAATTTTAATGAAGAGTTAAGTGTCCATTATTGGTGCCTGTCAGCTAAAAGTGTCCAACACTGCCATCACACTACCATATTGTTGTTTAACAAGTTGTAGTGGTCACATTGCTGTGCTCTCTGGTGTCGTGTGCCCCGAATGCATTGAGTTTTACAGCGCTTTGCGGACTTTCCCATTTTAAAAAGCATTTTAAAAGAATGGCTGAGTCATCTGTGATATTGATAGTGACTACGCGGATAAAACCGATCAATGCGCTTTGCAACTATAAACATAATAGGTAAGCAATAAATTGCGTGGCTCTATCACGTCCTTACAACTCTATAAGAACTTCCGTTAGACAATTGGCTATACCCTCGGTGGAAGAGATCACCCGAAATTGCATGTCCAATTGTGCAGTCTGCAATCTTTAGTAGCCCCAGCGTAGCTATAGCCACGGCACATGTCACATCATTACCATCATAGCAATTGCTACGTTTTTGGAAAAATGTGCCCTTCCGTATTAAACTGTAGTCCTACACTCTATGTATACCGAAAGAACAATGTAGAAGCCGAGACTTTCAGGGAATTGTGCAGCCATTGTCCATATGATTGGTTTAATGGCGGACTGGCGGCTTAACCGAGCAACTGGACTCTTTTTTTTTTTAAGTAAGCCATTCACAAGCTTTTAAATTATCACGGAAATGTGTTCAAGACGCCATAAATGTCTCAACGGTACTGGCAAGTGTTTTTTTTTTAATAAAACAAATATACTTACTACAATACACTTTGATTATAAAATATTTAGCATTGTTCTGCAAGGAAACACGTCTTGGTTATTTTTACATAGTATAAAACAAAGTCGCTTCCGCCGTCGTCTGTTCGCTTAGACCTTCTAAACTATGCAACAGATTTTAATGCGTTTGTCATTATCATTAATGTGTAGTGATTCAAGAGGAAGCTTTTTATGTGTAATAAATTCTGGATTATGTTAGGGTGTTACAGAAAACTCATAAACCGAGGCGAAGCGAGGGCGGCGCGGGTCGCTAGCAGTTAATAAGAGTCATTGTAACGGCGACGCAAACATAAATAGAGACGTTTCGATATGTTTTGACGAATGGATATATTGTAGTTTATTAACTGGCTTCACGGTTTCACATCAGAGCAAGTCTATAGTAGAAGCCCACGTACCATCAGGTGGCCTGTTTTTTTTTATGACATAAAGAAGGGAAACACCTAATTAATGGTAGGTAGGATCGCAAACGCATATTATAGCCTTTTCCATTATCAAGACTAGACTATTTTAACAGCAGTCCAAAGACTGGAAAGGCATTGCCAACCCTGAGGACGAAGATGGGATGCCGCTATAATAGTCATGTCACCGGTTGTCTTATCCCCGGAACATAATGCGAACACTCCTGCTTCGCGGTAGGTTAAAGGATAAGATACTACCTGTAAAAGGTACTACCACCACTATTGGCCTACTTAGGGTGACGGAACCAGTAATGGACTAGGACCAATCATGGACACTTAATTCTTATTTTACAGAAGATGAGAGTTATTCATTTGTTTTGCAACAATCAAATTAGGACCGTATGAAATTTGAATTAAGAGTGAAGTGTTCATTACTGGTGCCTGTCAGATAAAAGTGTCCATCATTGGTGCCGTCATCCTATATAGTTACCAAAAAATTCCGCCAAACAAAAATAGTTAAAGCAAAACAATCCTCAGATTAATTTAGCCCCTTGGCTTTAAAATAAATCCGTGACACACATCAAAGCGACGTTTCCCATTTTGATAAGCCCTCACAATTCCTGCCCGCTCGCTCTAAATTGTTGCTCCTTGTTTTAATATGACAATGTCGGAATTTAATTCATTTAGAAGGAATGTTGTGCTTCTGCGCACTGTATGGTTTTATTATGAGCTCTGTTTTGCAAGTTACGCGTACTAAGTCTGAGGGAAGTTGTCGCGCGGCTTGTGAACTGAACCAGGCAGGCGCATATGACACGATTCGTCACGATTTGTACATTATTAAAAGCGGTTCGAATGTTCAGAATTTAAATATTTAAATATAGCTGTTGCCCGTGACTCCGTTTGCGCAGAAAAATTAAATGTAGCCTTTGTTACTCAGAGATAATGTAGCATCCTAATGGTGAAAGATTTTTTGAAATCGGTCCAGTAGTTATAGAGTTTATTCGTTGCAAACATACAAAAATACAAATCTTTCCTGTTTATAATATTACAAGTCGCACTGCTAGATCAAAACGGTGATAACTCAAAATACAACTGTGTATTAAAATCAACTTTAATACAACTTCTATGAACATGAAACAAAACTAGCAAGGATTTTGAGTTAATACTGTTTTGATCTAGCAGTGCGAAGTGTAGATAAGAAATATCAATGAACAATCCCACGTAAAGTGACCTATAGTGCCCGGCCGATAAGAAGTCAATCCTGACACATCATTCCATTACAAATTATAACCTTAAATCCAAGAATAGGTTATAAATTGTACTGCGATGACAGCTGTCAGGTTTGACTTTATAGCGGCTGGGTACTATAGTCACGAACTAAGCTCTAGTGTCGCAGATACTATGAATACCAGCAGGGTTATTATGCCTGCGTTTATCGCGTGACAAAATGTAGATAAAGCATCCTCCTCTTTCTGACACGTATAGAAGTACGAGAGTGACGGATGCTTTATCCACATTTCGTCACGAGATAATCGCAAACATACTAGGCCCGAAGGCAACGTTAAACTTTTTTATATAGAGAAAAACATACTTAAACATATAAAAAACATCCAAGACTTAGGATTCAATATTCGCGCTCATATTTGCCGTAACCCCGCCGAACCCGGGACCGCCAGTTACAGTGATACTACCAGTTTTTACCCAACATACAGTAACTTTATTTTTATATTGTTTTGACTCCGCGGAGTCATCTGCAGTTTATTACCTATTTGTTATTTTAAGACTAAAGAGTTATGTCTAGCTGACACCTGTCGGCGGACGTAACCAGAGCCTTGCTTTGTTTTGTGCAGGATATTGTACAGTCAAGGGCAATAATATGTATACACTTTAGTACCTTGTCACTTTAACCACTGTGACAGTTCATATATGGCAGTTCAAATATGACGACAATTAGACAAGGTACTAAAGTGTATACATATTTTTGCCCTTGACTGTACATAGTAAACGCAGTTGATTTTTTGGTCTATCGGGCACACAGGTTACCTGTTTATATTTAAATTCGTTTTGAAACACAATGTAATGTACCTTTGTAACTCTCAAATACGTTACCAACCCTACGAAGTAGGGACTGTGTCGTTTAGTATAAATACATCTTGACAGAGGTTAATTTCAATATAAATAATCATGTTCTGAATTAAAATTGTTGTCAAATCATTTATTTTTCAAGTAAATAGTTCAGAATTTAAAAAAACTTTCTCTTTTTCTTTCTCCCTGCCCGCCTATTGAAAAACTAACGTAGTTTATTTTATTCAAATAACATATAGAAAAAGCTGCGATTAGAAGCGGAAAAATATAAAAATAGACTTTATAAAATTAGGAATGGGGAAAAATGCGAGTAGAAAATAACGATGAAGGATTTTGTAAAAGTCTAACCTGACAAGACGTCATTTAAAAAAAACAACATAGGGATACCATTGCTTGTTTATTTGTATTCACAGCCGAGCCCATAGCAAATATGACATAACGACCAAGAGAAAGCAATTATTCGATATTGCCTTTCCTTTCGCCCATAATTCACAATTCATCTCTCCTTACAGCCTGGGAAGCCCGCGGCCGCGGTCGTATCCAATATCCTAGCTTCCAAGTTCCAATTAAATTTGAACTCTTCGCGGTCGACTCTAGTTTCATTATGCCACGTTAAGATAATCCTACAACGGTATTGCAATTGCATTCATGCTATATAATTTCCTTGCTTGCTGTGCGCAGACCTCCGTAAAGACGTATTGGTCAGGCAATATTGTAACTTTAATCCATACTAATATTATAAATGTGAAAGTGTCCGTCTGTCTGTCTGTTACTCTTCACGCTTAAACCGCGGAACCGATTTAGGTGAAATTTGGTGCAAAGATAGTTTGAATCCTGGGAACGGACTTAGGATAGGTTTTTTTCCCAAAATTCATCCCCTAAGGGGGTGAAATAACGGGGGGAAATTTGTATGGAGCTGCGATATAAACGAGTTCCACGCGGACGGAGTCGCGGGCAGAAGCTAGTTCTTTATACATTATGTAACTCACAATATTACTAAATAGCTGAACCGCCGCCGTAAAACTTCTCATTTTTTAACAATAGCTCACAATGCCCTTATCTACCTACATAACAGAAATGTTTTATTTATTGAATTCTCGAAACTTTTTCCACGCAGTTATTCTTCTTACCCCTAGACCTCATAGAACCTACCTACCGACGTGCCAATCTTGGAGTCTCTAGACCCAGTAGTTTGAGCTGTGCGTTGGTATGTCAGAGTTTGGTTATTTTATATAAGTATTTAAATTAATTTCGAAAACTAATTTATCATTGCATATCTGTGATAATTCAACAAACTTGATGCGTTGTACAGTCACCAGCAATAATATATTATCCAACATTGGAAGAAAAAACGTCTTTATTACTAGAGAAATAAGAGCTTGTCAGATTTTTTTGCGCCCAATGTTGCATAATTTATTATTTCCAGTGACTGTACGTGCAGAAATTAGTCGCATACATACATACATACATAAGCTCGCCTTTATTCCCAGAGTGAAGTAGATAGACCTACAGAATTACCTACAACTCTAAAAACTTGTTGATAATTTTGTAACCACATTTTGCACAATTAGGCTAAGATGTTTACCAGTGTATTAGTGACAGGTTGCAAGCCCATCACCTATAACAGTACTACACAGCCTTTATTCCCTTAGTCGTCTCTTTACGACATCCACGTGTGGAGTGGCACTTTTCTAACCCGGCAACCACGCGGGTCAATTATCAGTCACTTATTAGTTATTACAGTCTAATATTATCTCTAATTATTACGTTGCAGTGCGGAATCACATGGATCTATGAGCATTTGAAGCAAGAAGCAAAGAGTTAGAGCATTTAATGTGTTCGCTCGTGTGCTCTCAATAGAAACGTCGTTATGACGGAGTAGTTTCCGAGTGTAAATACCTATGCAGATCCTTATTAGGATGTGCATGTTCCGCACTGTTGAATTTCCTTACCGGGGCCTTTATACTGACGTGGTTCTCGTTAGTTTTTGATTAGTAAAGCCATGATGGAGGCAATTTATTAGTTGAAACATTTTGGTGCATCAAAATAACATGGGTGCGCCAAAGTTCATATAAAATTGCAAATTACATTATTGGAACTCCGAAAATGTATCTCATATAATCTTACAACCTAATGATCACTTTTCATAATCTTCATATTCTTTTACTAATCATCTGAACTTATAACGCCAATATTCATGGAACCGTACACTTTTCAGAATTTCTTAAATATCTTACGTGTAGAAAAAAATTAGGTTAGGTTAGGTTCTAAGATTTATAAAAATCTAAAAAAGTAAGTTTTTTGAAAAAATGGATTATGAGTTGCGATAATTATGACTTAAATAAGTATATGGACAAAAAAGTATGAGCATAATTTTTCGGAGTAATGATGATACTCGTACTAGTCACAAATCGTTATTTGTATAAAAAATCGAAAGACCAATTTTATATGAGCCAATATGGACCCAAATAACATACTGGACTAATGCATATTTGAAGCACTTTTCAACAATAATGTTCTTCAAAATCCCTGCAAATTGCGTCAATCCTATGACATTTAGAGTGAATGCAAATATGTGATGCAAATGCATCTTGATCCACAATGTGTACTAAAGACTGTACACGATAAAATCCGGCCATGCATGATCTGGTGTATTTTTTTAATGAATGCTAATTTTCAAGAAGCACTTTTTTGTAATAGTCAGTGGTTATGAAACTACATAATAAAAATACAGTCATAATAAAATGTTAGAGCGTCTGTGTCTTAGACCCTTATATAATCCACAGTACCTTTATTTTTTTGTACACGATCTTCTGACTGTCTTTACCAAATTCTCCGTTTTAAAACATTTTATTATTTTTAATTATACAAGCCAAATTATACCTTATTAAATTATCTTACCACAATAGTTAAAACTTTCCTAATTATATTCAGATTAAGATAGTTCTGAGGTTTTTTAACTTTGGCGATTTTGACTTTTTGACAAATAAATGCCTCCCATACAAAAACAACTTTCAGTGCTTGGAGTAAAAAGTCTTCCTGACTACTACAAATAGAAATGAGTTTCAAAAAGTATTTTTTTCGTAAGACGACATTCTATTGTGGGTAAAACTGCTTGTAACAATATAAATACAGTTGTGGCGTAGAAGCAGGAAACGAGTGAAGATTGTCAAAAAACGCTGTACAGGAGATGAAAGGTATGATAGAATATATTTGGCGAAAACTCACACATACCCATACATTATGATACGATTTTATTTCATTATATAGTATTATAATTATACAACATATTAAAAGATAACTGCTTGAAAATATGCATTCATCGCAAAGATACACGAGAGCATGCATGCCCCGATTTTATCGTGTACAGTCTTTATAGGCATACCTAATAGCCCACGTCGATCTGGATCTCATAAAGCCCCTGTACCTAAGGTCCGCCAAGGTCGCGTTCGTAAGTGGTTAGACCACTTTGCAACGCTCCAAGGGGGCTATCATGAGTTGATCCGCAGTGCATCTACCTCTAAATTATGCACAATGAAAGAGTAAATAACTATAAATTAAATAAACTATAAATAGATAGAAACCAAAAATAACGGTTTTCTATGAATTTAGCTAAGAACCACCCGAATGCAAACTTTCGAATAATAAGATCAGCATTGGGATTAATTCACCCATTTTCGACTCTAGGCAGGCGACATGGGTTCAAACACTGCACCTGTCTTTTTTGTCTTCATAATTATCTCGATGATACTTTTAGGACATAATTGCGTTTTACCCCCTTACTTATAAACATGGAATAAGCTTGGAATAGTTTATGCCATGCTTTGTCACCTTTCTGTCACATGCAAATGTCACAATTACAGATAAGGACAAAGCATGGCATAAACTATTCCGAGGTTATTCCACGATTATAAGGGGGTTAGAGTTTTAAAAATTACCTACTGCTTTACTTTCTTGCTTTCTTTTATCAGTTTTCAGCAATGATGGTGTTGTGCGAAGCGCTACTAGATTAAATACACAGTTCACGTTTAAAAGAGCCTTCATGGGGCAAATTTACGAATAAATGTAGTGATGTACGAGTGGTTAAAAGTAGCCCGTGCTAGCCGTGGGATCCTTATCTGGCCGCTATGCAGCTGTTCGACCTTGGGCTGGCTTGCGCCCTTTTTTGGCGAGCGATGTTCTTGCTCGCAAGGTTGTTTTAAATAAACAGCGCCTCTATTTTCTAGACGGTAATATCCAAATTGTTTTTTGTATACCATAGGTGGTATTGTTTTTAACCTGGCCGCCATTACTGTCAAGTAAATGACAGCTATCAAAACGTTGACAGTACGATATATCAGATCAAAAACGATATGTTGAATAAGGCCCTGTTTTCAGAATAACTAGGTATCAGTTTCAAGAGTTTATAAACTCGAAAAGTGTGTTGTCTCTTACCTATCGCTAAATTAAGTAATTTAGCGATAGGTATAGGACCGTGTGCAGGGTTCATCCGGATCGCTACCACCATGTTATCCTTTCACTTACTGCCTAGCAGCAGTGTTCGCATGGTTGTGTTCCAGTGTGGGGATACGACAACCGATGGAATTACTAGCATGGATGCATTCTATAGGGTTTTAGAGTTGGCAACGCATTAGGAGCCTTAAGATTGTTGTCTTGAGAATTCATTTGTGTATGGGTCTCAGATCACACTTACCATCAGGTGGTCTGGATGATTGTTTGCCTTCTTGCACATCAAAAAAATCTTATGATGGAAAGTAGAATCAGAGTACCTAAGGGCCCATTTCCCAATCTCCAGATAAATATGATCTGACAGTTAAAGTTATTGCTAAAATGTATCTGTCATATATTTAAGTGTTATCTGGAGATTATGAAAAGGGTCCCAAAGTAAGAAATCGTTAGTGTTTAGATAGTTATCAGGGTTTTTTATTTTCGTGTTACTAAACATTAAATACCTAGTACCCGCATGTCTCCGGCAGGCGTTGCCGAGGTCATGGCCATAACCATCGATAGATAATAAATCGGTTTGTGCTCTGCTCTGCGTCCAATTTAGGTATTTTGTTTAATGAATTTCAATCAAATAACACTTAGGGACGTGGAAAATATTCAATATTATGCAATAATGAATTAGGTATCTGTATAAATAAAAATGAATTGCCGAAATACCTCTACCTACGCGCATAATTTCCTAACGACTGCACCAAATTGGATATTATTATTTTGTTGGGTTCGTTATTCTCAGGATAAGGTTTGTTAGAAAGCAAAAATATTAAAAATCCAAAGGGAAAGCCGGAAAATCGCAGCAAGGCGAAGCTCTGACGGCCCGCTACTTTTATATAAATCTATTAAATTTTGTTTACATCAACACAACACAGTGCTTCCATGTTGGTTCGTTTTTGTCTTCAAATAAGGAAAAGCGAAATAGACGTTAAAGTTCAGAACTCCCAGCTTCTTAATAACGTTCGTCTGGCTATTGCTATCACAGTTGCACTCACAACTAGGGTTGCCAGATTTTTTTCTGAGATATATAGTATTCGGCGGTTTGAAGGCTTTAAAAATAAAGTATACACTGAAAAAATAAAGTATTTTTAATGTTTTTTTTCACTTTTTTATGAGTAGGTACGTTCGGGAATGTTTGCGTAAACCCGAATTTTAACGTCAACTTGTGATCTTTGAATTTCAGTTTAAAATATAGTATTTTAGCATACTTTATGTGTTTCGTATATAATAAAAGTATACAGAGGCAAAATAAAGTATAATACTATATATTATAGTATGTCTGGCAACCCTACTCGCAACTGACATCACTCGTGTTTCACAAACACGAAGATTGCCGATAGCTATTAGGAAGCTATAATTACTATGTTATCATTACTGATAATAATTTTCCAGCAAACTGAAATAACAACACAAATAAACAATTTACGCTCAACTGTCAATTCACATGCGCTTAGTTTCGATGTGTTTCCTAGAACACAGCGACAGAAACAACACTGCGATAATGATTGCTGGTGCGAATTGATTTTCATCACTGGCTGAATCATTTCCATATCGCATTCAGTAGGTACTCAATTTGTTATAGTCTTTACTTTTAGGTATTAAAAAAAATGTAAACATTCCAAACCACGTGACATTGTTAAACAGCCAATCACAACTGTTTTATCGAACTTTGACGTACGACGACTTTGACGTCAGCCAATAGAAGCAGAACACTGTCTGCTTCTATTGGCTGATGAACTGTATCACGTGGTTGTTTTGTTTACATTTTTTTAAATGCCTAAAAGTATAGACTATAGTTACAACCTAATTTCCCTGTATCATGCTTGTATCTGGAAATTACTTGCCGCAGTCAGTTCACCGTCTGTTCCATCCGTTTTTACTTTCGCCCATCCATATTTGGCGACGGCGTCAATACGTCCTCGTAAATGGCAAGTTAAATTAAATAATATTGTACCTTTATTTAATTTTGTCAATAGATATTTCTCTACAACTACTTATCTTGTTATTGCAACTGACTTAAATAGTTCCCTCTAGGATCACCGTTCTATAGGTACTAAGACCCATCTTAATAAACTCATCTTGGCTGAGATGCGCGTCACAAGATACCTCAAAGTAAACGTCAAGCCATAGAACACTGTAATTTTTGACGCATCTCGAGATGAGTATTAGAGTAGAGATTAGTTTATTAATACGGCCCTAAGAAATACAATATCGACGCCGCAAGTTATTTGCAAATATTTATAGTCAGTTGCAATATCCAGATAGTTGCAAATTACAAGACTTCAGCGTACGTTTAGTGCATGTGCAATATTCGTTTTATACCGCATCATAAAACCACACGTGCCGCATCGCATGCGCAACACCTAATCATTGTAGATCGACTTGGGGCTTGGGGCTGTAATGAGATCGATCATTTTCTATTTTTACTGTAAAAGAAGGAGGGTAATGTTTTTTATGTATGATTCTTTGTTCCCATGTAGAGGCTGAACAGATGGCCTGATTTAGACTAACGAGACTCATCTATTAGTTTCGTTTTAGCGTTGCGAGTGTCACTGGGTGTCACTTTAATTTAAATACAAAATGGCGGACGGCAATGCCAAAATATATAGTCGGGTTTTAAAAGCTTACTTCTTTTAGTCAAAGCAGTAGGTATGTCAAAAAAAACGACTTGTGATTTATGAACGTTTAATTTCTGAGGTTTTTAGAATTTTCGCCCGTTTTTGTTTTAAGCATTTACTCATTCATCTGTTATTAAAAACTTCATTTTTAGTTCCCAGAGTTAAGTATGATTTTCACAATATCTAAAAAAATCTATATTAACTTTTATAACTCTAAAACCAGTGACATTAGACCGCCAGTTAACTGGGACAAAATTATATGCGAATTAGCTCTATTTAGTATAATTCCTTTCAAGGAAAAGGTAGACTTACCTGTCTCCACCATATTTATTTTATTTCCAGTAAATTAGGTTTTAACAGTACATATTTAAATATAAAAGTAAAATAACAATATAGACCAGGGTAGAAGCCTTTAAAAATAATAAAAAGTGAAAAAAAATAATAGTAGGATGAAACCCATTGGAAAAGGAGGGAAATATTATAAAAATGAAAGGAAAAATAATTTACGGGCGATCCGAGGTCGGGAAGGGGATGGGGGTGAGTTTTTAAGGGTAAAGAACGGTTTTTCTCGATTTCCGGCAAAACTAAAAGTCCTATCGAAAAAAGTCAAAAGGCAAAGTTGTAGGTAATAAAAAGATCTAAAACTTTTGTATTTACACTTTTTTCACATAACCTCAAAATTTATGTGAAAAATCCAAAAAACCAAGTTTTTGGTTTTTTATTTTTATCTTTTACAAAAATTTTTTTTTTAACGAAATTTGGTGAAAACTTACCTGTTTATGTCCCAAATACGCTGTAATTTATTTGATTAAAAATATTTATTTTTTCACCTTATTTTGAATTAATACCGAAAAAACACCCTAATTTTCAATCGAAAATTCACCCGTCAAAATATCAGCTTTTTTCAAAAAGTTGGTATGGTTTCTGTTCGTTGAAATCTCTACTTTCCGATGGTGAAAAAAAATATATATGTTACTACAGTAAATCTTCTCAGAAAATGCAAAAACAAATAAGTTAATAAAATTAATATTTAATAAGACATCTACAATATTTGGAGAAAGTTGTCGAATCTTTTTTAAATTATATGCGTAGATGCCTATTTATAACTATTTTAAGATAAATTATATATACCTGAGTAGATATACCTGAGTGACCTACGAAAAATTGTAGCCCATCAAAAGGTATTTCGTGGAGAAGTGGGGAAGGGGCTAGGCGGGTCTGGGTCTTACTACATACATACCTACTATTATATGCTATATATTTCGTAGCAGCTGTTACAACCGTTAGCCTAACCAGTATTCGATATATTTTTAATAACAAACTTTTGGCCGATTTCCATATATATTTTATACATTTTTAATAGATTTATAATAATAATATATTTTTTATACATTTTGACATTTATTTCTTTAATATTTTTTTTTTTCATGGGATAAAATAGTGAAGGCATTATTAATTCGATTTTGTCTTTTCAGATTATCAGTATGGATGATTGCATTTTCTGAGAAGATTTACTGTAGTAACATATATATTTTTTTTCACCATCGGAAAGTAGAGATTTCAACGAACAGAAACCATACCAACTTTTTGAAAAAAGCTGATATTTTGACGGGTGAATTTTCGATTGAAAATTAGGGTGTTTTTTCGATATTAATTCAAAATAAGGTGAAAAAATAAATATTTTTAATCAAATAAATTACAGCGTATTTGAGACATAAAAAGGTAAGTTTTCACCAAATTTCGTTAAAAAAAAAAATTTTTGTAAAAGATAAAAATAAAAAACCAAAAACTTGGTTTTTTGGATTTTTCACATAAATTTTGAGGTTATGTGAAAAAAGTGTAAATACAAAAGTTTTAGATCTTTTTACTACCTACAAGTTTGCCATTTGACTTTTTTCGATAGGACTTTTAGTTTTGCCGGAAATCGAGAAAAACCGTTTTGTACCCTTAAAAACTCACCCCCATCCCCTTCCCGACCTCAGATCGCCCGTAAATTATTTTTCCTTTTATTTTTATAATATTCCCCTCCTTTTCTAATAGGTTTCATCCTACTATTATTTTTTTTGGTTTTAAAAATTATCGACCCTGGTCTAATACCCCTTCGGCCGCGTACGTAACTAAGTTTCATACAACAATCAACCTAACCTGCAGGCGCCGGACACAGAACTTAACCTTATTGTTAAATTCTTGGAATGTGACGCCAATTGGGGCAAATTCAATATGCCCTACTTAGTGCTTCAAATGCGTTTGCAATTTCACTTTTTTGACACAGCGAAAGGACCGAATATAGCGATGTAGAAAACGGTTGGAAGCAATATTATTTGGAGAATCTCGAATATAATTAAACCTATCCGGGCCCGGGTTAATTTAAAAAGGTCTATCTATAGAGCATGACCCGATGCGGCCCTGACTGTGTGTGACTACATTTCCTTCACTGTCCTTATGCTGCTATCACCTCAGAGTTGCCAGATTCTGGAGCGTAAAACTAAATCGCTCAGCAAAATCATCGTAAAAATGTACTTTTTATGGCAAGGAAAAGGCAAATGCGTTGCCAATTTTGAGGTGTTAGATGGAATACCTCTATGCTAGTAATTTCACCGGTTGTCTTGACTTTTACATAGTACATTTTTATGTATACAGAAAATAGAGGTGTGTACGTCGTGTGCCGTGCCGTATGTTCGTTGGTTATAGACCGACCGAGGTTTTGATTAGCACTTTTAGGGGAAAATTCGTCGCTCTTGTGGATTTACTACTTGTTTCATCATTTGGTTCACCGGGCTGTTATCACTCCACTCTCAACTCCATCCGGAGGGGCTTAACGCACTCGCAATCGCAATTGTTTTCATTTTGAAAATAGAAGGCTTGCCTGCGTACAAAATGAAAACAATTGTTCCGCTTTGAAGCCAATTGAGATTGCGAGTGCCTTAGGCAATAGCGACGCAGTTTGGCTTGTCTTCTCCACCATATTTCCGCTTTGGATTCACATGAACTTTTTATTATAAATTTAATTTCTAATTTTGAAACCGGTTTGTAAAGGACATTTGGCACGCAGTCCGCCCAACCTAATGTTATGAAAACTAAAATGTACTAACTGAAATGGGTGTGAACGTGTAGTTGGCAAGTCCCGCTCGACGGGAGAACACTGATTAAACCAATTAGCTGGCATTATGCAGATGTTATTAGTACGTGGTGCGTCGTTAATTAACGGGCTATTTACACGTTAATTGCTAAAAGGTCGGTTACAAATACACAGGCACCATCGGCTCACTGAAATTATACAATTAAATCTAATGCAAATCAGGGTAGTACTGGTAGGACCTCATGCAAAATTCAAAATATTCAGTAAATTGGCCACATGAGGGCTCTTACACGTCACTAATATGGAGTGAATCTATTAGCGCTTCGGACAAGACCATCGTTGTGTTGTGTGGAAGAAGCGCCGCAAGTAGTGTCGACTCCGACAGAATCGCTACCACCAGCTTATCCTTCAATCTTACCTCCAAGCAGTGGTCACATTGTTGTCTTCAGGCGTGCGGGGCGACAACAACCGGTGAAAGAGGCATGCCATCTTAGCAACTCATTTGCAGTTCTGCATAAAGCAAATTTTTATGGGTCTCTTGGTTCGACATAACTGGCCTGATTCCATAGGTAGCCTGTGGACGTCATTGCTTTCTCTTTGCAGAATACAAAAATATATTACACTAATTGCAAGGGGCATAAATCCTACAACAATGAAGAATGTAGGAACTTTTTACTCTGCGCCCTTAGGGTTATAGGTATTTCACTCGAGGATGCGGTGTTTGAATGTTATAAAGCGACCACGACTTTGAGTCAGCACATTTATTTATTTATTTATTTATTTATTTAAACAATGTCTTGTGGACTTACAGCGTCAGCCAAAGCGTCCAGCAAGATAACTTAATAGCTAAATACAATTTTTTTTAAAAGAGATATAAAAATAACATTCACACAACTTACTTAGAAAAATAACAACATTAAAGGGGTTCAATTATGCACAAATACGTAAATCAGGGAACATCACAGCAAGACATAACCCTGCAGCTAATTTAAATTTAGGAAGCGGCTTAAGGCCACTATAAGGACAGGCCACTTGTCCGCAAACACGTCGGCCTCCCGCATCCGAGCGAGGAACTCATTAAGTAGCGCGATGGCTCTGGTGGTGGGAGCGTTGCAGGCGTGCCGGGTGCGCATCCTATCCGGCAAAGCAAACAAGTTGCGTGCGCGCCGTGCGCGGCGGTCCGCGGCGTTTAAATAACGATCCGGCACAAACAAACAAAACTTTCCTAAAACGGAAGGATTATCCACCTTATGGCGCAACAATAGACAGTAGTGGACAAGCGTTATAAACTTCCGCCTTAAGTTAAGAGAGTCTAACCCGACCATTCCACCAACAAATAAAGATGGGTAGAGGAACGGGTAACAACGATAACGCCTTTTATATAGGTATCTCGCAAATTTGCGTTGGACACGCTCGATCATTAGGCTATATTTTTCCTCCCGCGGATCCCAAGCTACTGCATTGTACTCGAGCTTACTCCGAACGTAGGTATTGTATAACAATATCGCAACTCTATCGTCACGGAATTGGGACGCTGTCCTAATTATAAAGCCCAGTACCCTGCTAGCGCTTTTGCAAATATTACATATATGATCGCGCATATCTAATCTAGTGTCCAACGTAAGACCTAAATCCTGGATTGTGTTAACACGTTCCAGCTGTGTGTTGGAGAGGTGGTAGTTCCCATTGACTGGATTATTAGATCGGGTAAACGTAATGGTCCTGCATTTGAGTATGTTGAGTTGCAATTTATTGGTAGCACTCCACTGCAACACTGCGTCAACCGCATGCTGAAGCACCACGCAATCAGAAGTGTTGTTTATAGGCTGCATAATTTTCAAGTCATCAGCAAACATCAACGGAAAGGCCCCATCGATACAATGCATTAAATCATTTATCATTATTAAAAATTGCGTCGGGCCAAGGTTACTCCCCTGACTCACGCCGGAACGTGTGAAATATTCCTTTGACCTAAAAACAGACACTTGCACATACTGCCGACGGTCTCTAAGATAATCTGCAAAGAAAGTCAGCAGTTTTGGCGTAAAACCAAAGGCCGAGAGCTTCATCAGCAGGACGTCATTGTCAACTAGGTCAAACGCCTTTTTGAAATCAAAATATACAGCATCTACTTGGCGATGCGTATCCATGCGTTTCAAAACGTAGTCAAAAAAACAAACATGATTCGTAGTAGTTGAACGCGCGCAGCGAAACCCATGCTGGGCATCATTTAACCTATTCTTAATTTGTTTAATGAGACAACCATTTATTACACTCTCAAAGACTTTACCTAACGCGCAGAGAATAGCTATTGGCCTATGTAAAAATACATCGTTTGAGTCTTTAACTTTAGGTATGGGTGTAACCCTCGACACCTTCCAATTAGAAGGATAAATTCCCATTTTCAAGCACAAGTTAAAGATGTAAAGCAGAGGTTGTTCTAGTGCCGATATGCAGTCTTTTATCACAAAAGCAGGAATACCATCTGGGCCAGCCGAAAATGAAGCTTTTACATTATGTATGGTCACGCGTCACTGTCCTTGGTCTTGATGCTGTGATGTAACATAAATTGCGATTGCTCACACACGTGTCTTGTAATGCAAGGCGGATCCGATTTGGCTTTATTGATCACAAGTTCAGTTCAGTGATGACCTACGGATCTGATACGTGGGCGTTAACAATGGGCCTCATAAGGAAGTTCAAAGTCACTCAGAGGGCTATGGAGAGGGCTATGCTCGGGGTTTCTCTGCGTGATAGAATCAGAAATGATGATATCCGCAGTAGAACTAAGGTTACCGACATAGCCCGAAGAATAGCTAAACTTGACAGTGGGCGGGGCACATTGATCTCAGGAGTGATGGCCGATGGGGTCAGAAGTTTCTTGAGTGGCGTCCGCAGATCGCGAGACGAGCTGTAGGTAGGCCTCCAACAAGATGGCGTGACGACCTTGTAAAGATCGCGGGGATAACGGTGCACGCGGTGGATGCGAAAAGCACAAGACCGGTCCGAGTGGGGAGCCTTGGGGGAGGCCTATGTCCAGCAGTGTACCTCTTTCGGCTGACATGATGATCACAAGTTCTTATGCATATAAAAGGTATCTCCATTAATTTACATTTAGTTACACACAACATATCCTGAAATTAAAACAGTTTAAACACAAATAGCGTTCTGCGAAATGGTTAATTGTCGACCAAAACGTTTGGCTAAAATGGCAAATTCGCGCGAACGCACATATCTGTTTGGAATTGGTGGGTATAATATCCGGAATTGTAAACGTTTCCGAACTGATATTGCATCCTTTATTTACACATAGTAGTAAATATCAACACGCAGTTAAATAGTAGTGTAGTAGTTAATATTACATTTAGCATTACTGACATTATTATTCAAGTCAGGGGTTTTTGTCCTCTCCTTGAGGGATGAGCTGGTAGACATCTTGTATTGAATCGACATCTTTTAATTATTTTATCTTTATCGATTAAAGTGCTCAAGATCTTTGGTTGAACTGATCGTACTGTATAGTGTAATTATTGTCTATTTGCTGTAATCTATAACCGTTCTCTGCTCATTTAACTCTGTATTGCCTAGAATAGTTTATTAAACCGCCATGCCATTCCATCACTTCATGAGTCGAATGCATTTGTCCGCAGTTCGACGGAGGAGTGTCGTAATGAAAGCGCCGCCGGTCCCATTTCTTTTATTTGTTCCGTCAACGTCACACTTGGCGAGGTTTCAGAGCTATCTCCCAATTTATTCTAGATTTCATTCCAATTGTTACGGAAACGTACCTATACTTGATTTTTGCCACCAATTCTATATGGTCAATTTTGTGAGTGAAGTCGCGTGTTTTAAAATTGTTCATGACAATCATGACTAATCATTTGAAAATAAACCTGTCATTGCGATGCTTCAAAGAGACTAAGAAAGATAATGTTACTCGTCAAATTAGGGACTGTAAACAAGCAGAATACATTTAAATTCAGCGGTGGTTGTTAGTATAACATTAACATACACTTGGTGATGTAATGGGGACGAAAGCCGGTTGGAGACGCTTTGCAAGATTTTCAGACATCTTATGAAGTACCTACTTATAGAACTAGTTCTGAGTAGAGAGCTCGTTTCAGATAGATTTTTTTATTGTAAGTTCTTCATTCCAGCAATGTAATAGGAATTGATGGTACCTTTGTTAACGATGACAAACTTAGGTCGATTAAATTATTATAATAATCGATACCTAAAAAACGTTTTAATCATTACACTTAAAAAAAATATTCTCCTTATTAAGTACATATATCATCTTAAACTACAAATTTAATGATTTTTTCATAGGTATTCTGTTTGCAATGAAGTCATCTTAGGCCTTGAATTATAATTTATGTTATTCATACCTCTTCGACGTTTAGCAATAAGTACCTTACCTACGTTAATAAATTTGACATTCAACTGCTCGTGCATTAGTCGTGGAAATGTAATGTTGTGACCTGCCCCCTCTTTCACCATCGTGACAATGACAGGTGACAGGTGACATTTCAGTGTACATAGCGTAGCTTATACAGTGTGTCCCTGGATAAAGTGCACAAACGAATAGGGATGAAACTAGACACAATTTTATCGACAAAAAAAATAATAAAAAAAAATTACCACCTTTATTTATTTTTTTATGATTTTTAAAAAAAAGTCATAGTACGCAGAGGACCTCATCGGAACAAATCAAGATATTTTGGCTCCTGTGGGCTCTATTGATTTGAAACAAACGGAATTATAATCACAAAAGTTTATTTGTGTCAATGAAAATAGAAAAAAATGAGAAAAAATGACATAAACCCTAAAAATAATGACTTTTCCTATGAATTTTGTGTTTTTTTTTCTCGAATTTTTAGTATTTACTCGATTTACTCAAAATTATGCCCATCTTACCTCATGTTATTTTTACCAGTAATGGTTGTGTATCTCATTGCCTTTTATTTAAAAAAATAACCAAGTGTCTCGCACTATTACAAGATCCTTAATGAGCGGCCAAACAGAGACATTGCGTTTACACTTAATTAGGTAGCCGCTCAGGTTGAAACCCTTAATGGAGGATTAGGATTACATTTTGGGTTTCTTGCACAATTATAAGATTATTAATGAGTGGCCAAACAATGACATAATGATTACGCTTAATTAGGTTGTCGCCCAGGTAGATTATTGTCCTTACTCTTTATTGAATTTTATTTGGGGTGGGGCGGGGAATACATGTTAGGATTAGCATAAATAGTGATAAGATAAGGTTTAGTTCATCAGTTACTTCGAATCATTCGTCGTTACTTATTCTCAGTTACAACTACTTCTACTATCAGGATTTCATAAAATGCCCCGTTTAAGTGAGTTCACGCACAGAGATCTCGCCGACATCCACTTTTATTATGGAATGGCGAGAGGTAATGCCAGAGCTGCTCGTTTATTATACATGGCAGCATTCCCGAACAGGAGACCTGTACCGTCTGCTCGTAATTTTCAAGAACTTCACTAATTGGTGACATGTTCATTGGCCCTATTTTTCTCCCCAGAACTTTGAACGGTCCCAGATTTTTAGAACTTTTGAGAGAAGATCTGCCCCTTGAATTGGAGGATGTGCCCTTGGAGACTAGAAGAACAATGTATTTACAAATGGATGGATGCCCGGCCCATTACGCACTTGACGTAAGGGGATTTCTCAACGCCTCTTATGCTAATCGTTGGATTGGCCGACAAGGGCCAGTGGCGTGGCCAGCACGCTCACCAGACATGACACCACTGGATTATTTCCTTTGGGGCACAATGAAACAGAGGGTATACAGCGTCCCTATCAACACAGAAGAGGAATTGCGTGGCAGAATTGTCCATTAACATTGTAAATTACATAAAAAATAACCCGGAAATGATACGTCGAGCAACTCAACAAATAGCAGTACGTGCAGGATTGTGTTTGCAAGAGCGGGGTGGGCATTTTGAACAGTTATTACATTAAATAAGTAATTATGAAATTCCATAATTCGTTTGATTTTATAATCCCATACCCAAAATGTAATCCTAATCCTCCATTAAGGGTTTCAACCTGAGCGGCTACCTAATTAAGTGTAAACGCAATGTCTTTGTTTGGCCGCTCATTAAGGATCTTGTAATTGTGCGAGACACTTGGTTATTTTTTTAAATAAAAGGCAATGAGATACACAACCATTACTGGTAAAAATAACATGAGGTAAGATGGGCATACTTTTGAGTAAATCGAGTAAATACTAAAAATTCGAGAAAAAAAAACACAAAATTCATAGGAAAAGTCATTATTTTTAGGGTTTATGTCATTTTTTCTCATTTTTTTCTATTTTCATTGACACAAATAAACTTTTGTGATTATAATTCCGTTTGTTTCAAATCAATAGAGCCCACAGGAGCCAAAATATCTTGATTTGTTCCGATGAGGTCCTCTGCGTACTATGACTTTTTTTAAAAAATCATAAAAAAATAAATAAAGGTGGTAATTTTTTTTTATTATTTTTTTTGTCGATAAAATTGTGTCTAGTTTCATCCCTATTCGTTTGTGCACTTTATCCAGGGACACACTATGAAACCCAGTGATGTATCAGCGTGTTAACTTTGCAATGTATACCGAATTGTCACCTGTCACATGTCATTGTCAAGATGGTGAAATAGGGGCCTGTTTACAACCCATTTTAACATCCTACCTGTGATGGTCGTCTAATTTTAGGACACCTGCCCTGTACCATCATCTTAACTATTACAGGTGACATTTGATGTAAATGAAAACTTGTTAACTTTGCAATGTACGCCGAATTGTCTCTTGTCACCTATTATTGTCAGGATGGTGAAACGGGGACCAATCTCACGTA
Organism: Acleris laterana; assembly: GCA_963966035.1. Lineage (NCBI taxonomy): Eukaryota > Metazoa > Arthropoda > Insecta > Lepidoptera > Tortricidae > Acleris > Acleris laterana. The sequence goes on from OZ014442.1 coordinate 19,636,316, forward strand.
GATAGGTGTTCTCTGTACGCATATACGCATGTTTTAGTTTCATGGTAGGTAGGTATTTACGATTAAAATACATTCCTATTAATATACATTGTACCACAAAGATCTCAGAAAAGCTTGTATTATCCATTGATAAAATAAATCTGTACTCCTACTCGCCTCCTACGCGGCCCGTTCGGATAAATATGTTTTCCACGCGGCATTGTTTCCATTGTACAGTCAACCAATTTGATTCCTAGGCCACTATGGACTTTGTCAACGTGACGTTGTAAACCAAATCATAGGAAGTCTCTTACGTTTTGGTTGACAACGTCACTTTAACATAGTCCAAAGTGGCCTAGAAATCAAATTGGTTGACTGTACCTGTACGTTTCGGTCTGGGAGCTCAGTCCCTAGACGCATACCTACAATACATTGTATATGAATAAGTTATACAATCAGCATGTGTCATACATCACGCGAGTGTGTCATGCATCTCGCCAAAAATGGATATGTTAATTAGTTGCAGATTTTTGCGTCTGTTTAAATCTAAAGGAGTCAAAGAATTTATAGAGAATTCATACTTCGGAGGTAATCGAAAATATCCCGAAAAACTATTCAAGGCTATTAAATTTAAAAATAAAAGCGTGCACTTCGATCGCTGTACGGTACAGAACTGACGCAATTGAATCACTAACGCCCAAACTAATACAAAGGTAGTGTTGAATGTAAAAAAAAAATATGTTTTCTTAATTAGCCATTTCATTTACTGACTTACCGTCAGATGGCGTTTGTCCTCTCCATACCTTAAAAAAAGCCTACGTCGGTTTCTTTCAAATAACAACATGCTTCATAACACTTCATATTCCCTTTTTATAATCTTGACTCGAGTCATGAATAATCATTCATGAGATGCGATCCTTGAACGCTAAAGTTTTAATACTATCCGGCTGGTTGGATACTAGCCAAGTTAATGTTTTACTTTCACACCTGCGACTAAATCAAATAGTGATTTGTTACAATTACAATAAAAACCTAATGATTAATATGATGTTTACAGTCATTTTTACAATAAATGGTTAAATAGGGAACCGCTTGTCTATTGCCTAACGCACTCGCAATCAACTTCAAAGTGGAACAATTGTTTTCATTTTGCGGCTTTCAAAATGAAAACAACTCGCCTTCGGACTGCCATAATGAAAACGATTGCTGTTGCAATATGTCCTATTAGCATTACTAAATATCACTTAAGATAAGTAAATTGTAATAGTAATAATTATCTTTCTAGTTTTTGTTAGTCAAATGTTTTATCCAGAATAATTTAATATCATAATCAGTCCAAAAAAACATCTAAAGTCAATGTAACAGTGACAGCACGGTGTGTATCACTTTTCGGTACGTTATCTGTGCCGGCTGTCACTGAAGAGGAGATACAAAAGGAAGGACGCTGATTGTACAAAGAATTGTTAGTAAAACAATAAACAGCTACAAATTGTCAAGAGTGTGTTTCACTGATATGGTAAAGGGGGATACTTTACAGTCAGAAGTGGTATGTATGGAGTCCGCGAAATCTAACAAGGTATGTCTTGAAAATAATTAACTATTGAACATGATGATAGTCGCATTAAAACAGGCACAAATGTGTGAAATTTTGCGTAGTTCTTTAGTTGTGTCGTGTATCCCGTCAAATAACACACGTTTGCGACGATTCATCGCGATAATATATAACTTATTATATTCCATAATGAAATCCGAGAACTCGAGGCGACCTTGGCCTTGAACTTGTTGAGTCGGGATCGAAGGCGCCAATTTTGAAATTTTCGATTTGACATTTAGTTTTCGTTCAAAAAATCCACAAATTCAAGCTGTCATACTTGTTCGGAAATTTGAGTAGTAGAACGAGTACGTTCTGAAACTATCTTGTCATGATGGGTATAAGGCTGGCGGCACATTATCAGGACTTTTATGAAAGTATGTTGCCAGCCTAAAAATATATTGAAATACATTCAGTTATTTTCTGAATTAGTAGAATGGTAACTTCTACACCAGAGTTTTAAAATTATTTGATTGATTTTGGTTGGAATTATGTTAATTGTGTTTATAAGATATGAGAATTGTTTCTGGGCTGACGGCTCAGAGGGATGTTTAGATGGAAATGCCGTGCTGCGCCGATTTTAAATATTTTTTTTTGTTTTGTGTGATCTTCCAATATAGGGTCAGTTATAGTAACAGATTGATATACTAATGTTCTTTTTTTTGTTCTACCCCTTTTTCCAACCATTTACCTGTCCTTATTTACCTTATATGGTATATATGTATTCTCTAAAATTTTATTATATGTTCAATCCTACACAATAAATGACAGAAGGGATACTAATTGTCATGGGTCGGTCAGAAGAGAGTGACGCGAGCGGTGGGCATACGCCTCCGCTGCGCTTTGAAAAATCTCGCCATTCGAGGAGCACGCGACGCCAATCTAAGCTTAAGGCTACGCGACGGCGTAGACATAGTTCGTCTTCTACTACAACATCAAGACGGATGTACCGCAAGCGCGAATCATCTTATTCTACAACGAGGCTTTCACACGCACGAACACGCAGTTACCGTTCATCGATTTCCTCCAGATCGTCATCTATTACGGTCTACAGGAGCCGTAGTCGACGCAGTGCTCACCGGCACGGAGGTAATTATGCACATAACCGCGAAAGAGATTATCGGCAGTCACATAGAAAACGCTCACGATCACATGAAAAGCGTTCGAGATCAAAAAGACCTAAATCTGATACACGAACGAGGTCTAGAAGAGAATCTACACAGCATGATAATTCTGAAATGTCGTTATTAAATAAATTCATAGACTTAATGGCTAATAAAGATCGCGTTAGTAATAATACTTTTGTAGGTGCCCAGAACGTTATACCAACGTTTGACCCGAGCTCCAAGTACCAGACGGCTAAGGATTGGGTCCGCAAAGTCAATGAAATAGCTTTGATATACAACTGGCAAGAAAAACAAATAATTTATCATGCACTACCCAAGTTAACAGGCTTGGCAAAACGCTGGTACGAGGGGCTGTCATCAGTGGATCTGACATGGAAAGAATGGCAAGAAACAATATTGTGCACTTTTCCGGATGATCGCAACTACGGTGAAAAGCTCGAAGAGATGTTGGAGCGCAAGAGTCGCCGCGAAGAGTCCCTCGAAGAATACTACCATGATAAAATGGCGCTAATACAGAGGTGCTCTATTAATGGTAAGGACGCAGTGGATTGCGTGATTCATGGTATCTTTGACAATAATATTAGGGTAAACGCACAGGGTTCGGGCTTCCAACAACCTCAAGACCTATTAAAATTCTTGCGTAGTGTGACAAACAGGAGTCAACCGAAACGATTGCCATTTAATAGTAAACTTAATTATACAGAAAATGTGAACAAAACGTCGTTGGTAGATTCGAAGAGACAAAACATGAAGTGTTATAATTGTTCTGAAATCGGGCATCCGTCGTTTAAATGCCCAAAACCAGCTAAAAAATGCACCAAGTGCTCTAGACTAGGTCATGACCAAGAAAACTGTCCGGTAGGTAGAAATTTTAATCATAAAACTGACAGTCGCCCTGTGCCCTCTACACAAAAAATACTTAAAATAACTACAAATAAAGAGGACAATAATAACAAATACTTTAAAACTATCAGTTTAAATGGAGTTGAATTTACCGCCTACATTGACTTCGGCAGTCAATGTTCTTTGATCACTCAAAAGGTAGCTTATAGCCTGGATCTATCAATTACCAAGTCTGACTTACCAGTCATCAAGGGTTTTGCCGCGGGTGGTATTCAGCCGATGGGAAGGGCAAATATCAACATAAAAGTTGATACAGTGGTAGCAAAAATAGAGGTTTACATAGTAGAGGATGACCTACTAAATACAGATGCACTAGTCGGTCAGACACTTACAGAACTGCCTTCGGTTGTTGTATATAAGACAAACAAGGAGTTAAGGCTATATTCAGAAGAGTCATGTCTTGAAAAAACTAAACTTTACTGTAGTGACGATATAAGTCTAAGCGACACGCAAACCGTCGCAATTTACACTGACCCCTTCATTTCATCACAAGTGTATGTATCCACATCAGTTTGTTTGAAGGACCAGAATGAATATATTATATTGCAAGGTTTATATTCTATTGAGAACGGGCGGGGATATTTAGTAATTACCAACTTATCTGGGAAAGAGATCACATTGCCGAAGGACAAGCTCCTTAGTAGGGCTAATATTATACCATCATCGGAACCTTTAGTATCTTTACCCTACAATAATGTAATGGAGGAAGTAAACCGTATTAATATAGATAGGAACAATGCGTCAGTGTCTTCGCCGGCAGGTATTGAGATGGGTATGGTTAATATAGGGCCTAACGTCAATAAAGAAACAAAAATAAACCTTCTGAATCTACTCAACGAATATCGATCGTGCTTTGCGTTATCACCTGAGGAATTAGGCTTAACACCCATTACTGAAATGCAGATCAAATTGACAGATGATACACCGGTGTCGTACAAACCCTATCGGCTACCATTTGCTGAAAGAAAAGTGGTTCGGGACATGGTTGATGAGCTTCTTGCTAATGATGTCATACAAGAGTCAGTGTCTCCTTATGCAAGCCCGATAGTCCTCGTCAAGAAGAAAGACAACCAATATCGTCTTTGTGTGGACTACCGGGCGCTCAACAAAAAGACAGTCAAGGATCACTACCCAATGCCAGTGATAGACGATCAGCTGGATAGGCTAAGCGGGAAGCGGTTTTTCTCCAGCTTGGACCTTGCATCCGGATATCACCAGATACCGGTGGCCGAGGGTTCACGCCATCTAACAGCGTTCATTACCCCGGATGGACACTACGAATATACCCGGATGCCATTTGGGCTCGTCAACGCCCCAGCTGTGTTCCAACAAAAGATCAATAAGGCACTAGGGACTAGGAGATTTGAATTAGCTATTCCTTACTTAGACGATCTCCTAACAGCAGCCACAGATGAAAAAGAAGCGCTGCAAAAACTAGAAGAAATTCTATCCTTATTAAAAAAATCTAACCTGACCTTAAATCTCAAGAAATGCCATTTCCTGCAATCATCAGTTGACTACCTAGGCTATGAAATTTCAGAAAATGCTTTAAGACCTGGAGCTAGGAAGACACAAGCTGTATCTGCCTTCCCAACACCAACTAACGTTCATCAGGTTCGTCAATTTGTTGGACTGGCAAGTTTCTTTCGCAGATTTGTTCACAATTTCGCGAGTATCGCAAAACCCCTAACAAAATTGACAAAGTGCGACGTTGGTTGGAGTTGGGAAACAGAACAGGACAAAGCATTTAATGAAATCAAGTCGATACTGGTAACTAGACCTGTACTTGCATTGTATAACCCGGAATTCATTACTGAGGTGCATTGCGATGCCAGCAAACACGGTATGGGCGCTATTTTATTACAAAAACCTGATGATAAGTCTCCTCTCCGCGCCGTCGCATACTATAGTAGGCAGACAAGCCGTGATGAAGAATTCTTCCATTCATACGAGCTAGAGACAATGGCTGTTGTGTCGGCACTGAAAAGGTTTAGGGTTTATTTAATCGGACTTGAATTTAAGGTAGTAACAGACTGTAACGCACTCCGAGCTACCCTTAGCAAGCGAGATATTTTACCCAGAATAGCTCGGTGGTGGCTCCAGTTACAGGAGTTCGACTTTACGGTTGAATATCGCCCTGGACAAAATATGAAGCACGCCGATGCTCTCAGTCGGAATCCTGTCCCAGTAGCGAGCAATGATCAGGAATCTATAGAGATTATGAGCATTAGAACTGAAGATTGGTTGCATACGGTCCAAATGACTGACCCAAAGTTAAAACACATTAAAAGCATTTTAGAATCTGACGTGGAGGAACTGAAGGATATTACAAGCAATTATGTCTTGAAAAATAATCGCCTGTATAGAAAAGTTGACAAAAACTTGAAATGGGTTGTACCAAATGGCGCTAGGTGGCGTATATGCCAGCTATACCACGACGAGGCGGGTCACTTCGCGTTAGACAAAACCTACGATAAAATTCAAAGTGAATATTGGTTTCCGAAGATGAAACGTTTTGTCAAAAAATATGTTGCCGCCTGTCTAAATTGTGCCTACAACAAAAAGCCGACAGGTCAGAAAACTGGTCACTTACACCCTATACCTAAGTTAAACGAAATTTTCCATACAATTCATATGGACCACCTAGGGCCCTTTGTAAAAAGCAAAAGAGGAAATCTGTATATATTAGGTATAATAGATGGCTTTAGTAAGTTCATATTCGTCAAAGCTGTCCGAAATACACGAAGCCGCACTACGATCAAAGTGTTGGAGGACATATTCGCAAGCTTTGGAAGCCCCAAGGTCATCATATCGGACCCGGGCACATCGTTTACATCGAGAGAGTTCAAGCAGTTTACCAACAAAATAGGATGCAAGCATGTGCTCAATGCTGTGGCAACACCGCGAGCCAACGGCCAAATAGAGCGGTACAATAGGACAATACTAAACTCTCTTGCAGCTTTGAATCACAACCAGCATGAAGCTGATTGGGATTTAAATTTACCGAAGCTGCAATGGAGTCTCAATAATACTTTGAACATGGGTACAGGCAAATCCCCATCAGAAATTGTTTTCGGTCACCGCACAACTAATCCTTCGGAAGGAATAATTAGAGGGGCACTCAAAGATTGGAATGATGATAATATCGGAGATGATATTCAACTAAATGACGACTCGGAACGACACGATATTTCCTTAAATGATGCACGCGTCAGAGAAATAGAACACGAGGAAACGTTTAACAACACTGTGGATGATACAAATAGGGTATTGATTAGAGAAGAAGCTGATAGAACAATCAAAAGGAAACAAAGCGACATGAATAAGCGGTTTGATAAAAGGAGGGCACCAACAGTAGTTTTTAAGCTAGAAGACTTAGTTATGATCCCAAACTATAGCCAGGAAAAGGGTAAAAGTACCAAACTAACGCCTAAATTTAAAGGACCATTTAAAATTACAGCTGTATTGGATCACGATAGATACGAAGTATCTAATATAGAGGGCCATTTTATGCGTAAATATAAGAACATTTTCCCTGCGGATCATTTAAAACGGTGGGTTACGTTTTGCTCTTCTCCAATTGGATCTGACTCTGACAGTACTGACGATTAGAAGTTGACAAATATAATATGGTAGGTATACCTGCCTACCACGCATTATCATAGTTTTTCTTTGTTCTATATCTTTAATAATACTTATATGTATCTATATTGATTGTATTGATTCGATAGTGATGTGAACAGAAATAGTATTACACATTCGGTCTGTTTAGATCATAGCTGACAATTATCGAGCTGATTTGTGTAAATTATATTTTATTATGAGTATCCTAACATTCCTTGTCCCCTGAACCTAGACCCTAATCCTTAACAGGTCACAAGAGATGTTGGGAGATATCCACTTATCTTGGGCCAGTTGGAGTTGGAGCAGGCCAAGACTCGTTGGAGAAAATAGAGCCTTAAGCGATGCAATAAAGGATAGAAATATGCAAATGGAGGCCGATACCCGGTAGTGGTAAGCGGTGCTGCATGTACTATATTGGACCAGTTGGGAGGAGGCCGAAACCCGATGGGGTAAGCGGTGCCCCACACCTTGTAATGAAAGTTGGAAAACATGCAAATGGAGGCCGATACCCGGTAGTGGTAAGCGGTGCTGTATGTGTTTTCGGCTAAAAGTAGTAATAAGTAAAGTAAGAAGCCAACACCCGGTAGTGGTGGTGGCACATGTTGATTGTGAATGAAAACTGATTATTTTATGTTTCAACTTATATTTGATCTCCAGTTAACAAAGATAAGTCAACTAAAATTGACAGGGCTAATAAAAAAAAATGGTGGCCTAAGTTAAGTAAGTAAACAATTTATTTATGATTGTGATGTTAAAGTTACTAGTTCATGTTGTATTTGATCTCAAATCATGCAGTTGCATAGTTGTATTAGTCTGTTAGAAGTATAAATGTTATAATTATGTACTGTGATTATTTACCATTATTGTCATATAAATACCCACATTATAATATTCCAAATAATTGTGTGTAATACACTAACTTTGATACAAATAATTCCTTACTTTTAATGTTAATAAATATGTTTAAAAGCTTAATATTATATAAATTTTCAGAAGTTCCAACAGTAACCTTAAATAGCTGATGGGTAAAATAATATATAATAATTATATTATTTATATAGTATGTATGTATGAGGACATACTAATTTGGTAAAATGGCCGAAGGGTTTTCATTATAATTAGGAATGAGGACATTCCTATAAAAGGATGGCCGACTATTAGCATTACTAAATATCACTTAAGATAAGTAAATTGTAATAGTAATAATTATCTTTCTAGTTTTTGTTAGTCAAATGTTTTATCCAGAATAATTTAATATCATAATCAGTCCAAAAAAACATCTAAAGTCAATGTAACAGTGACAGCACGGTGTGTATCACTTTTCGGTACGTTATCTGTGCCGGCTGTCACTGAAGAGGAGATACAAAAGGAAGGACGCTGATTGTACAAAGAATTGTTAGTAAAACAATAAACAGCTACAAATTGTCAAGAGTGTGTTTCACTGATATGGTAAAGGGGGATACTTTACAGTCCTTATCGATTATTATCGTATTAGTATTCTTATTCTACTGGTTTTTTTTTGAGGACCCGGTTAGCTTAGTTAGTGATGACCGTACGAAGGTCGCCGTCCTGGGATCGAGTCCCTCATAAATATTTGTGGGATACGCGCGAATAGATATTTGTTCCTGTGGCATGGATTGATACTAATGTGATTTTGTCTGGTTTTCTTTTTTTATTTATTAAGTATACATGCTGGTCAAAATCCCAAATAAATAATAATACCCCTGAACTTATCGGCTGGGCATTGACGTGAAACTAATCCAACCTTTCCATATATCAAGTTCTTTGTAACCAATTTCCCTCCCGGCGTCGAATTGGTCTTCCGTAATACATAATAGATACCCTAATCAAAGGGTAGGGCTCCTCAATTGGTTGCGAAATTGTCTTGTTAAGGCAATCGATGCGATTTTCTATTATAACTTTTTTTGCAAGACGATTTCAATGTCACTTATGACGTTGACTACGTGTGTTATAGTCTTTTTACTGGCGTTTAAATTTGGTTTGTATATTGTTGTAGCCATAAAAAATCTATGGAATGCATGTACTATCAGCCCAATGGAACCCTGACCCACCATAGAACGTTGTCACAGTGACATTATAAAACAATTTGTTTGATACTTCTTATGACTTGAATCATAACGTCTCTGTGACACAGTTCTATGGTGGGTCAAGGTTCCAATGGTCTGATAGTACAACAGGGTATCAACCAACGTTTTCAGTAATCAGCGTGAACGTCAGAACAGGGCAGTTAATTCATAAGTTAAAAAAAAATAAGATTGCGGACGAATGTTTCAAAACTGATTGACAAGTTTTTTTGGTGCATCTTTTCAATAGTGGAGAGGAGACTCTTAAAAAGCAGTGGTAGTCTAACTTTTTTTGATAACCCTGGACCAAGGCCCTGTTTCATTGGCTGATAGCCCGCATGCTTGTAGAAATCCATTGAAGAGTTGTTTTAACATTATTGCGCTGGAAGGTATAGCAGCGACGCAATGTATCACTAAAAGCATGGGGGCCCAAATGCCTTGACCATGACGTTCTTTCTGGCCTAAATTTCTGAATGCATATGAAAGACATGTACAGATTGGACGGAAGCAACGGACAGAAATGCAGTTCGATGTTTTTGTTTCTATCAGTTATGTGAACAGCTACATAGTATGCCGGCGGGCGTTTAACTAAATAATAAAAATGGATGTTCTCTGCAGATGAAGATGAGGCGACGACGTCGGGGCTGTCGACCGGAGAGCAGGGTGAGATCAATAACCGGGTCATCTTCATCGGGCAGCCGCAGCCGCAGAAGTTCCTCAAAAACAACGTCTCCACCGCCAAGTACAGGTAATTTATCTGTTGCGGCGTTTAAGAAGCTCTTCTGGCGAGAAACCAGGTCTGGGTAGGTTACACGTGCCCGTTCTGGTTGCCTTTCTATCGTATAAATTCGTATTCATTCGTACGCAGCCAAACCCATCGAAAAGACCTGCCAAAAGTCAGGCCTGTATACCACCTTTGAAATAAAAAACTCATTAAATTCAGTCAACCCGTTCAAGTTCTATAGGCGATGACAGACAGGTAGACAAAGTCTTCCAACCCACAACACACGTCTCCTGTTGAGATTTAAAGCGTTATCGTTGGTATGTACTATTTTCCGCCTTCAAATTGACCTTCATTGCTTTTAGTATCGCGGTAAGCGCTACATTTCAGCAGACCTTGCCCCACATCCACTAGATCTAGATTTTAATTACAAACAAGCACTGCTATTAAGCTGCGCCAGGGTTGATTGTATTATCGTTCCTTTACGTTTACTGCGGGCCTTTTATGGTCGTTTTTATCTATATGTGGATAAAGCATCGGTCACTTTCTGACCAATATGTAAGTGCGAGACGGAAGCTATATTCACCTCGATAAAGGCGACCATAATAATAAGGGGGCTGGTTATAGGTAAGACTAAATATAACACTGACGACACGATCGATTGGCGGGTGGTAGGACCTTGTGCAGGGTCCGTCCGGATCGCTACCAAGATGATGGTATCCATTAACCTACCGCCAAACAGCAGTGTTCGTATTGTTGTGTTCCGGTTTGGGGATAAGACAACCGGTGAAATGAATAGCATAGGGGCATTCCATCTTAGTCCTCAGGGTTGGCAACGCATTTGCAGCTTTAGGATTGCATTGCAGTCTTGTGAATGCGAATGTCGATGGGTCACAGTTTCTACTTACCATCAGGTGGCCTGTGTGCTTGTTTGTCTTCTCTAGGTATGCCATAAAAAAAACGATATCCTAGTTGGTAGTGACGCTGCCTACCCGGGAGGGTTCATATCCCGGTAAGGGCAGATATTTGTGTGATGAACGCAAGTTTTTGATGAGTCTTGGATAACTTATACCCCGGATTAACACATAGGCTTTTTTTGATCCCGGAAAATTTAAAATCTCCCAAGGGAATAACGATAATCAAAATCTACGTGGAGGAAGTCGCGGGCAGAAACTAGTTTTACATATATTTGCATAATCGTCGTAAACAAGTGAAAGACTACGTTTTAGAGGATTGGAATATGAAGCTCGCCTGCGAACCACTGTCGTGAAGTTACTGCCTCCTCGAGTTAAAGTCAACGTCCCTTGCATTGCATTGCGTGACCCACTGAACTGAAAACAAGAGTTTCTTGCCGTATTAGCATAAATAATGCCGGAGAGCCTTACTGAACACTAAACAAACAAACAGACTTTCATATCTATAGTAATAATATTTGTTTGGATTAAATACTTAAATGGATGGCAAAAAAATATAATCTATACACAAATATTTGTCTTTAAAGAAGGCTAATACCGAAATACTTAGCTTTGTAGGTAAGGTCAGGGTCCCTACCAACTAGGCTCTATCTAGGTTGTTGATTAGTCGACCTCAATCACCTAGCGCCTACTCAACCTGTATATTCCGCACGTCTAAAATATTATGTCAAAACGCCGCCCCCTCCGGCACTACGCCAAGTGTCTCAGCTGTACCACCCTTTAGAATCGGATAGTTTAGATGTGTTGCTATGCTGATCGATTTTAGATTTTTTATCGCCCATTCAGTAAACAAAGCCTATGATTTGTTTGGCGCTGTTTACGCGCGCGACAAATATGCCGCTGGCCGGCTGCCAGGGTATCTGATGTCACGGCTGAATGTATGGCGGATCGGTTTCGCCATGACACGGACAGCTGGCAGGGTACGAAGCGGGAATTATTCAAACTAGTGTAATGAACTAAGATCATGGGTTCCATTTTCGTTTAAGGATAGTTATGATGATTGAATTATGATTTGGTTACTTTAGTAAGTAACGTGCTTTGCTTTGTCTTACGTAACAAGGGTGACATATATATTATTATCTTGCTTCTTCCTTGATCGATGTACAGATGATTCCGAAAATGAACTTCGTTGATAATGTTGTTGAAGATGAGGCATTGAGCGAGATTAGTGATTACTGATTATTGAATAGGGCCGAATCTTAAGTACCCGAAACCGACGTGCATTCGTGACTCGATGTATGAATGTGGAAGAAGCGAAAGAAATTTGTCAAGATCGTAGCAAGTGGAAAGAAGTGGTCTCTGCCTACCCCTCTGGGAAACAGGCGTGATTTAATACATTACATTACACTTTACTTTACTTACTTTATGTATGTAAGTGATTATTATTGTATTGATTAGTGAACTTACTTTAATTTTTAGTTGTGAATGAAGGTGAAAAAAAACATAAACAATATAATACCCATAGCTCTTCGATTACTACCCACGACGCAATTTTTTTGATGGCTTTTCGGTGTAGTAGGTACGAGTTAAAGCACCTGTCGTGGCATTGCGCAATTTGCGCCTTTTGATAACAAACTATAACTATCCCAGTGATTAATGAAACGCCCACACTATATGGAAAGATTTAGAAACTACCTATTTCGTTCACGGTTACTATACCTAAATGTTGGATTGTAAAAACCAAGGGGCGGAATTTTCATAGCAAAAATCAAACGTCAAGAGGGATTGACAATCTTGTTTTATCGACTATTCCAGTTATTGATTTTACTATTTATATAGTATTCCGGACTGTGACAAAATGCGCGATTATGCCGATTTTATGCAAAAAATTACTTCTGTGTATAAATGAAATGGATCTACAACGAAAACAGGGCCATTTTAAATGATGAAAATGTAGAGAAAATATAGACGATTCTTTATTACTACAGACAAGATGAAGAAAATATAATAAGTAGTAGATATAGATTTCGATGCTGTTATTATGAATGAAACGGTCAGTTATACTACGTAGCATTTCCGTTTATTTTTTATATTTAAATTGTGACAAAATAAAACTAGTTACTGTTCTATTAATTTATTATTTTGTCAACCTTTATACACACGTCAATATTTTGGTACTCTATAGAGAACATCAAAAACAAGTCGTGCTAAGTGACATTTAGTCATCGATAGTCGATAAAACACAATGGTCAATCCCTCTTGATGTTTGTTTTTTGCTATGAAAATTCCGCCCCTTGGTAAAAACCCGTTGTTGCATAGCTAACTCGACGCCGGCTCGATGCGAGCGTCTCGCTTAACATCTAACCGGCGTCGACCATCAGTCTCCCAAATTCTCAAGAGTACCTTTTATTTGCAGTGTAGCGTCGTTCCTGCCACTGTTCCTGTTCGAGCAGTTCCGGCGCTACTCCAACTGCTTCTTCCTGCTGATCGCGCTGCTGCAGCAGATCCCCGATGTGTCACCCACGGGCCGCTGGACCACGCTCACACCGCTCTTCTTCATCCTCTCCGTCTCCGCAATCAAGGAGATCGTTGAAGACTACGTGAGTACTATCTTGAGCAGCCAGGTGAATCACTGAGCATTACCGATGCTACGTCAACTGCTATTATCTCTTGTCAACCTTGAATCATGATTCATGATGCTCTTCTACCAAACCGAATACTGCAAATTCACTTTGCAGTTTAACCAATATGTCTTCATCTGTCTTCGTCTTACTCCGTATGCCTATATGGCCTTAACAAGGTGTTTCGTTCTTATGTTATTCTAGTTGCAAAATGTGGTTACAGAATTATCAACAAGTTTGTAGAGTTGTTGGTAATTCTGTAGCTCTGCCTACCCCACTCTGGGAATAAAGGCGTGAGTTTATGTATGTATGTATGTATGTTATTCTAGTTTTACCTATGCGTTGCAGAAACGACACCGAGCAGACGATGAGCTCAACAACCGTCGCGCGGAGGTGTTGCGCGACAAGCACTGGGTGTTGCTCCGCTGGTCGGAGTTGGTCGTCGGCGACATCGTCAAGGTGCTCAACAACCAGTTCTTCCCGGCTGACCTCGTGCTGCTCGCTTCCAGGTGAGAGACAAGTGGTTGTAGAACAATTCAACACTCTTCTTAGAGTGCACAGTCTCTGCGCAACACACGGTTGTTATGGCATGTCCTATGAAAATTTCATTTAATAAAAAATTATTAAATTATTTTATTTAGTGAAGCGCAATGAATATAAAATGAAGGGTCTTCGTTTCGGCTCTGACACATCTTGCGTAGACTATACTCGCATTGTTTGACCAACACCAGTCGAATACAAGCAATTACTTAATGCATTTGCGATAGGTCTTTAGTCATAAAACAATAAAATCGATTAGATGCGTTTCTGAATTTAAAAGGTAGTCTTTAGCGACATTTTTATTTAATTTGTGTTTAAATTGAAGAACCCCTTATTTGACCGTGACCATCCGCAGTGAACCCCAAGGCATCTCGTTCATCGAGACGTCGAACCTCGACGGCGAGACAAACCTGAAGATCCGACAGGCCAAGACTGAGACGGCGGACTCCCTGCTGACGGTCAGCGCGCTGGCTAGCTTCCGAGGGACCATCACGTGCGAGCCGCCCAACCGCCACCTGTACGAGTTCAATGGGATGCTGAAGGCTTCTTCGAAGTAAGTCAACTGACTGCTCTACCATTTAGCCTGCTCAGCCGATAACTTACCCACCCATCAGTATGTTGTTTGAAACATCATTCCCTACAACTATGTCAAAATTTGCTATTACTCCCCTATTTGGCAGTTTTTGGTATTTGTTGGGTGAGCTAAATCGCGTTTTTATAGGTATGAGAGAGGTAAAAAACCACCCGTGATGGGCAAGTTGGAAATGATCTCTAAAATATCTCCAATTTAGGACAATTTCCATTTGGAGTATATTTCCTGAACCAAAATCAGTTTCTAATTAGCGATCGGCAATCCTCGTTTTTCTATGAAACTCGAGTAACAAATGTACTGTCAGTTGCGAGTGCAAGTGTGACAGCGATAGCCAGCCGATTTCTAACCATTACTAACTTTTCAGTACATACATACAACAAAAAACGTACTTATCTCAAAAATACACGTCGTTCTTTCTGTTAACAACTAACCCAGGAAGCTGTTTGTTGTGCAGATCGATTCCTCTGAGCCTGGAGCAGATGCTTCTGCGAGGGTCCATGCTCCGCAACACGGCCTGGGTGCACGCCGTCATCGTCTACACCGGACATGAGACCAAGCTCATGAAGAACTCTACCAAAGGTCAGTCGCTTTAGAGCTGCAGCACATTAGGGCACTAGTGGCGACCACAGCGAAGCGTGGCCGACGCCGTGAAGCTGCGGACGAGTGGTTTCACACATTTTGTATAGCATCGGTGCAAACTTAGAGCCGTTCCAGCCGCTACTAGTGGCCGCGTTTTGTCGTTCGATTCGCGCGCACACACACGACCATATGAACAATGTATTCTAGCCACTAGTGGCTGCTACTGTAACAGTACAGAGGCCGTATCATGAAGTTTTAAATAAATAAATAATAAAGTTTTTTTTTATTTGTCAAAACTAATTAATCATCAGTGTTACACATTAACTGTGACTTCACACTTGGCGCCGCCTGTCTTGTGCGACCATCGTTATCCATTTACAAAAATCTTTTATGCAAATTCGCGCTTCTAAGTCCCATTCGCAGAATGTCCCTTTGTCCTTTTCGCAAAAGGTCCCTTTTACAAATGCCCCCTTTGCAAAATGGCCTTTCACAACAATTACGTTCTATTTGAATAATTTCCCTTTCGCAAAACGTCCCTTTCGCAAAACTTCCCTTTCGCAGTATGTCCCTTTCGCAATTTGTCCCTTCGCAAAACGTCCCTTTCGCTTATTTCTTAATTTAATGAAATAAAGCACAGCTAAATCGTCCATATGCATAATGTAAGAAAAATAATTACACATGTAAAAATAATTTTTTGTCCGTGAATCGAAGGTGGTATGTGAAGTCCCCAACCTGCACTAGTAAAAAGGGATGGAACTTTTTGAGAAACGGACGTTTTGCGAATGGAATGTAATTTTGGTAAAGGTATGTGTTGCGAACGGGAGCTTATGCGTCCTAGCCGATTTTGTATGCCAGTACTCATGTTTGTATTTAGAACTAAACAAGCGCGCCTGAAGTTTCTGATTACCCCCCCCCCCCCCCTTACGTACGCCCTTGACCTAAATACCTCGTCCCCGCCACCGCGTCACCCCGCGGGGCCGTCGCGCACGACCTTGTCCGTCTGAGTAGTTAAATGATTGTCTGCAGCCCCCCTAAAGCGGTCGTCGATCGACAAGCAGACGAACACGCAGATCCTGATGCTGTTCGTGATCCTGCTGCTGCTGGCGGTGACCAGCGCCGCTGCCAACGAGATCTGGCTGCTGCACCGCGCCGAAACCGACTGGTATATATCGCTGCAAGGTCAGTACAAGCAACGCCTTTGTAATTTAGACTTTGTAATTTAAAACTCAAACGCACTGAGATAAAATGTACCTTACCGTTAAAAACTAAAACAGCGTTTATTATACATAAAAACCTTCCTCTTGAATCACTCTATCTATTAAAAAAAACACATCAAAATCCGGTGCGTAGTTTAAAAGATCTAAGCATACATAGGGACAGACAGACAAACATGCAGTGGGAAGCAACTTTGTTTTATACTATGTAGTGATAAACTCTCCTTGACTAAAATCCTATAAAATATAAACTTTTATTTTGTTTCAGATGCGCATAACGTAAACTTCGGATTTAACTTTTTGACGTTTTTAATATTGTACAACAATCTTATACCTATATCGTTACAAGTGACAGCAGAAATAGTTAGGTTTCTACAAGTAAGTACATTTTTAAACCACTTCCAAATTCCAACATTATAAATACATCATGGAACCAAATAAATTAAGAAAATTAAAGTCAATATTTTTACTTGAAACACGTATAGTGTAAAGTCACCAATGGTCAACCAGTCGGCGTCTGCCTATACTTTGTATGAGTGCGAAGAGTACGAAAGATATATTTCCCACTCTTCGCACTCATATAAGGTCGACTACTGGTCTCTGACTGACCACTGGTGACAGTGGTGACTTTACCCTACTACAAACATTCGCATAAATATTTAAAAAAAAACATCCTGAAGCTTAAATATTTTAATTCCTCAAACGTAGACAGTTTATAAACAGATGTTTTAACAAATTTTGAATTTTATAAGCTCTTGGATCCACGGTTTAGGTCAATGCACAAGTTCAAATTTCCATCCCATATTTAGGCCGTTTCTTTAATGTTTTAGGCAAAGTTCATAGCGATGGACAGCGAGATGTATCACGAGGCGACGGACACGCCGGCGCAGGCGCGCACCTCCAACCTGAACGAGGAGCTCGGCATGGTGCAGTACGTGTTCAGCGACAAGACCGGCACGCTCACCGCCAACATCATGGAGTTCCACAAGTGCTCCATCGCCGAGGTGAGGGAGAACCAGTTCCTGGGGGGTTTCAAGCCCATTTCAAACTCGAACGTGATTTCATTTATACGTTCTATCCATAGCACGGACGACACTCATATTTTATACATAATTTTACCCTTTAGGCTGCGTTTCCACCATAGCTGTGCGAGTCAGCTAAGCGGTATTGCGAGGAAAAATCTAAGGCTGGTAAAACAACGTAATCCTATTGGTGGATTTTTCCTCGTACAGCTCTGGTGGAAACGCAGCCTTACTACTAGATACAAAAGTCAACGGTAATGTGAACTGGTTATCAAATTGTAGTACACAGGGCACTGACACCAATTCCCATAGACATTTTCTCGATGACGGTTCTCTTAACGTTACATACACTATAGAAGGTAAAAGTTCGGTCTTGGGGTTGCACTGCGCTGCACGGTATTACTCTTATGGTGAGAGGGTATTGTTTGTAGTTTCTTATCTTCAAGAAGCATGAGTTTTCGTTACGTAAAGTGAGACGATGCAAATTTAATGTACTTCAGCTTTGGTGTCGAGTTATTGGTGCGATCTGCATCTTGTTGCTACACTGTAGGCAAGAAGAGATGGCCTTTTATTTACGGAAGCATAAGGCTAGTTGGCAAAATAACCAGTACTGTTAGGAATTCTGAAAACGTTACAATTGTTCGAGTTCTTAAAAACAGGTCGCAAAAACAAGCTTTAAGTCATTAATTTAGTAAAAAGACCAGAACAGGCCAAAAAACGTTACAAAATAACATTATTTTGTCCTGGAATTTAAATAAAGATTTCATTCCGCAGATAATATACAATCGGATAGAACCGGACCAGGATTACAAGCAGACGCCTCTCTTCCTGAACATACAGAAGAGCCACCCGACCAGCGACGTCATCAAGGAGTTCCTGACCATGCTGGCCATCTGCCACACCGTCATCCCGGAGACGCAGCCGTCCGGGAGGATCGAGTACCACGCCGCCTCGCCGGGTACTGTGCCTGAATACTTTCAACTCCTTCAATACTATACAGATTGGTCATCCGAGAAAGTTGTAGTTCTACGTATGTTTTAACTAAGCGTAGCGTTTGCCCGCGACTTTGTTCTCGTTTAGAGACTGCTAAATTATCAGGAAACCATCCTGTTGTAATCCAGAACATAGATCTGTGTCCCAATAACGTGCGCGATATAAAGACAAACATCCAGACATCATAGACACATTAACATTTATTATATTACTAGCGTCCAGCGCATATGCACTGTGATGTTGGCTATAAACTCCATGTTAAATTCTGTTTTGCTAGAAAGAGATAGGAACAAATCTATGTTGGCTTATATATTGGTTATTTTTATAGCTATTCAAAAATATTTTTTTTCTAACTGTTTTTATTGAATCTGAAAGTTGCATTATAAATAATGATATCCATAATGTCTGTGTGTCCAGACGAGCGCGCGCTGGTGCGCGGCGGCGCGCAGTACGGGTACGTGTTCACGCAGCGCACGCCCACCACCGTGACCATCGACGCGGCCGGCGAGCCGCTCACCTTCCAGGTGCTCAACGTCATCGAGTTCACCTCCACGCGCAAGCGCATGTCGCTCATCGTGCGGACGCCCACAGGTGACTCTCTCTCTCTCTCTCTCTCTCTCTCTCTCTCTCTCTCTCTCTCTCTCTCTCTCTCTCTCTCTCTCTCTCTCTCTCTATCTCTCTCTCTCTCTCTCTCTCTCTCTCTCTCTCTCTCTCTCTGTCTGTCTCCCTCACTCACTAGGAATTTGTGATATGACTCTACACTACACGCACGTATACATTCACAGACCCATATTAATTCACTTCCCCACTTATTAGCTTATTTCGTCACGTTTAATTACATTAACTCATTCAAATATTCGTCCTAGTCCCGCTAATCGCTTCTCTGACTCCTCTAATTTTATTTGTTCACCCATTGTTATTCTGTGGTCGCTGGCTCACTTACGTTGCTCATCAAAAGCACTCTTTCACCGCAAGCTCGCATACCACGCCACGTCAAAAAAATCCCAGAACTAGAACTGATGCACTAGGCCCGGTTGGTTCTTGGACCAGCCTCATACAAAAATGCCCATGGTACTTTGTTCAAACCGTCAATAAAGCCAACGCAATACTGTCTCCCAGGTGAAATCAAGCTGTACTGCAAGGGCGCGGACTCGGTGATTTACCCTCGACTGGCGGGCGGCCCCGAAAACGCGCGGTACGCCGAGGCCACGCTCTCTCACCTGGAGGCCTTCGCCACCGAGGGGCTTCGGACCCTGGTGTTCGCCGTCGCCGAGATTCCGGAGCCAGTGTACCAGGTGAGACCGGAGTCTGCCAGGGACTTTGTGGTATATCCGGGGTGGCCGGATCAGGCGCGGGGTGCCGAGACCAACTCGCGCACCCCGAGCTTCACTGACGGTTGGGCAACTAACTAACAAAACCCCTCTCTTATTTGGTTACAGGAATGGTCAAACACGTACCACAAAGCGCTTACATCAATCCAGAATCGAGAACAAAAGTTGGACGAGGCGGCCATTCTTATAGAGAACAACTTACGGCTACTTGGCGCGACGGCCATCGAGGACAAGTTACAAGTATGTGATAGGACATTTATCTTCTAATGCGATTGCCCAACACGACCGTATCAATCGTTTGTTCTAAACAGGTTTTCTGAGTTGGACTAGTCTTATTGTTTTCAATCCCACGGTTGGGTTTGGAGTGTATGGTAACAGGTAACTTGCCTTATCGTATCGCGATGTGGGGTTGTAGTTGCCGTGGAGAAGTTATGATCACCCAGGGCTGGCATAATTAGCGTATTGGACGGACTTTCTCTCTGCAGCCGAGCGCCGGTCGCGGAGGGGAGGATTGCCGATGTGAGGGCACCTTTTTTCCTAACCTCTGCGGCAAAAATCTAGACCCGTCGGGCGATAGGCCGAGAGTTCCATTGCCTGCGTTGAGGCCTTGTACTGGCATTTTACTACATTTCAGATATATTTTTTCAGGACGGAGTGCCAGAGACGATAGCGGCGCTGTTACAGGCCAACATCAACGTGTGGGTGCTCACGGGCGACAAGCAGGAGACCGCCATCAACATCGCGCACTCCGCGCAGCTCATCCACGTC
Organism: Acleris laterana; assembly: GCA_963966035.1. Taxonomy (NCBI): domain Eukaryota; kingdom Metazoa; phylum Arthropoda; class Insecta; order Lepidoptera; family Tortricidae; genus Acleris; species Acleris laterana. The sequence continues at coordinate 19,656,919 of OZ014442.1, forward strand.
AACATGCCGCTCGTCATCCTCAACGAGGACAGCTTGGACGTGAGTACGGAGCGAGGCACACGCGTGGCCATAGGCTGTGACATCTAGCTTGGCTAAGGTCAGCGGACAGCCTCATACAAAACTGGCCTAGTGCCAAATTAAGCTCTTGCGTCCGGTCAACGTTTGTCGTTATATGCATCCGCATTGTTGAAGGAATCTATTTCTTCCAGGCCACGCGCGAGATGATCTCGCGGCACATCACCGACTTCGGCGAGAACCTGCGCAAGCAGAACGACGTCGCGCTCGTCGTGGACGGCAAGACGCTCACGTACGCCATGGGCTGCGACCTCAAGAAGGACTTCCTGGATCTGTGCATCTCCTGCAAGGTGGTCGTGTGCTGCCGCGTCTCGCCCATACAGAAGGCTGAGGTAAACCCAGCAATGGTCCACTTCCACAAATTCTTTGCGAAATATTGGAGTGTTGTTTGCAATCGCAGCAATAAATTCGTATGCGCTTTTTCGGGGAAAACTACATTGTTAAAATTGCTGGTTCGTAAAGTTGTTTTAAATCTTTGCACTTTTTCATACCTAACTTTTATAGCTTCCGAATTCCGCATGCCGTATGATCAATTTGGATTTATCAACTTGTGTATTCGCGTGTCGAGCAGAGTCAGAGTCAGAGTCGAGAGTTGTGTTTATACGTGGATAAAACATTTGTCACTTTTTGACCAGTAAGTATTTCAGTGCAAAGATGACGGATGCGTTATGCACTGCGATAAAGGCGACCACAATGCGGGTCGTGATCCATAGATTATCATGCATTATTTTATGATACTCGTTCTCTGGAGTATCTAGCGGCGCCCGTAGCCCGTATTTGGCCAATTTATTGAATAAATTCTGTTCAGGTGGTAGACATGGTATCGACGGCCACGAAGGCCGTGACGCTGGCGATCGGCGACGGCGCCAACGACGTGGCGATGATCCAGCGCGCCTCCGTGGGCGTCGGCATCTCGGGCGTCGAGGGGCTGCAGGCCGTCTGCGCCTCTGACTACAGCATCGCGCAGGTACCGTACACGACTTCTTTTCAACTCACACACACCCACACTCACGCCTTCATTCCCAGAGTGGGGTAGGCAGAGCTACAGAATTACCAACAACTCTGAAAACTTGTTAATTCTCTAACCACATTCTGAACAAACAGGCTTAGATGTTTACCAGTGTATATTAGCGAGTGGTAGCATGCCCATCGCCTAACAATACTACAAGCATTTATTTCCTTAGTCGCCTCTTTGAACTAAACTAAAATAAATCTAATGTTGCACAGATTCATTATTATAGCTCAAGGAATCCAAATCTGAAGAATATTGGTTTCCAAATATTCTTCAGATTTGAATTCCTCGAGCTGATTGGTCATTTTCAAAATCGGCATCCCCAAATACCTCGAAAAGCGATCCCATGAAGACTTCCAAAAGTCATGTCATGTCTATTTGAATTCCAAACTTCGTCATTTTCAAAATTGGGAATTCCAGTAACCTTGCAAATGAATCCCATAACTGACAGTATGAAGAAACCCCAAGTCGTTGCACTCGTTTTCCTGGGATTTAAGTTGAAAACAAAACTGGGAAGTAATGGATTTGGTATGAAATTGCCCTAGGGAAAAAAGCTCTTAGTATCTAGTCCAGTTATAAAGCTCCTAGTATCTAGTCCAGTTATAAAGAAATTATTACGTATTTGAAAGAAAAAATTGGTCGTCTTGAAAAAAATTATTTTTCTCAAACATGCTATGTAATCTCGGCGTTATGTTAGTTATTTTAGGCTTCAAAGTGCCACGTTCCCGACGGAACAACTCGAGAGAACTGTAAAGGAATTTCATACAAAATTGAAGGCCTAGGCCGGGAAGTAATTTTTTTTTAATTTTAATATGGCCATGACAGCTGGTTTTACGAACAGGCTGAATATCTAAATTATATTTTTAAAATTTTTGAGAAAATGTTATAACTAACGTCAAGTACTAGGAGTGCATAAACGTTTGGGAGACATCCGCGCTGTGTCGTGTGCGCCCGTCGCCCGCCCGCCGGCTGCCCGCACCGCCTGAGATCTAAGTTGCGCTATGCCTGATATACCTCCTAATTACCGCTGCGCTCCTGGTACTTTATTTTAACACCCAATTACTTTTCTTCCCTAGGGTGGACATTTTTATCAATTTACTTTTTTGAGTGATGTATTTTTTATTTAATTGCATATGTTTGAGAAAAGCACTATACGTACCTCGCCGTGAAAAGGGGTTGCCAGCCTCGTAAGTATCCGGCCTCGCTTCGCTCGGCCGTCTATATCACTCGGCCGGCAACCCCCTACTTCCCGGCCTCTGTAGTAATGTACTAATAATACTGTTTTTGCCGTCTAGCATTCGATGAATTATTATTTTTCTAGTTCCGGTTCCTGCTCCGACTGCTGCTGGTGCACGGCGCGTGGAACTACTCCCGGATAAGCAAGCTGATATTATACTCGTTCTACAAGAACATCTGTCTGTACGTCATCGAGCTGTGGTTCGCGATATACTCCGCTTGGTAAGTCTACAGTTTGAACTTTATAAACTGTATGTGTAATTTTTTGTGCGTGGTCTTTGCCTGTTTGACTTCACAAAAGTTATTTTGAACGTTAGAAACATAGCGGTTAAGAAGATTTTAATCGATTGATAAAATCTAAAACTGTACCGTCTCGAGAATATGTAACATTTTCGCAAGAGTAACATTTCTTTTATAATCTTTCCAATCTGTAAATGGTGTTCAATTAATAGTTTTTGCAGGGTGTTCCTCGGAAACCTTAATAATATTTGTCCTAACGCATCGTTTGCCCGAATTATCGTTTGTCATAATTCATAAACTAGTTTTCAACAGAGTCAAACAACTTTTAAAGTTTTCCAAAAATACCTGCGGTTATGTTAGGTTAGGGTTGTTATCTTGTAATATAATAAAACTAAAAAGCTTTAGAATTCAGACGGAAATGGTTTTAGGATAAACGAAAATTCAGACAAACGGTGCATTAGGACAAATAACAATTAGGAATTCCAATAATAAACCCGTTTTTACCCGACTGCCGAAGGAGGAGCGTCATGTGTTTATCAGCCTAAATATGTTTGTATGTATGTTTGTTCCTTTGTCTCTAGAAACTTAACGCGTGGACCAATTTTGATGATTCTTATGCCAATCGATTTAACTTAATCTTGTGAGTGTCACTAAAGATATGACAGTAATCAAAATTCAATATGGCAGCAACCAGAATCCATATTATTGTTTAAAACAAATAAAATAAAGCCGACGAACTATGACAAGTGGGGTATCCTTCAATAGTTAGGTATTTAAAAGTTACCTGCAGGTTTCCTTTATAATTTTTCATTGTGAATTATCATTTAGGATTTATGACGATTTAGAGTTTGTTAGCTAGCCACTGTCGGGTTTTTTAAAGCTTGCTCTTTGTTTTTAAAGCTTGCTTTGTGTGTTTTTTGGCAGGTCGGGGCAGATCCTGTTCGAGCGCTGGTCGATCGGGTTCTACAACGTGATGTTCACGGCGCTGCCGCCCTTCGCCATCGGCATCTTCGACAAGCTCTGCTCGCCCGAGATCATGATGCGGGTCAGTGCTACTTCGAGGGTCGCTTACCTACCAGGACTCATTTAAAAGGGATGTTAAAGGGTGTATTTAAAGGGGATCAAATTGTGTGTGAATGACTTTAATGTTCGTACTATACAGGGGGACTTCAAATTGGTAATACATATCGCTTGATTGTGGATCAGTTAATGACGAATAGTGTATTACACTAACTCAGTTGTTTAAATTAGCCTTCTTTAAGTACCTATCGTTAATTTTCGAATAAAAACAATAATTAAAGTCCTAAAGTTTGGTTACCATACGTTTCATACCTTACTGTTATACCTGTCTGACACACACTACAACTATATTACACAACTAAATTGGCAGTGAGACTTCGGAGAGAAGGTTTATAGAAGATGTGTGTAAAAAAATGATTTTGCCTTACCGGTTTAAAGTCACCCGGTACTTTCGTACTTACTTACTATACTTTTTTAAAGATCTTAAACAATACATCGCAGAGTTTCAAATAAAGACTACAAAAGCCACAGTCTATGAGCAGTTAGTGAATTCGGAGTGATACATTTAAAATCTACTTTAATTAAAGTATGAAGTCCAAATTATTACATGACATGTGGTCTTATCTTATCTTATTTAATAGATGGGCACATTGGGCACTCTCGGATACACTTCGACCCCTTTAGGATCTGTGCAATTACCCTCTTATACGCTCAGCTAACCTGTTCGAAGGTATACGTTTCCTCACGATATCTTTCCTACACCATAAGAGAATACTTAATTTTTTGAAGTCAACCCACTTAGCTACTAGACCGCCGATGATCTATATGATACGTGATGCTTCTAAACATGTTTTTATTGTTTTGCCGCAGGACAGACGTAGTTGTTGTATGGCTTCGAGTGTAGGTTATTAATGGGTGTGTTGCATGTTGCAGCATCCGGTTCTGTACATCCCGTCGCAGCAGGGGCTGCTGTTCAACGTGCGCGTGTTCTGGATCTGGGTGATGAACTCGCTGGTGCACTCGATGCTGCTGTTCTGGCTGCCCGTCTCGATGTGCGACCACGACGTGCTGTGGGGGAACGGCCGCGACGGCGGGTACCTCATGCTCGGGAACATTGTCTACACGGTACCTTTACCAATAATACTAATACCGCTACTAATACCGTTGCCGATTGTACTTATTTTTTGTACCAAACGCGACGGTTATCTAGTTTACGAGCAGTTAAGTAGCTCTTATGGCTAGCTTTCGACTCCATCAGATTGCATTACCCGTGGGTTTGCAAATGTGTTCAAAACTTTGCATATTACGATAACGGGAAGTGGTTCAAAAATTGACTTGCAATATTTCAGAAAAATACAGACAGTATGAACGAAGATAGTACCGAAATGACAAGCATACGAACGAAGCAAGTTAAATGGAAGCTTTTGTAATTAAAAGACGGGTTGCTTTTAAGTAGCAGGAGTGTTACCCCAACAAACAAAAACGTCGCATAAGTCTTGACTTGTACGACATAAAGTTGGATAGCAGTCTTATAATGGTAATGAGATGACTACTAGGTCCTATAGACGTCTTTAATTTAACCTATTAGTCGTGCGACGAATATGTCATAATACACTGGTCTTAGCAACGTCGGTAAGACTAAACTATACGACGTTTTATTACAGTCTTAGCTTAACGTTTGTACGACAACGCAATTGCCATACTAACGTTATAGTCCATTAAACGATTTGAACTGACCAAATTAGGTGTTTGAAAAACCTTTATATGACATTTATATAATGTAGCATTGTATAGACGTTTTTACAGTGACGTTTATAAAACAACCGCTATCTTGTTTTTCTGCGGTTAATAAGCGACTCTTAAATGACTTAGTTGTTTATTTAAAACTTAAATATAACGTTTATTTGCATGATGGCCGTTTAATGTCATTTCCTAACTTTAATCTAACCTGTAGTCGCATTTTAGTCAGGTTTTGACTTTAGAACGTCTCGGCCTGCCATTATTTTACGGAACGCTGTATAGAAAGTACGAAAAATGGAAGCAAAAAATACGTGGAGAAAACTAAAACGTAGTGGAACTTTCAAAAGGAAAGTTAATAGGGATTTCCTGTTATCAAAAAACCCTACCGACCCTAATAGCTAGCTGTCATGGCGTATTGCATGGTTTTAAAATAACCTTAATATGACTTTATGTTTTTACAACGTCGTAAAGAGATAAGTGTACGACAAAAGCAACAATTTCCTACATTTTAGATACAAACATATTTTTATTGATAAAAATATAATGATTTAAACACAAAATTACGAGGGGGCATGAAAATCTGAATAGTATTTACATAGGTATATTATCATAAAACTTCAATTCCCAGTCGAACTAAACGGCATAAGAGACAGATAAAGTTAGTAAAATATGAAAGTTAAATAACACTCGCCATTTATTTCCTTGTAACTATTTATTTTGCACTCAAATCTCGAAACACAATCACAAAGTGCCACTGACAAGAAAAATGAATAAGAAGTCTTACAGGTGTTGTGTTCCTTGACTCAAATAAAACGTTTTAGTCATTCAAAAACACCTGTACGACCACAATACAACAAAAGTGGTAATTCCATAACGTTTATATGACTTTTGAATGACGTTAACGAAGACGGCTTGTGACTTCTGTATGACCATTATACGACAAAGTAGGTCGTATAACTGGGGCCATTTTCGCGTTTAGTAAACGTTATTAAAACATTAGTATGACTTAGCTATTACGATCAAAGGTATTAAGATAACGTTTGCTAAACTTTTGAATGACGTGAAATTGTTAGTTGGGCGTGTAGTAAAGCGATTGTGTGTCTGTATCCGCCTGTCTGCAGGCAACATATAATTCTTCATCGCTAGTCATAAAAAAATTCACTATGACATAGTGCCTTTAACTCTGTCGGTCGACACTGGAATAGAATGAATGAATATAATTTGAATAGTAGATTTTTTCTACTCACTAAAGCTAAACACTACGGTTGTAGAATGAAGACTGAAGTAGAATTTGCCTAGGCTACCGAACCCATTTGTTAGGTTAGGCATGACCGGTGTTTATTGTTGCAGTACGTGGTGCTGACGGTGTGCCTGCGCGCGGGGCTGGCCACGGCGTCGTGGACGTGGGTCACGCACGTGGCCATCTGGGGCTCGCTGCTCATGTGGTTCCTCTTCGTGCTCATCTACAGGTCAGTGCCTTACTACTTTACCTTGACTCAGGTCAAGTCTGCTCGAGGTCACAGGTCGATACACTACCAATCTAGTCTTGTCCATACGTGATAATTGAAACCTGTAAAATTAAAGTACCTAATTGATGATTATATTGAAAACGTTGATTATAGTAAACGTCGAGGCTAATTGTTCGGTCCTCGTTCCAACCGAAACAATCTTGGGTTGAAGTCAGGTGAGCGTGAAGGCCATCCTGCCTGTTCAACCCATCCAGTGTCATCACTATGACACTTTCAATGAAGATTGCTTTAAACCTGTGTTCGAGCGAGACTTAGCGTAACACGCTATTAGACACAGTGACGACACCGTGCTTGGAGAGCTTGGCTGCGGAATAAACTACGACGTTTGCTACGACTTTTCATATTTTTTTCATTATACACGTGCTCCCGTGGCGATGGACATGGTTTGACCGCCGGCGTGTTGTTGCAGCTACGTGTTCCCGTGGGTGTCTCTCGGCAGCGTGATGCGCGGCATGGACCGCATGCTGTTCACCTCGGGCACGTTCTGGCTGGGGCTGCTGCTGATCCCTGCCACCGTGCTCGCGCCGGACGTGATCGTCACTGTGTGAGTGCCACTCGTGTGTGCTGTTCTATTCCAGAGATCACTCCGACTGTTCGAGGGGAACAGTTCGTGTTGTATTTACAAGGTCGTTTTTTTTATTGCACTGTCAACAACAGCCTCCATAGAACTCTGTCGCGGAAAGCCAATGATCAATTTTGAGGTTATTTCTTTCTTGTTACATGACACTGTAATTATGGCAGTGTAAATTTAAGTTGTACACTGTGCATCAAAAATTACCCAAAGTATAGTTATTACAGGGTAACTTTGGGCCAAAAACGAGTTTATCCCTGTGAGATAAAAGAAGTAAGCTCAAACGATATGGTATATGGCATCGCGACCATTCGCGACCAATGAGCCAAAAAGTACCCAACATCGATTGGCAGCAAGTCCTATGCGCTATTCTATTGATCTGTTCTACAGCTATATCGATTAAAACTAGGAAAAACTCTACGTATTGCAAATTAACTCCTGTGCTATCCTGGTTTATTTCATTTCATTATACTTGTCTAATTTTACTATACCACTCAAATCCAAAAAGTCCTGGCAAAGACCGCTACTCCTGTGACAAAGAAAACCTGATTTAGGATCTGCATTACGTTTCCGACCCCTATGAATTTTATATTGTAATAACCTCTTAAAGTTTTGTAATGAAGTCCCGTTTGGCCGTAAGGGCGCCGCAGAGTTCTCCGGCACTGCCAGCCGCGACAGCAGACCGCGACCATCAACAAGTTCCATTCTCCAAGATTCCTGTTAGTTGAATCCTGTTCCCGACGTTGGTAGATTACCAGATTTGCGTAGCGTATACTGCCGTGCAAAATTAAAAAGCAGTAAGTGTATTAAGCTACCACCATATCTTAGACTCCAACTTCTAACACCTCCACAAAGTTGGAGACCATGATATGGTGGTCTTAGTGTTCACTTACTGGAGTTTAAATTTTGTTCGGCAGTATACTGTCTTAGTATTATGTAGAGAAGTGAGCGCGTTTTGCATCGTAATTCTATTCTTTTTATACGGAAAATTGCACTTGCGGGTTATACGAACGAGTATCAAACATGAAACTTCCGTGACTGTTGAAACTGAATTGCCTCACAGACACAGCCCAGCTTGAACCACTATACCTAGGGACTTGAAAGGCCGTAGCAGGATAAGGGAAAGAAAAATGGCCTTTGATATTATGACTTTTTTCCTACTGTTCCTTCCATCTAGCAGTGTAATTGTGCCAAGTTTGGTTTGTAAAATTCCCGGTGGCTCCGCAGAAAAAAAAAACGTAATTGTAGAAAAGAGACCAGCTCGTTATCGTAATAGGGCATTCGCCCTTCCCTTATCCCGCTACAGCCTTAAGGGGAAAATGTTTCTTGGAGAGTACCCAAGAAACATTTTCCCTTTCAAGGGTTCACTAAGAAAATTGACTTACAACGGGAAAAAATGGGGGGGATAGCGGGAAACTTATGAATAAAGGAGAATAAGTTGCAGATGCGCTCATTTGAATTACGATGTCAGTGTTGAAGTGTGGCTCATCTTCAAGGACACTTAACACTTGGAAAATAAGTTGTAATTAGAGACAGATTTTGAAAATTACCCTTGTACGGTAGTTATTAGACTATGTTAACGGTAAGGAAAAGGGATTTCATGCATGCAATTGTGCGCAGACCTAAAATGAATAAACAATATAAAATCAGGAGACTGATATGATATGGTCACAGTTTCCACTTACCATCAGGTGGCCTGTGTGCTCGTTTGTCTTCTCTAAGCCATGAAAAATAATTACTAATCTATGACTTCACAAGCTATCCAGTATTGAGGGTTTTTTGTACGCTTTGGAGGTTCAATTGAATTGCAATAAATTACTGATTACTAATTACATGCAGGTGGTCCCTGGAAGGTACTGAGTAACTGTAAACTCTTAAGGTTCATAAGAATCATGAGTTAAAACCAGAGGCCGGATTTTTGGCGGCAAAACCAAGTATTTTATTTTGCCGCAAAAAATCCGGGCTCTCGTTATAACTCATCGAACACGTTATTTGAAATTGTAAAATAAGTACTTTTGATTGTTATTGTATTTAAGTAGTTCAAGGTGAGTCTTGAGTAACAAGGTTAGCATTAGCAAAAACTTAGATCTGTATCTTCAAAAACTAATTTGTATAATAGTAGTTTTAACGTTTTTGACGTACTCTTATTTCGCCTTCATTACCTTTTAATTTGTCCGTTCGTTCGTCTGTCTAACAGCCTGTCTCCACGAAATGCGGTGACGTGACGTTCCTTTCCCTTTAAGTCCTATTTTTAAGTTTTTTGCTTATGTTATAGATATTATGAAAATCCAGGTCTTCCGTTTTCCTTTGTAAGAAAATATATCTTGGAAAGTAACAAATAAAAAATAACAAATGTACAGTCGAAGTCAAAGATATGTTTACAATGGAGTAAAGTGAAAAAATGTAAACATATCTTTGACGACTGTATAAGCCTAGTTTTTCAAAGTAATTACAGTATATTCATACATAAATCGTGAAAATTCAAACTTGAGGGTTAGGAACGTAACCGCCCGGAGCTAAATATAAATCGTTTTTTTTTTGTTGGCGGTTGAAACTTTATCCCACAATCCTCTTAACGTATTGTAGTAACGCCAGAACCATTTACTGCCTTGTAATCTCTCTTTTGAATTCAAAGTCTTTTGAGCAGTTCTAAGCATGCAACATAACATGTGGCACGACTTCTGAATCTTTCTCATGTCTTATGAAATATAACAACGTTTGGTATAATCAAGGTTCAAGGTTTACAAGGTTTGAGCGTTATATGTATTCCATTATTAGATTAAATGGATGCTATGTCAGATCATTATATATTTAATTCTTCAATAAACAGTGGAGTTATTGAATATATATCTTATGAGTATTATATTTTTCATTGTTATGTCCTATTTCTTAATATTAATGAATGCTCCGGAGGTGACCTGACCGACCGCGTTCATTTTAGCACCTTCGCGCAGCGGATTATCGAGGAGCGGACAGTCGAGGAGCGGAAAGTCAAGGCAATAAAAGTGAAGGAAAAAAACCCGGATACCAATACGACGGGAACTAAAAAATCGGACACATCAGCGCTCGGGCTCGGCAAGTCCAAGAGCGTGGCTTAGTCCAACAAGTACCGTCTCGGAAGTTGTGCCGACCAGCCCGTGCCCGCTAGCCTAGCACTCGAATGGCTCCTGCTGACACGAGCGAAGAAAATATAACCGGCAGAGTGACCCTCGCCCGGGACACCGCACAGTATCTGATGGCGATGAGACAACACGGAGACACAGCAAGTAGAACAGAGACAAAGAAGGAGAAATGAGTTGAATAAAAGTCTGAATCTGGAAATAGACCCTGGCAAGTAAGAGTAGGAAATGACTGTCACGATTTATGCAGAATATGTACGACTCCGTGACCGACTAACAGACGCTTCTACCTTGTGGTTTAGGATTTATTAATAGGTGATATTTTAATGTTATTGATTAAGTAAATGTGTGTCGGTGATCAACAAACAAATCGTCTTTTATTCACGCCATGGACCTATCTGTGTGAGCCAATCGTTTCGATTTGTTCATTTAATTAATTAAATAAATAATAACTAAAATATATAGTAAATTTGAATAGATGGGATCTGAATCACAGTATAGATATAGCTAAAGCAGTAAAGAAGCTCGGCCTAATTTTCAAGATAAATGCCTACTCTCAAATTGAGCGTCAGGGTTGTCCCCTAAAATTTTGTAAAATTGAAAAAAGTTTAGAAATACCCGTGTGGTTGCCGGGTTAGAATAGTGCCACTCCATATCTTCCCGTGGATGTCGTAAGAGACGGCTAAGGGAATAAAGGCGTATAGTACTATTAGGCGATGGGCTTGCAACCTGTCACTAATACACTGGTAAACATCTTAGCCTAAAAGTGCAAAATGTGGTTACAGAATTATTAACAAGTTTTTAGAGTTGTTGGTAAGTATGTAGCTCTGCCTACCCCACTCTGGGAATAAAGGCGTGAGTTTATGTATGTATGTATGTATGAAAAACGTTTTTGTTTAGTAGTAGTAGTAGTTAGTGCAAAATCGATGTCTGCGACAGCGAATCCCTTGACAGATTGACGAAATGTAGCCGCCATCTTGAACTTTTTAGTTATTGGACTGATTTCTTCCAAAATTTATATTTGGGAATCTGTGTGGTCCCCGATTAGGAATCCGTTGACAGAATGGGAAAAAGTAGCCGCCATCTTGAACTTTTTAATTATTGGACTGATTGCTTCCAAAATTGATATTTGGGAATCTGTGTGGTCCCCGACTAGGAATCCGTTGACAGAATGGGAAAAAGTATCCGCCATCTTGAACTTTTTAGTTATTGGACTGATTGCTTCCAAAATTGATATTAGGGAATCTGTGTGGTCTCCTTTCCTTGATTCCTTGTAGTGGTCTGTGGAGGCAATAGGTAGAATAACTAAAAAGTTTAACATGGTGGCGGCTTCTTTTTTTCTCAACTCGGGAGGAGTATGTTTGAGTATGCATATTTGACATAATATTATGTAGGTATCTCATAACCTAATAAACAAATGTCATCCTAAAAAAAGCATTTTATTAAAAATACGTTGCTTATATTATATAACTAGCGACCCGCCCTCGCTTCGCTTCGGTTTATATGAGTTTTCTGTAACACCCGTTCATAAAAAAAACATTTAGTATACATGTAAACCTTCCTTTTGAATCCCTCTATCTATTAAAAAAAAACCGCATCAAAATCCGTTGCGTAGTTTTAAACATCTAAGCATACATAGGGATAGACAGCGGAAAGCGACTTTGTTTTATACTATGTAGTGATAATAAGATTTAAAAATATATTTTATTTATACTTTTATTTATACCTATACCTTTCAACTCAAGTAGGGAGTTTAAAAAAATGAAATCTCCGTGTTTGAGGAAGCCGAATTGAAACAGCCGTATACCACGCAATACACTCGCGGCATCTTTTTAAAGAATATAAAATGCGAAAGAAACCATTCGTCTCGACGCGGCACTCGCGCCTGACAGCACTGCGATGTCCGCTTGCAGGTCTCGTAGAGGCGTGCGTCTGTGTGAGTGCGTCGTTTCGAGCGTTTGTTCGGAGCTTCTTTACTGCTTTAGCTATATCTATACTGTGTCTGAATCAAATTAATAATAAATTATTATTCTACGCGAAACTTTACTAAAGTTTCTCTTTAAGTTTATTCCTAAGAAGGTTTAGGAATCGCATTCAAGAAAAAAGGGGAAGGTTATGTCGCAACGAGGGTCCACAATCATATACTTACCCATGTAATCAGTCACCGCTGATACAAGTAGCCATTAGTCATGGTGGCTCCACAACACATGCAATCTGATAAACAACCGAGATCATTTGACGGGTTCCTGTTGATTTACTGCTTTCTAGCCACACATACATAGGCAAATATTCTTAAAAGTATGAAATATCCTCGTGTACATTCACTTATGTATTTACCAGAAAATATATACATACATACATACCGTAGGCAGAGTTACAGAATTACCAACGACTCTAACAAATTGTTAAACTTTTACCAGAAAATAAAATAAGTAAATACGTTTACCCGCTTCCAATTTCCATTTGAAGATGTTGTTTTTCCCATTTCTTGTAGTACAATCGAGAACAAAGACATGTAACCGCCTTTGCATATAATTTCAATCGAAAGATCGGATACATATCTTCCTAATCGACTGTACACGCATCAACAATGTCTAGAGAGAAAAACTATCTGTACCTTTAATACTCGTTTTTTATCGTTTAATTATCATTCTTTTATCGTTATACGTCGATCGGTCGTGTAGGGAATCCTTTATTTTCTACTCTTATTTGCCAAAGACGTCCCCCGAAGAAGGAGAAGACACAAAGATAAGGTACAACTTCTACAGTTGTTCGTGTAGTCGTACAATAATTATAATCCCATCTATACATGTATAGTATATAATTATATTCATTTTGATAGTTGTAATATAGTTACTGTTTTTTAGAAGATAGACAAGCATCTCAAAGACCATAGGTAAAGAAATATTAAATGTATTGGAAGAATAAAATTATCATTGTAATTTTGTATTTGTAGCTGTTTTAATTGATATGAAGTAATTAAGATGTATTGGACTTCTTCCCCTTTTCCTGTTTTACATGTTCCCGGTATTTAAGATTTCAATCAGTAGACTAACTTGAGGCTCAAAAAACGATGTATTTTATCATTCATTACTTATCACCAACAAACAAGAAAGTATATAATGATCAGGATGTTGTATGCCCTACAGATAATTAGTAGTTTCTCATGTATTTGCCATAGTATTTTTTAGTCAGAATCTGAAACCCGACTCCAGTTAAGGTGATATCAAAGCCTGATCTGTAACGAGATGTCTAAAACTTTACGCTACGGCTAACTGCCGCACTCAGAGACGTCAATTAAATTTAATGCTTGATGAAAGTTGCTGCTGTCACTTTCTTTGCTATAGAAAAAGACAACACGTAACTAAACAGCATTAAATTTAATTGACGTCTCAAAGTGTGGCAATAAATCTTGCACCATTCTCTCCAAGAGATATATTTTGTAACTTTGCTCCATTCTTTAGACTACTTTAGCAACATCTGGTATTAGTTAGTAACTAGTATATCAAAAATTACTCGTTCCTATAAACAACTATTTTAATCGTGTTATTCCAGAATTCGCAACAGTGCGTTCAAGTCGATGACGGATGCTGTGCGCGAGAGCGAGATAAAGCAACGCGACCCAGCCGACCTGCTCGCACAGCCGCGACATTCGTGAGTACTCTAGCCATAGTTTCGACGTCGGTGGGGTTGGGAGTGGGCTGATAGGGAGGAGCAAGTTGTTCAGGGTTGAGACGTTGGACATACACGCTCTACTAATCAGTAAGGGCGTGTTTACATCACCGTCGATGCGGACACACCGCACCGTGCATCTCTGCGGCGCACGGTAATGTGGACAGGTCCTAAGTAGTTGGTCGAGCGCGGTCTTAATTACGTCAGTTCCTTGATCCTTCGATTGTCTATTAGTTTTGAAATATCGCGTTAGCAACTTACTTCTCTTTTAATTCTTAAAAAGTGAAGAATGCGGAGATATTATTGAAAATGCGTTACAATTTAGGAACGACGTTACATTTAACCGCAGTTGGTTATAAATGGTAAAGCAACCTAAGCACAAGATTTAGTCCGGTACCAAACTAGATAAGGTAGGTAGATGTACCCTACATCTACCTACCTTACTATGCATTTGATTATTACTCTATTTTTTTCGGATCGGTAAAAAGGCTTTGCTCGTCTAATGTACGGTCCTTTCTAAGTAGTAAGTTTGTATAAAAGAGAGCCACTAAATGAAAAATTGGAATAATTTAATTGAACTCTCGGTTTATATTCAATAATTTCTCCTCAATCTTTGCAATATAGGGTGCAATTCAATTACTTAAATTTATATTATTTTGACTATTAAACCTTAAATTATTCCATACACTTGGAAGTAATGAATACGGGTCACCGTGTACGTAAATTATCAGATTTATGGTTACTAATTGTATTGCATTCTACATTTAAGGCCTGTTGTTTGATCAGTAGTTAAACTAACTAATTGTTAAAATTCGAAAAAGGAACTAAAAATTTTACACATTTCCTTGAGATTCCTTCAAATTTTCGATTCGTTTTTCAAATTTTAACAATTAGTTAGTTTAACTACTGATCAAACAACAGGGCCTTAAGCGTAAGGTTTCATCGTTATAGGTGATAGTTAGTGATCGTTATCAACGTCCACTTTTGGTAGCAAAGGGTATGGTTGGCAGAAAAAACAAAAACATTTGGTTGGTTACTTTTGATCTTAACCATAAAATAAATACTTACCTTCTAAAGATTACACCTCTAGATATAAATCCTTACGGTACAAAACCTTTTCCGCCCTAATATATTTTTAAAACAGTGTACGTCAAATGACATAAAATGTCATCAAAATATAACTGTAGTTGAAAATCTAATTACACTACGCGACGTGTTTATCTAAATAAACCAATGCATATCGTATCTAGAGTGGATATTCAAGTATTTTAGTGGAGTCCTCATAAAGTGCACGTATGATCACAGTATTTACATTGACAGCATGGATTTGACACAATACCCGTATTTTATTACGACGGATAAAGCCACTCGATGTACTGTTTGTAATATCAATATTAAAAGGAAAAAGCACAATATAAACACTTAAAGTCAAAATCCCATGTAAATAAAATAAAATAAAAATAGTGTGCAATATTTTAAAGACTTAAATTTCCTTTTTGTGACTTCTGTTAACGTAGAAAGGTCATTTAGCTATTTAAAATGGGTTTTTTCCAATCGACGTGAACGACTGACAGCCAAATCTGTTGAACAAATTTTAGTCATTTATTCACTATAATTTGGATTTGTTGTTATAAATATGTATATAAATCTCATAATTTGTAAAATATATAATGTTTCATATACTTCGTTGTTTGTTTTTTTTGTCAACCATACTTTGCTACCATTACAGGACGTTGATAACGATCACTGGTGATAGTATAAAACGCTCGTGTGAGATTTTCTTCTGTGAGATATCATATTTTTCAATGGATGACCACTAAACACAATAGCGATGGAAAAGGGCACCTAGTAACACAACAACACAATTCCCCGAAATCATTAATTAATATAATATGTAAGTACAGTCAAGTGTAAAAATATGCGAGAACGAAACATCTCAAAAATATGTCCCAAAGCACCTTAAGGTGGTTTTCCACCAGTCCAACATCGTTGTTGTTGAAATTGGGTGACTATCAAATTTACTAGAAACACAGACATTTGATCAAATATTACGAATGACATGTAATTCAAAATGGCTACCTACGCAAATTGTATAAATAATTGAACCAAAATATTGTATAAGTGGAATGAAATCCTTCAAAGAAGTTCAAATATTGTATATAGTAATTGGACAGATGGAATACCACCCTTATTCCAGTGTAATAAGAACTCCGTAACATATTTATGAGAGGATTGTTTCGATACATATTTTTTCACTTGACTGTATTTGATTGTTATGAAGTATTCGTTCGGGTACCTGTTAAAGTTAAGGCTTCGTATAGAATACTTATGAATACTTACTTTAGCTTTTATGATATTTAGAAATTAAAGTGGTTTGTCGTTAGTAACGAAATTTAAGTACCTCGTAAAATGTTATTTGTTTATTACTTTGATTAAATGATAACATTTAAAAATTCATGATATTTTATGCGGAAACCTTAACTTGACATTGCCTTTTTAAACGCGTAAGAAAAAGTCACACGAGCTGCGACCGAAAATAGAACTTAAAGCATCTGGTTTGCGATTGATTTTGAATAACCGTTTGGAAGTTTCTCTTAGATGTTTTGGCATCGTTCGTGACGTGTGGCTCTTAATGGAATGTTTGAATGTTTGTTTGTATGTTAGATACCGGCTAAACTCCGCCAACACTACAGTACAGTTATTGTATATGTGTACATATGTCTATTATAGTTCATGTTCATAGGTACAGTCAACCAATATGATTCCTAGGCCACTATGGACTTTGTCAACGTGACGTTGTAAACCAAATCATAGGGAGTCTCTTACGTTTTGGTTGACAACGTCACTTTAACATAGTCCAAAGTGGCCTAGAAATCAAATCGGTTGACTGTACATAAACCGAAAACCATTCAACCAAATTATCCCACACCCACACAAATACCTGCGTACAACCTACATAATATATCAACATTAAGGTTACATAACACAACCATATCCCATACTTCCTTTTGTAGCACAATCTATTCACTTTCATTTGACGATAATTCGGAGTTTTAAAATATTCTTATCTCTAATGTCTCAGCGGTAACGACTTTTAATTTAGGGATTCAGTCGGTCTTAATATGATTACAGTTTTGAAATCGAACAATTGCAAAGATAATTCCAAAATATATGTAAATATTGATTTAATTACAGAATTCAAAATCTAATCCCTAAAATCTAAATCAGATCAAAATCAGAATAAGCTATTTTGATAGTGTAATAAATGACCGATTGAAGTTTGAATATAATCACTAAAATGCATCCAAATAAATATATAACATTTAAATGATGAAATTAATAAATTCTGCTTAATTATTGCCTCTTTATCTCTATATTCATATTTTTTACCCACCGGTTAGCGCAAAGGCGTCGCCTCTGAGATACCGGTACAACAAGAACCAACGATTTGAAAACTTGTGCTTCTAAGACCAGCGAGTATCGTCAATTGATCTGTTGTCGGTTAAGTGTGTAGTCGCACGCCAGTATCTAGTTTTATTTCGTGCTGTTTAGTTCGCTTGCATCGCCCCCGCACCCGCCACGAGCTCGCCCCTACTAGTGATGCGTAGCCTACATGTGCCACCGTCCCTCCTGTGTAGACTAGTTCATGTTCTATGTCTTCAGCGCCACCAACGATTCGGTAGCGTTAACCAGCTGTAACAGGCACGCACTGTAAATAAATCATTGTTTCGTACACTACTCGTATCGTCCTCTAGTTACTAGGCGGCTAAATCCCAGAAGCAACTTATTAACTAAAGGCGAAGTGAAAGATCGCAGAAATTTGAATTTAGCTGTGTTTTAAGTTAGAGGACGGTACCCGAGGTTTCGCGTGTTAGATGTGCATTAGACGTGTACGCTACGCATTGGATGCGTGCCGGGCGCGGGGCACAGCGGTAGGCTCGCGTCTGACGTTTGTGACGCCCGTGCAGCAAGCGCCGCGGCGCCCCGCTCGGGCTCAGGTGGCGGCGCTCCGTGGCTCCCGAGGACTCCCCGACCATGCAGAATGGCCGCTACACACAAAATGGCCCCCAGCAAAATGGCCGACCACAAAATGGCGCCGCGCTCCGACGGCCGCGCGCGCGAGACTCGCACGTCATCTGACACCTCGCCTCGCTTGAGTAGCCGAGCGCGTCAAGCGAACTAGGAATTCATTTTTACGAATACAATTCGAAGCAATATATTCTACGTCCAATTCGTAATACGCTATTCCATTTGTATATAGTGCGTGGTCGTAGCGCTGAGTTACTTCCTTAGGTAAAAGTTCCTCCAACGAGGCTATACTTGGATATATCAAATGTTACATTTGTTTAGCCAGACATGAAGATATTTTTTATAAATCTGTATATGTAGAGTAAAATATGTCGTGGAATGTTTCTAATGGGAATTTAATTGCACAAGATGGCGCTACGTGGCGTGCTTGATAAGCGCGCGCTCGGCCATGAAATGGTAATTAGTTAGATCAATATGCGTGAGTAAACTCTCCGCTAGGCTTGCGGCACCTGTGCTGACTCCTGTACCTTTAGATATCTACTCCTACTCTTCCCTGCTCCTGAGATTTGCTCTTAACCTAATAGTTAATATTTTCTCTCCGTATCAGAGTACTTCCTCACATGAGTTTTTTCTAGTGTGTGTCAAATGTGTGCTGTCCTTTTTACAATTCCGATAGTTTATTGAACTTTTGCTCCAGATATTGACACAAATGCTTTAGATTTTTTATAATATGACCTCGAACTCAAATCCTTGTATAGTCGACACTGAGTCACGGTCTTTCAAAGACTTTCAAAACAAGGCTGTTACTAGAAATATTTTTCTGTAAAGCTATGTCGCAGTTGTCCCAAAGGTTAAAGTGTTTTTAAATATTTAACTACTTATAATACTTAGTAATTTTCCAGTTATAAAAGATATTATACGCACCGAATAAAATTCGTCATTCACATTGAATGCTATAAGCATTTGACATTTCCTTAGAATTTGAGTGCAAGAGGTTCTTAGCGGTAAGGTTGCTAACAAATGAAGTTGAAGTATACTTTAGTCTGCTAGAACCCTTGAAAAATCCTTTTCCCCTTTGTATTTATGTTTCCTGATTAATATTGCTAGGTATTACGTTCTTGATACATAAAGTGTGTAAGTTGGTTTTGTATCCATTCGCGAAGTCGTCAGCCGCGTCAATAATTATTCAGACGTTAACCCTCTCCACGCCATTGACAACATTATCTGTAACCACTTGACAGTCCAGGGATACATGGTAACCAAAGCAATGCGGGTGGTAAAATCACAGTGATTACCTATTGATAGTATCCATAAGGTTCAAATTAAAGAATTTCTAATTACACTTCTACAGTCAATTAAAAGCTGGAATGTCATACTTGCGTGTAATGGATGTTGGTAAGGATGACATTCCTAGCGTCTTTCAGCTATTGATGAGTGAACGACGATGTTGTTGCTATATGGCTTTGAAATGGTTAACCCGCAATACGCTGCCGCAAACTGCCCCGGTTGCGAACTGCCTCGGCGCGCATCGGCCCACAGCGTTTAGGGATGTATTTATTAGGTTATTGTTTCGACTCCGAAATTAAATACTGTTATGTGATATTATTTTAATTGTATTTAATTGTTTGCTTAAGTGTAGCATCAAATTTGAATGCAGCGTAGTGGATCGATGAACTTTTTGTCGTTATTCTGTCTCGTAAGCCAGGAGACAACAGAGTTTAAAAAAAAGTTGTTATAAGTAATATATCTCCTAATAAAAATACCTTTGGAGAGAACCCATAAATTAATAAGCTTATAATTGCCTCAAATACTGTTGTTTATGGATTCATATCTGAATCTTAGTTATAAAGCGTTACCCAGGAGATGTCACCGCGGCAACGAAGAGTTCATTGACCCTAGTAATAAATAATTATTTTCCGTTGATCGATCTATATTTTTCAATAAATATTTTTTTGCTTTCCATTAGCAATGAAATATTTTTTTACAAGCATTGACTTTTGTTATGTAATTAATTCATTAGACATTCTGTACCAATATGTTGTAAATTCAAAATTATCTGAAAATCAGAATCTCGAATTGGTATATTTTTATAATGTCATATAATACGAAGTTCTTCCTACTTAATGTTCGTTAACTATTCTACCTGAATGTACATTTGTATAACTGATTCGCTAGATTGCTTTTACTATTGTCCTGTCTGCGCACTTCACTCTACTCAAGCCATATCGATCTTATTACAAATGACGTAGAGTTCGAAATGGCACATTCAGCATCAAATACATGAAAATGTACAAAATGTTCCCAAACACCACCCCAAGGCCCCTTAACGGTGTTTAAGAGTTTTAAAACTCCCCGATAATCTTGCGGCATCATCATTGGCTGAATAACCAAAGGAATTTTAGTTTTTTCAATTCATGCGGTACGTTCACATGGCATGATTGCAAAAATTATCAGTAGGTATTTTAAGATTAACTTATTAAATTGTACCTAATGCCATCTGTTTTATTTATTAAATATCTGTCATTTGACATAATTTTCAATTACAATTAGTACATATTTTCACGTCTCTTGGACATGCCGTTTAATCATTTCAACTTACATAGTTTTACTGAAGCGAGTTGAAGCGAGCTAAGCGTAAATGTATTCTGAACTTATCCACAGCATAAACCCCTGAAAAAACATCAAATTTTCATACATTATTTTACGTATACTTCACTAGCATAGAGCCATTCCATGTTAGCCTCAGGGTTGGCAACGCATTTGCAGTCTTAGGATTGCATTGCAGTCTTGTGATTGCGAATGTCTATGGGTCACAGTTTCCACTTACCATCAGGTGGCCTGTGTGCTCGTTCGTCTACTCGATGCCATAAAAAAAAAAAAACTTGAATAGTTCTCAATGACGATACAAAAGTCAACGTCAATAACAATTATTTAAGCTTATTTAAGCACTGAATACGGACAGGGGGGGGGGGGGGGGGGGGCGACCCATTTTCTCGATGATGACTCGTGAACGTTACTTACTCAATAGAAGGTAAAATTTCGTGCTCAGGTTGCGGGTGGTCGGAACATTTTGGACGTTGTACATTATCTGGTGTTGCCTTTCCCTCAATACTTGTCCATTGTATACTCTCCTCGACGCTTTCATTTCACCCTTGTACTAAATAAACTCCTCTCAAAACTCGAATAAAACGGGTGCTAAGTGTTCGTGCCTTGTTAGAATCATTCTGAATGTACAAAATTAAGCATTTATCATCAACTGCCGTGGACTCACAAAGGGCCTAGCCAACATTCTCACAGGAACAAGTTGTCTGCATCTTTTCTCTCATTACGTACTCATTATCAGACCCCGTTATCTACGTAGTGAATTGGTGGCAGACATTTGTTATTGATGTGACAAAATGTATTTTTTTATGTATTTAATACATGACATTCATAATAGATAATTATTTGTTCTAAACTAATAGAAGTTAGACTACGTCTTCTAATGTAAAAACACATCAGGCAAGAAAACGATCTCTCCACTTCTACCGACGACGAAGTGTTAAAAAAAACATGTTTGTAACTTCGCAAATTTTTACTCATAGTTAGTTTAATTTCAATTTCTTCACTTTCTAACAACTAACTAATTTGTTGTTCTCTGGTAAATCCTGGGATTTTAAATGAAATTTTTCTTAGTTTCTGGTAAACTTGATTACTTACCTTTGGGGTGCGATCATCAATATGTCATTGTCACATCCCTAACGACCGTCTGCCACCAATCTGCTACGTAGATAACGGGGTCTGCTCATTAGTCATTACGTATACATCATTAATTTTATGATCGCGGTCTTTGTATACATGTAAATACTAGAAAGCCAACAGAGCTTGACTCACACATTGTGTGAAATTAAATGGTAAACTGGTTTTTATTTAGGCGAACTTGTTTGGTCGATGTTTCACGGTCAACTCTAACTCGTCCAATGCTAACTGGGTCATACACATTCGAAAAAACAAAAGTTGTCTCTCCTGTGGTAATAGTTAAGGGCTTGTGTGCATATAAATGACTAGCATAGAGGCATTCCATCTTAGTCCTCAGGGTTGGCAACGCATTTGCAGTCTTAGGATTGCATCGCAGTCTTGTGAATGCGAATGTCTATGGGTCACAGTTTCCACTTACCATCAGGTGGCCTGTGTGCTCGTTTGTCTTCTCTATGCCATAAAAAAATATATATATATATATATAAGTAATGTTTTTATTTGATAGGACTAAAGTAGACGTGACGCCGTTCATGCGGATGAGGGTTCAGCCAGAAAATTAGGCCTTAAACACGTTAACTTCGGGTATGTCCACAGGAAAGACGCGAACCTAAATCTGTGTATGACCCAACTATGTCAATTTTACCATATTCTATATCAGATATCACACTTAAATTACTTAAATATAAATTAGAAATAAAGAAAAACAATATTTTTTTCAAAAATGAATTAAAAAAAAAAAACTTGAGTATCGAAACGAACAGTGCTACCGTGTGTGCTCAGGCTTGTCATTTGTGTGTACTTACATAATTTAATTATACACACATATGAAAGGAAAGGAAGAAAGTACAGCGCATTTACTATCATAAATGAATAAAAATAGCACTATGTCAGTTACAGAAAGACACGCTTGTAATTTGACTGCAGATAACTTGTCCTTGTCATTCTAGCCGGCTACTACTGGCTAGGCCCACCACAGGAATATTATTTTTCGTCGGTCACTTATGAAGTGGACGTCGTATTTCCAAGGGTTCTATGTTACTTGGTGAAACCATGTAGCTTTTGACACGTTATGTTTAAAAACAATACAATAACGTGTGCCCTTGGAGTGCGCGTGAGTGGGTCCTCGGCGAACAGCGACACATTCCATTATAATATGACTAAAGTTAATGTTGTTCATTATTAAGAATTGTAAATAGAATTGGAAATAAGAAAGCGGTTTTGCTATTGTTTGTAATGGTAATTTATTTTATCTTTAATAAAAATTTGAAACGTGGTATCGAGTTATTCTTTGGAGTTAAAGGGTAGAGCGGCTGGCGTATCGCCGAAGATGAATGTACAATCTACAATGTACAATGTGTTATGGTCGCCTTTATCGCGGTGGATAAAGCTGCCGTCACTCTCGCACTTACGTATTGGTAAGAAAGTGACAAATGTTTTATCAACGCGGGCACAATGGGCCCGCTGGGTTGTGTTAACATTAGGGTCACGTTGGAGTGATTGGTTCACTGTAGTCGAGTATAACTGCGTACTCCGTGCCCCTGTATTTTCGTGGTACCCTTTTATTTGTCCCGTTAATGAGACCACGAGAGAGAACTGGTTCTTACCTACTAATGGGACGACGAGAAACCGTTCTCCCTCGTCTCATTAATGGGACAAAATAAAGGGCCCACGAAAAAACGGGGCTCCGCGCCTTGTCCACATACGGTAATAGCTCTTTGAAAGGACTTCGGGTTTGTACCTCTCTCTCATTCGCTCCCATAATGCTCTTTTGCGAGTCTAAACGATTTCACCCGCGACCGAAAGACTTTTCAAGATTGCACTTGATTACTTTCTATTGGATGCTATCCGACTGGGCACTGCAAACTGACCCTAATGTGAGCACGACCTTCTATAATATAAGAAATTGACAGTGTAAGTGTTGGCTGTATGCAAAAGTCGGTATTTATTTTAGTGAGTATTAATTGTATGATTAATCCGGCTTAAACCAGTTCTCAGAGTAAGAATATAATGCTTGTGGTTCTCTTACTTTGATGAAATGCTGCCTTGCTTCCCGCGGCCTTCGGAATGGAATGAACAAGGAGGAAATCTACACGGGCTAGTTCCGTCTCATTTTTTTAATCAAGTCCTAGGTGTATGAGCGAATTTTTAGGCTAAATTGCATTCAAACCTAACTCTTTTTACGCGTTTTATAGCGATTTCCAATCATGTTTGTTTTTACAATATATTCTTGAGACTGCAGATTACTCCAAAGTTCTTAAATGAGACTTGAATAGCGCTATCCCCCATATTAAAGAAAGGGGACTAACGTAGCTAAATTCAAAAGTAGGTCGTAGGGCCCTACAGATTTCCTCCTTGTGTGGATCTCGTGAGAAGCAAGCTCCAGGTGCAAGACTCGCATGAGGAATGGACTAACTCTGGTGTTTGACAGCGCGGCGGACACGCGGCACGCCCTGGTCAGGCTGGCTCTGTGTAAGTACCCCCACCGCGCGCCTGGAGCCCCAGCACCGCTTCAGAACCAAGTCCTGAGGGTCTCCGAGGCGCTCGTGAACGATAGGGTTTTCGCTTGCATGTGCTTTGCATGACGCTTATTACCATTGTTGTGCGGATCACGCTTTATTATATATATTGGGAGATGGAATTTTGAAAATGTCACCTCCAAATATCACACATATCAACGGAAGATGGTTTAGGGAAATGCTTTGTTACTACTTAGTAATGATTACAAATTCCTAAGCCTCTTCTGGAATGTAGCCAAATCGGGCTAGTTCCGTTTGTGGCGCTCGCATGCGCTCGGCCGACGAACATTCGCTGTGATGGTCTGTGTAGCCTCACGGAGACGGCGCGGCTGCTGCAGAATGTTCGCAGCGTGTTCGGCCGCCGCTCAGCCACGCGCGTCAACCTGGAGATCGAACTGTCACGTGAGTTGTCACGCCCTCGCACGCCCCCGCAACTGATAAACACTTGTGCCCACCGGGAACTCAAAAGGGGCTTAGGACGGGTGAGGGTACGCGGTTCTCATTATTGATATGATATAAATTAGCACATATAATCAGAACGGCGTTAACGCCATCCTTCATAAGTTCCCTTTTGATTTACTTAGAGAGCTGCGTTGGGTTCTACTAGGATGTTATTTGAAGGGGCGCGCGAGAGTTGCCACACGCACCGCAAACGCGGCCTAGAAAGCACCTCACTTTAGCGACACGTTTTAAAACATCAGTTTTTTCAGCGGCCCAGCTGTACACGGAAGGTTTCATGAGTTTACATTAGAATTATTGTTTTCTTTTGGTTTGCTACGGATCGATTCTTGTTTAGCTCGAAATTATTAATTTAAGAATTACGCAAATTTTGAAGCTTTAAATTAAACAGTTAAGAAAATTAATGTAAATAGTTTCATCGGCATTACGGATGAACAGAGGTACGCACTCTGAATATTTTACAAAGATTGTATATTTCTCCGTTTTCCGCACGATTTTAGCGAGTGACTAAGTAGTTCACGCTACTCGGACCGTCATTATTGACTCCACATCCTCTCACACTTACAAAATTCTCATGCTATCTGTATCTGAGGAGTATAACACCGTGACTGTATCAAAGACAACTCGCTTGCATTTTTTGTCGTATGGCATGCTGCAGCCGATGTTGCCTTTGAGGTTTGGTACCTTGTTGTGCTTATAAGGTACAGTTATGTTAAGTTGTTGAATGGTTTGTTTGAATTGTTGGTCGGTGCGCAGATGGGTTCGCGTTCTCTCAAGAGGAGGGCGGCAGCGTGTCCCAGTCGGACGTGATCCGCGCGTACGACACGCGCGAGCCGAGGCCCGCGCGCTCCTGAGCTGACCCCGCCCCCCGGCGCGCGCGCACCCCTCGCACCAGTACAAACCTCACCGGCGCTCCTTGTTCCACAAAATATTAAATATTAGTTGGTTCAAACTGACTTGTCTCATCGTATACATAACCTAACAATAGTAAGATTGAAGTCGGTGTAAGAAAACAACTGTTTTTTGTTAAATGAGGTCGATATTGGATTTTTTCTTTTCTTAAGTTTGATTAATTTACAAAGAAAATAGCTGTTTGACGCCTCAAATATCGGGTATCGGGTTAGAAGTCTATTTAAGACTGCGCCGAGCGTACGCCGGATGTACAGTGGCGCCCTCATTACTATTATTGTGTTTTCTAATAAACTAAGGTATTTTCTTGAAATCGGTCTGGAGTTTTTTGTACTAGAAATGAAAACACAACTTACAGGGTATATCACATAGTTTAATAACAATTCGCCTTCGAGTTATCAACTTAATGGAAAAAAGGGGCCACCTTTTCCCGTTAAGCTGACTACTCAAAGGGTAGTTGTTATTAAAGTTTGTTACGTATCCCATAAATTGTGTTTTTACTTGCGCTGCAAAAACGTATCGTCTGATTGCAAGGAAAATCTTTAGTTAATTAGAAAACACAATAATAGCAATGAGGGCGCCACTGGACGCTCGACTTTTGCTCGGTGCAGTCTTAAATCATGCATATGGCATGTCTTGTAATAATAAATACATATATTAGTATAATTGGTTGATGTCACAAATGTTATTATTTTTACACTGTAGACTATGGTATTATTTAATTACTATACTTGTTTATGTGCGAGGCCAAGAATCTTACCAAAAATTAATTATGTTTTTATAATTAATAAAATGTTATAAATCAAGTTTGTTCGACTGCTGCATGTGTTGCACTTACGAAATCTTAGGTGAGTCGGTTGCAACAAAAGAGAAAACTAACAAGACCAATTGTTGTGAAATGCAGCTGTGAAAGTACATAAGTAGTGTGTAAAATATTCGAAAAATATAAGCAGTAAAGAAAATTCCTCTCGTATTTTTTTTAAATCAAATCTTTCTTTTCAGGTATTAAGTATGTACTTGTCTGTATTTAATGTAGTAGCATAGTTTTTTAATTTCAACCGAGAGAACGGGGGAGAAACGCGAACTTTAAAGACATCTATATTTACTCGAATTTATTTTTTTCGATTATGGCAGCAGCGGTAGCTTAATACCGAATTATACAAAGTAGAAATAAGTTTAATTATTATTTACATTTGATTGCAGAAGCAATTAACACTCATAGCTCTTCTAGTGGGTGTCACCGTAGATTGTAATGTTCGTTTTGCTTCTTAAAAGCAAAGTTAATTTCATCGACAACGTGTAAAATTTATTTTGTAACTTTTTACAACAGAAATCTGCAAATAAAATGTATTGTTATATAAGTGCGCTTTAACGTAGATTAGCCGTAACAAATACATTTAATATACCTAGGTGTAATGAATGTGGCCTATTTTGTTATGATTTATACTTCGATATATTCTGCTAAATAAATATCTGTATATGTTATGTTAGAGTAGATATTTATAAGACATTGCTTTTAATAGTTTATTTTAAAGTATTTATGCGTGTTGATTCGTTTATGGGGTGTTTTATTTTATTAAAAATTGAGGGTCGATTTTTTCAAGATTGTTATCGGCTGTACAAATTATAAATGGGAACGATATTATAAGTCCGCGACTTGGATTCTTCAGGGTACTCAGCCTGATATTGCTGTAATATTATAAACATTGCCAAGTTGTTACGTAGTCCTTAAATGAAATATCAAGTGTTTTTTGCTGCAGCTAGCTGCAACAGCTCTAGAAATATCGACCCTTTAAGAACTCTTGAGACAGTCAAGTTGTACAGTTGAAATTGCAGTCGCCTCTATCACGTTAGTATAACGTTCAATTAGAGATATCGAGATACTGGGAGTCTCTCCACCGCGAACAACTGTCGCTGCGTCGTCTAATTCACCTAAACCTACA
Organism: Acleris laterana; assembly: GCA_963966035.1. Classification (NCBI taxonomy): domain Eukaryota; kingdom Metazoa; phylum Arthropoda; class Insecta; order Lepidoptera; family Tortricidae; genus Acleris; species Acleris laterana. The sequence goes on from OZ014442.1 coordinate 19,684,727, forward strand.
TATAAACATTTTGTAATGACCAATACTTCGTTGGACAGATTTGACAAACGTACTATATGTCAAGTACTGGAGATGACAGTATATTTTAACTAAGAACAGCCTCTAGAGGCTAGTAAATTAAGAAAAATCTACCAAAATTGTATAAGTAATCAATTATTTTCTAAATTTAGCTTTTCAAGTAAATAATACGCTAAAGTAATCAAGTACAAGTACCTATTTAGCGTGGTGCGAGCAAGTACCTTTGGCACCTTTAGATTCTGTCAAACCTAAGAGCACTGCAACATTCGATATCTTGCACAACTTCTTCTGGCAACCATTACTGTGTAGTGAACGAGTTGACGATCACTACCTACTAAATCAATGTGATATGTAACTTGGCGAAGTTAAATTTTTCCGAGTCTTTACAAAGTCGACTGCTAGTGATTTTTGGACGACTTACAATACTAATATTTATCATATTACTATACTATATTATACATACATACCTCTAACAGTTTATTATTGTTAACTGTTAAATTGGATAAGATGTGAGGGCGGCTCGAGACGCGGTGCTCTGCCACAGTTTTTTTTCTCTGAATTTATGATAAGTATTTATGAAAAGTGTTGTGTAACTACTATGTGCCTGTTTTTATTTCGAATAAGTACTACTAGCGTCATAATGATGTTCAGTCGGGGAATCTGAATTACCGTTCGATTCCAAGATGACGTTTTCAAAGTAAGAGACAAAATGGATATGAATTTCAAGCTGGTTGTTAATCCTTTATAGTTCCTAAACTTTTGCTATTTTTTTTTACCAATCCTAAATATAATATATGGGTCTCTATTGACTGCCATAATTATTTTTAGTCATAATGTGTTTTAAGTCATCATTTTCGCAAGTCATAATGCATTTTTATCAGGAAATGGTTACTTTATCAGGATTTTTATAAAACTAACCTAACCTAACTACTTAATCTACACGATAATTGTTTATTAAAAACTGTAACTTCAGCCTGAAAGAAGTTATGACAAAAAAAAGTATGACTAACAATACATTATGACCAACGATATTATGTATGGCAGTCAAAGGGATCCGATAATTATATGTATCGTTTATCCGTTAAAGTGTTTGACAAGATTGCGATATATTCACTTCCTTTGGTCCTAACACCTAACTGTTCTAACTCGAAATATATACTAGAAAAGTTAATCAATACTTGGGACCAATGCGGACTTTAATTTAATAAAAAATGCTTACATTTGAATCCTGGTGATTATACTTATCCTTGTTCCGTGTTGTTCGATTAAAAAACGTTGTTCTATTTAAAAATATGTCTTGTACTTTGTGTATTACTTCTAAGAAAATAGTTGTTTTGAGAGAGTTTTGTTAAACATTGTTGTATTATCGGTTCAGTTCGCGGCACCGCGTCTGGAGCTCGTCGATTTAAACGTAAGAAAACATGTAAATGTACCAGAAATATATTATTTGTTCTCGTTCTTAATATGCTTTTTATTTTTCAACGTTATACAGGGTGACTTCAAACTGATAATTATACTTACAGAAGTTTTTGTGGCACGAATAAAATTGTCCTAGGGACTTCCTAACCATATTAATTATCGATAAATGGTACTATTCTATTTTTGAGTCTTTTCCATACAGGGTAACAGGTTAAGTTGACCTGGATCCATTAAGGAGGCATAGTAAAGCTTATTTGAAGCAAATTAGGTCATGTACCCTAGCCGAAAATTATTAGTTTCTGAGATATTCATAATTTTAATTTTAATGCCACAAAAATCCTTAAATTCATGTTTTATTTCAGAAGTTTTTTAGTGGTAGGGTGACTGCTATAGTTATTGGCCCCTCCATAGTAATTGGCCACTATTACGAAATTAAAAAGAAACAAGGCAATAGAAGCATGAACTCGAATGAATGGGACCAAAAAAAACCTGTATTTCTCCAGCTTTCGTTTTAGTTCATATGATTTTGTCTAGACGACGTTCTAACGCGGTAGAATCTCAGTTACTAAAAGTGTTGACAAATGTAGGTCGTTCGTTAAGAAAAAGTTAAGGTAAGAGTTTTAGAAGAACTTAATTTTTCATGAAAGTTACGTAGCTAATGCTTGCGTGTTGTACTATTTTGTTGCCGGAATAAGTAAATATTAATTCTTTGTTATTTTAAAGATCACAAAGCAACAATAACCTCAAAATATTTCAACGGCTAATAACTGAATCTGAGTGGCTGTGGGATTTAGTTATTAGCCATGGCCGGCCAATAACTAATTTTTCACCTCAGCAGCTCAAACAAGCAGGTTTTGCTGCTTAAAAACAGTGAGCAAAATTCAATTTTGCTGCGAGCGAGAGGCAAAGTAGCTTTTTAATTATTTTTTTTAAATGCCGTGAGCAGTGCTGGGGCTACTCACAACATTCGAAAAAATTGAACTTCACTTTGTTCTGTCACTTTCACTTCGATAGGAAAAAAGCGAGAGATAGAAACAACTTGATTCGAAGTTCGATTATCAAAGGCCACACATAGTAGGCCCAAAAAGAAACGCACGTTCGGATGCACACATAACCGTAAATTGCAAATAAAACTATCTGTTCAAGTTTGAAATGTGTTTATTATAACTATTTTATACAGTAGGTACAATAATTTTTTTTATTTAATGTTTTGAAGACAAAATTAATGAAAAATAAGAAGTTTATCATGTATCTTCATAATTTTGTTATCGTTTTAACAATCTTTAATTTCGTGACATAAACCGCGGGGGCAGTTTCAGAACGCATTTCAAAAATAGCGGGATTATTGTACTTAAAAATAAATAAATGTAATGTAATGTAAATGACGATGTAATTTTTGTTAATTTGTCCGCCATAGCCAATAGCCATAGACAAGGCCTAGTTAGGTTTTTTTTAAAGCCACAGACTACATAAAGCTGTATAAAGTTGTGTTTGCACTACGGCATTATCAAGTTGAGTGACAGGTTTTATCTGTTTCATGTTTATTTTTTCCACTTTTTATTTTATTAGTATTTTGCTTGTGATTGATGCATATGCGATCGTGTCGTTATTTAGTCGTGTATTCACCAAATGGTCACAACGGAAGATCTGCGTTGGCCCTACCAGCTTCACGCTGTGTTGTTCTCGCTGCTGAGGTGAAAAGTTGTATGTCTCACACGAGACCAAAGTTTTTTACGTCTCGTATCTTTGAATCCCTCGCTACGCTCAGGATTCTAACCTAGAATCACTCGCTACGCTCGTGATTCAATAATAGAATCCTTCGCTTCCTCGGGATTCAAAATCATCACTCGCAGCAAAAACTAACTTTGCTCTCTTGTTGAACAAATAACTATTCCCTTAAATGTGTTTTCAAAGCAGTTTCAAAACTACAATGGTGTAATAAAATCTGTAGAAAAAATCTACAGTTATAAATATGTATAGTGGATCAGTTATTAGCCGGGGGTGGCCAATAGCTAAAAAGTAAGGCGGCCAATTACTCACTGTAATTAGCCAGAGTGACTTTAGTTATTAGCCATAGACCTTAATATACTTTTATGTTTCTGATTGTTTGACCTCCTTGGATATTTTTTTTAAATAATAATTATGGCAGCGAGATAATATTAGATCTGGGCTATGTCAAATTATTATTTTATTTCATGTAATTTTTCGTTTAAATTGTGTGGCTAATTACTGTGTCTTAGGAGGCTAATTACTGTAAATTGATGGCCAATTACTAATTTTAGAGAGGTTAGACTTTATTTTTTATTTTTTCAAATATATATGTGATCTGATTTATAATCTGTTTTATTTCCTATAACCTCATTAAATTTGTCTTTAATTGAAATCACAGACGTGTACGTATCATTATTAAGTTTTTTTATATCGAGGTTTGAAGATACTTTTCAGCTTAAGTGGCCAATTACTATAGCAGTCACCCTATTGTACATTATTAGAATCATTATAATTCAGTGACATTTTTAAACGAAAGTTTCGTACGATTTTAATCGTCTTAAGCTGCACCGTATTGCTTAAGCAATGCTGAATTGAATCCCGCAGTCTTCCTGGCAGTAATATGACTCGACATGGCACACAAACCACATACTTGAATAGGAAAGTGTCGAATTACAAGAGACCACAGGTCACTGGTCACTTCAGGTTAGTAACCGCAAGTGTTTTGCGAAATAAAGTCGTCACTGTTAATTATTCGTACCTACGCACAAACCACTAAATTGATTTTCAGCCATTGTAGCTACATACTTTTTTCTTTTTGGCAGGACACCTTGCCGTAGCCTCCTGGATTAAAGTATTGCAGACTCTCTTATCTATTCATCTTTCTACATTCCGTAAAACTACACAACGTGGTCCTAGCTTCCAACAATAGTCCAATGTTCTTCATTCAATCAGTTATTCTAAAAATATGATAGCTAAAGCAAACGATTTTAGGCCGAATAATATAATTAAGTCGAATACCTACTTATTGAAAAACGACTAAAGTGTAAAACATTCACTAAAATTAAAACTAACATAAAATAAACTAAATCTAAGACTAAAGATGTTAAATAAACTAAATATAAATCTAAGAATGGTCCCTGCAGCATTGTACCAAAGATGCTGGCAGCATTTCCTTGTTGAATGGCTAAACTAATTCGTTGAGCGACGATCAAGAGTCTCGACGCCGAATTGAATATTTTTTTATTTTTGCCTACCTTAATGTTTTCAGCCGCTTCGGCCGCTGCTCCACCAGCCGTGACTAGCGTATCTACACAGGTTGCATCCCACACTAGCGCCCGCCCCATATTCCACGGAACCAAAGACATTCCGTCAGTTCTCTTGCCATCAATGCATACTTCCTCGTGGTCCTACTAATTTGTCCTACTAGTCAAAAAGTGAACCTAGATTTGATCACTAAATACTAATTGTGGTTGTAAAAGTAGGTAGGTTAGGTTCGTTAGGTATCTTCAGATGCCCGAAGGGCAAAACCACTTAGAAGCAGGAGCTCCGCCCTTGGGCGGGGCTCCGTCGAAAGTCAGTAGGACAAAAATAGTAGGACCACGAGGAAACGGCCTCATTTCTGCAGATGCCGGTCGGTTCTAAAAGGGCCGGCACATTAATAGAGCCAAGAGACCGATGGATGATTTCATTTAATGCAGCATATCTTGAGAAACGGCCAGCACTTCTCTGGCAAGAAAGTCCGTGATGTTCTAGCCGATCGATGTCACTTCCGCAGGGACACCCATGTGGAGCGCAGACAGAGCGAGGCCCCCAAGGCGAAGGCAAACTGGAAGTTGAAGTGTGTTAGGATCAAGGAAAGTACCAGTGCTTGGCGAGGGATGTGCTTGAAGCCAGTGTCCGGCTTTCCTACTGTGCATGGCACGATCCGCCATGCAGCACTGGCTAAGCAGGCGATCGACAGTCAATTTGCATGCTACCTATGTCCTCCCAGCATCGCTGCAATTAAAACTTCCCTAAGCTTTCTTCGCGTTCTCCAAGCCCGAAGTCTCATTCGCGATCATATTTGAGAATAATTTAATGAGGAAAATTGGACTATCGTTTCAAACTAGGACCATAGTTGTATGGTATTTACGGTTCATATAATTTTAACATACGTCAAAGCATAAAACATAAAAAATATATAATCACTAGCTTCTGCCCGCGACTCCGTCCGCGTGGAACTCGTTTATTTCGTAGCTCCATACAAATTTTAACCCCCCATTTCACCGCCTTAGGGGATGAATTTCGGGAAAAAAACTATCCTATGTCCTTTCCCAGGATTCAAAATATCTTTGCACCACATTTCACCTAAATCGGTTAAGCGGTTTAAGCGTGAAGAGGTAACAGACAGACCCACTTTCGCATTAATATATTATGAAGTGACATCGAGTCACCGAAACAAATAACATCAAAATTTGGTAATTAAGTTTCTTTCACAAAGGCCCTACCTATGTAACCGCACATTACGAACAATACGCAGGTGCACTGTAGGTATAATAGGCACCGGTAGAGTCATGACGTGTTAAAGTGCCCGTGCGGCCTACTTACTGAATAAATGTCTTTTATCTTTTTTTTACGGCCTTACGAAAATTCGTGCATTGCGACAGGATCCAATTATGTAATTATTTGCACTCATTAATAAAAAAGGACGGCCCACAGGAGTTATGGGTATTTACACAATGTAATTTAAATGGAAGTAATTGTAATAGGAGTGGCCGACTAACTCCAGTCAGATCGTTAAATGAGGCAGTGGCTCTAAGGTCGCTTATGTATGTATGTATGTAAACACTTTATTGTACAAACAAGAGATAACAATTATAAAATAGACAAAAATATAACAGGGATGTAAAAAGGCGAACTTATCCCTTTAAGGGATCTCTTCCAGTTAACCTTTGAGCGATTGAGAAATAATTAATTTACAACGAATAGCCAAATAAGTACAACACTAAAAGTAATTTCTATAAATATCTATAGATAAAATACATAAACATAATCTAAAATAAATACATAAATATATATGTGTAGGTAGGTACCTATACAGGGTGGTCCAAAGACTGACGTCTAAAAAAAAAAATTAGATGCCTCATATCCGGGGCTATCCGAATATACCCCATGTATGTTGGCCGATTTTTTGTAGTTTTCGAGTAATTAATTTTTAAAGATTTTTTCAAGAATTTTTGGGCCGAGCCGTTTATCATCATGTAACTTTTTTTGGTTACGTTTTTTCTGAATGTTTTTTTTTGCGAAATTATCCTCACAAACTGTACTTTCACACATAAAATAATCAGCTTCCCAACCTTGACGCAAGTTACAATAAAATTGACCAAAAGTGAAATTTTTACCTTTGAGCAAATCGAAATTTTATTTTGTAATAAAAAAAAAACCTAAAAATTTCAGAATTCAAAGACCAGAAGTAATTTTAAAAACTTTGCCAGTCTCTAAACTTGCAGAATCATACAAAAAAAGCGACACTTAATAGGTCATAATTTGCTGGATTCGACTTTCAAACGTACTAAGGTAGAATGTTCGTGGATCAAATAAAACAATACAATTTAATTTAAACACGTTATTCATAAAAGATTTTCAAATGTTCTGCCGTCAACTTCGATACATAGCCTACATCTCCTTAAAAAATTCGCTCCTAGTCTCCGGAATGCATCTCTTTTTTCTTTTATAGTCCTTTTGCTCTCTTCTAATTTTTGTCTGAGTTCCGCTTCGGTATGTGATTCCCTTGCGTAAACCAGTTCTTTGTAATATCCCCAGACAAAGAAGTCTATGGGATTCAAATCCCATAGACTTCTTTGTCCATCAGTGTTAAATGTGTGTTTATGAATACTCTGTAGTCCGGGTAATGCTGCCGTGGGGCTTCCCGGTGCTCCAATTGTTGCTGGTACAGCCTTGCCGCTAAATGTCCGTTGCCTTGAGCTACACCATAATAATAATGCATCTCTGAATATTCACTAAGAGTGTAGTTCATGTTGCAACACGAAAGTAAATTCGATCGCTAGGCAAAGTTCAAAAGTCCAAAACACAAGTACAGGTCGGTCGTAAGGCAAATCAATCAGAGTCCAGTTAACAAAGCGAGAAGAATTCACAAATTAAACGCAACGAGAGCAGAAGTAACTATTAGTTATTTCACAATAAAAGACTTGATTCCTTTCTTAAGACAAAAGAAAAACAAATTGTTTTGTTCATAAAAAGTATTACATGGCTTTATTGATGGCCAGTACCAAATTAGGTTCGGCCAAATAAAAAACAGTTTTTATATTATTAACAACAGACTCTTTATTACACATTCTACCCTAGTACGTTTGAAAGTCGAATCCAGCAAATTATGACCTATTAAGTGTCGCTTTTTTTGTATGATTCTGCAAGTTTAAAGACTGGCAAAGTTTTTAAAATTACTTCTGGTCTTTGAATTCTGAAATTTTTAGGTTTTTTTTTTATTACAAAATAAAATTTCGATTTGCTCAAAGGTAAAAATTTCACTTTTGGTCAATTTTATTGTAACTTGCGTCAAGGTTGGGAAGCTGATTATTTTATGTGTGAAAGTACAGTTTGTGAGGATAATTTCGCAAAAAAAAACATTCAGAAAAAACGTAACCAAAAAAAGTTACATGATGATAAACGGCTCGGCCCAAAAATTCTTGAAAAAATCTTTAAAAATTAATTACTCGAAAACTACAAAAAATCGGCCAACATACATGGGGTATATTCGGATAGCCCCGGATATGAGGCATCTAATTTTTTTTTTTAGACGTCAGTCTTTGGACCATCCTGTATATACATATGTATTCAATATAATAAATAAATATACAAAATAACCAGGAAAAAAGTTCAAGAAGAAGTGTCAAGCCAGAACTTCTTTAGTCGAGATTTAAAAGAATCTACTTACAAACTGAGACTGCCTAATTTCAGGAGGCAATAGATTCCACAACCGCACAGCGTGAAACGAAAATTACTTTAATTATTTAAAACTACTTTACTTTTAATTACTTAATTTACGAAAATTACTTAAATTATTGCTTAACATAAAATTATAGTGAACATTTTTGATGTAGGTACATAATGTCAGTTGTAAATAAAATTGTTTTGATGGGTTTGTCCGTCAGTCCGGTTGTCTGTCAAGACCCTTTTTCTCTGAACTGGCTGAAGCTATTGGGATGATTTTTGGAATGGATGTCAACAATTTAGTTATTTCCCCACAGCTTTATTTCAGAAACTACTTACTGAAAATAAAAGTCAATTACCGCCTGTATCTTAAGTTATTATTATCACTTGAAAACAACTTGACCGATTTGGCTGAGCTTTTTGTTGTTGTCGTAACTGTCAGGACTCAGGACACTGTTAGTATAATAAAATACAAAAACCGCCTTCAAAAACGCAAAAACTAACTTCTATTAAAATTATAGGATAGTCCAACAGAAGTCGGGGTTTGGTTGAAAATATTGTGCGTCGCCGACTTCAGTTAGGTAGTCTAACTGAAGTCGGCGACGCACAATATTTTAACTACCTACTTAACCTATTACCTACCTACTTATATCATTTTAATAAAAGTAATTTTTTGCGTTTTTTAATGCGGTTTTTTAAGACATTTATTTTATTTTACACTTTTAAGTGATCATAATAAGCTTATATAGTCCCACTTCTTAGTTGACATATAAAACTTTAAGACATTTTAAGCTCGCCGCAAGCAACGCAGCGGGAAAAACAAAGTCATTTTTAAACATTTAAACTCTTCCTTTTTTGAAATAGGTTAATAATAAATTCAACAAGGTGACACCAACCGGACACAGAACAGCCAAAAAATAAAATACTTAGTTGCTTTAACACTTGTACCTATGTAATGAGAAAAAAAAGAAAGTTGTGACAAGGCTAACTTTGTATTTCGGTTGGTAAAATAGTGGAAATCGTAGCAAAAGGTAAGAAATGGCATACCGTTAGCATAAAGAGCTGTACATATTTCCCGTAAAGAATTTCCCTGTAAAATATTCAGGGCCGTTTTAATTAACAAACTGATCTCATAATATGTAGATGAGCATTAGTCTCAAGATCCGTCAAAAATTACAGTTTTCTATGGCGAGACGTTTACTCTGACGTATCTTGGGACTGACATCTTAGCCAAGATGAGTTCATGAATACGGCCCTTAGGTACGGAAGCCTCGAACCTCGAGTCCGACTCACATTTGACCGGTGATTTTATAATTTTAGTCCAGCTTATCATTTCGTACAAAGAACGGATGAGGCATTTTAAATTGGATCATTTATAGTGTTCATACACCAATTTAACCGATCATTATTTTCGAAGTAAAAGTAAACTTTCACTAACCACCCCAACATGATTGTCAGAAACACGTGCGAGCTTTACATAAAACAAAGATTATGACATCACCTTACGCACCTATAAGCAGCGACCTCGTTTCCCTAATGGCAACCTTCGCGTTACCATCCCGATCGCCAGACCTGCCGCGGCGTGTTATCAGTTATCAGGCAGGTAAGCGCGGCAGTCGGCCGCCGCGCGGCGCCCCAAGCAGTGCCTCGCCGTGCCTTCACCGCAACGCTCGTGCCTTTCCGAATTTCCCGCGGGTTATTTAGTGTTAGTGTTTGTGTGTGTTATGTGAGTGCGAGAGTGCGATGGCGCGGTCTCCGCGCAGGATCGCGGCGCACCGGCGCAGCCGCAGCCGCTCGCGGGAGCTCACCCGCCTCCGGACACAGCTCAACAATAAAGGTAACAACAATTAAACAACTAAGCACTACGTGCAACTAGAACATTTCCACTCATAACGGGCGTTCATCTGAAATCGAATTGCATTCTCAACCTTGATCTTACTTTTAACTGCCGGTTAATTTTGAACGTAAGGCAAGAGGCGCAATTTAACTTAGTCAAAGAAATTTAAAATACCAATCAAAAACCAGAAGCTGCGTCTAATTCATTTGTGTTTTGAGTGTTTTGACAACAATATCGCTATCATTTAATGTTTGTGCCACTTCGACATTGTTGACTTTAGTCTTCAGAACTCGTAGAAGTTAAATAAACTTGTCTAGAGTAATTAAAATGAGTTGCGAGGAATTCAGTCAGTATAAACAATAAACATGTTATATGTAACACGACTATAAGCAATCAATCTTAATTTATCACGGAGCGTAAGCGTTTGTTACGCTTATACTCGCAACACGCTTCAGTAACAACGTGTACAACTACCTCCGTTTACGATTCGACGCTGTTTGAACACTAAAAACATCGTAAGGCTGAGCCAATCGTATCAATGAGAACTTTTTAACATATGCTTCTTTATTACATATAAATATATATTAACAGTTCACGCTTGGCCTGGCTCAGAGCGTTATTCAAATGACTATGATGATTGCAGGCAGTAAATATCTCGTTGCAACCGTTGACAGCGATAGGTAGGTAATTCGCGCATCCTGTCGCGTAACGCACTTAATGCTGTAACCTTATATTACTACCTCTCAAGATTAAACCTGCTTTTGAGTCCGGTTTTCAGATCTTACGAGTATATAACTGGTACGTTAGGATCCCATACATGTGTAAATGTGTATTCCCAATGACAAGTAAGTACTAATCTCTGCAGACGTGGTCGCGCTATCAGCGTAACATCGGCTAAGAAATTTATAATGCACTTGCATTATGCAGCTATTCGACTTTAAACGCTTATTAAATACTTATTATTATCGTTTGATAAATACGCTTTTTATTATTTACTTGGATAACAATTGTTTAACAGCTGTCATAAATGTCATAATATTAATCCTCTTAGAAAACGAAGTGTAAGATAACTAGGTGCATATTAAAAACAATACGACAACATGTCAAACGCAATATGGTTTTACCCAGTAGAACAGAAGCCCTGAACTATTGATATGACCACACTTCTTACGGATAGGCAGGTAAGGGGCTTACATCGTACCTAGGCGATTACCCGCGGAGAAAAGCCATGTTTGTATAATATCACGTAGAAATCCAATTTAAACGTATTTATAAAAACAGCTCTACTGTTTAGCATACTTTTGAATCGTACCGTAGGTAATTGTTTACCCTGAACGGTGAACCTTGATTTGACCCAAATATTCAATAAGTAGGTAGTATATAATAGTACATTACTACAGAGGCCGGGAAGTAGGGGGTTGCCGGCTGAGTGATATAGACGGCCGAGCGAAGCGAGGCCGTATAGTTACGAGGCTGGCAACCCCTTTTCACGACGAGGTACGTATAGTGCTTTTCTCAATATGCAGTGAAATAAAAAAATATAAAACTCAAAAAAGTTAATTGATATAATATGGAAGAAAAGTAATTGCATGTTAAAATAAAGTAGCAGCGGTAATTAGGAGGCATAATATCAGGCATAGCGCAACTTGCAATTTGATCGCAGGCGGTGCGGGTATAGCGGGCGCACACGTGACACGACACAGCGCGGATGTCTCCCAAACGTTTATGCTCTCCTAGTATTTGACGTTATAACTTTTTCTCAAAAATTTTATAAATATAATTTGGCTATTCAGCCCGTTTATAAACATAGCCGCCATGTTTACATCAAAATTAAAAAAAAACTTCCCGGCCTAGGCCTTAAATTTTGAATGAAATTCCTTTACAGTTCTCTCGAGTAGTTCCGCCCGCAACGTGACATTTTGAAGCCAAAATTAACTAACATAACGCCAACATTTCATTGCATCTTTGAGAAAATATTTTTTTTTCCATTGTTTCCTACCTTTAATAAGCAATGCCATTTATTGGCAAAACCCTCTCAGGGTTGAAGGCCGGGCCGGCGGGGCTGCGAGCGCACAGCTGTCGCCAGCAGCGCCTGCGACCCTGCCCTGACACACTGTCAGAACCACAATACACGTTTATTCATTAACTCTTTTTCTATTGTATTGTGGTAAATAAGTAAATACTTTCTCTATTGCAAGGTAGACATTTATAAAGTGTTCTGCATCTTAAAGGTACAGTCAGGCAAAAATTTGGTCTACATAACCCTACGGTTGAAGTTCATTTGCACGTCATGATACAACAAGTTCGATTTTCCTTTGCAATAATATTATGACAATGATAAGTCATCATCATCATCATCATCAGCCTATATTAGTCCACTGCTGGACATAAGCCTCTCCCATTGCACGACAACGAGCACGATTCGTGGCCACTCTCATCCAGCTCTTGCCAGCCACCTTGCGAAGATCGTCACTCCACCTAGTCTGAGGGCAGGAGGAATGATAAGTGATAAACGATAATAGGATCTCACAGAAACTTTAGTCAAAACTGGTAGAACACTTTCTTGGCCGACCGTACTAAGAATAATTAAGTAGGTATACAAAGATGGTTTCAAGAATTACCTAATTTGAAACACAAACGAAACTAAATGATTATAGGCTTCTAAGTTTGATAATGGGACCCTAAGAGCCCAGACCATGTCTCTACTTTGTTGTTTACAGTCTTTTTATGTGCCGTAACGTAAGTGATAAAAACCGTAATGCTAATGCTAAAGGGATACTTACATAAACGTGTGCTGTTAAGGTTTGTTTCAATAGAACTTGCCAACAATGTAACCAAACCTTGTATTCAAAATGTCTTAAATTTCCATTCTACATCATCAAATACTGCTAAATCCATGTCATTGTGTTATTTAATCAATTCTTTCCAGATCATTATTCTAAACCATTAAAAGAATAAAATAGTGCTAGAATATGGATATCTCATTGAATGTTTTGTTTACATTGTTGGCAAGTTCTATTGAATCAAACCTTACTTACCTACATATGTATATTGTCTAGTGGCTGACAAGTCAGGTGAAACCCCTTAATATGGTAGAGCAGTTATGATAGGTAATACTGCAACACTGACTGTCAGTAACAAATGTTAATAAGATGAAAAAAATATAAGACCCTTCCTGACCGAATCTGAACTATTCAATTTAAATCATGCTATATATATATCATGATAGTCTGCATTATTATTTCTAACAAAGATGGTTTATTTTACTTAATTAAATATATTACCTCCTGCTGTAGCATCGTAAACAAAAACTAATATCATTACGAATCGCTTATCGCTTAAGATAAATATTGTGGCGTCTCGCCTTGTTTAACGACATAATGAGAGCTGCGCGAGATCGAAGATTCACTCGAGAACATACTAGCTGTCAGGTTTATATTTATACATCCCAGAGGGAGAACTACCTTCTTACTACAATATTATGTTTCGCATGGGGAAGTCAAACAAGCACACAGGAACTTAACTAATGGTAAGCAAGACATTGAAAAAAAAAATCTTTTTTTATTTGTGCTGGTAGTAAGAATTATGGCGGCGCGTCAGCGAATAAGATGATAGAGTGACCCATACTGTGATGGTGTGGCCACAGGCCATACACCATCACCATTAGGTAGTCGATTTGTTTGCCTTAAATTTCCATAAAAAATCTTGGTTTCCGTTACAGAACTCGGCGGTCTATTAATATTAGCTGGTTCGAGTTGAAAAGTAATACGGTTAAGAGAATCTCATCCCTCGCCAGACTCAGTCTCATCATCCACAAGAGTCAGGTGATTGTGATGGCAAAGCCACTGAGTAAATATGTATTAACTTGCAGTGACCTGCTGAAAACGATACGTTAACGTGTAGGTACCATAAAACTAAAGAGCTGTGGCGTTATTGTTTAAAATAAAAGGACTAATTCATTAGGATATTGCACGAGTCACGAGACAAAAATATGCTCAAGCTGATTAAATAACGACTGCGTCAAAAACGACGCTATAAACATATGTTAACCAGTTTGGTTCTTATTGTTAGTACACAGTATGAGTAATTCCTATATTATCAGGTTCCTTGCAGATATAAATAATAGATATCAATCCCTGGTATTCCTTTGAAAGTGTATTAATTAGTAGAGCCATTATTGTGCAGTGCGATAACAGATATTATTGATTATCCTTGTTATTGTTGTTTTTGCTTTTCCCGTTTAAGTGACAAGAAGTTAACATGTCTATACGGAAACCTTATTTAAATCATTTAAAAGAGGTATCTGTTCACAATAGTTTAGTTAAGTTACACTATTTGATACTAAGCACATTGTTCCCGTTTTAGAAGTTCAAAAAAGCCAAGGCTCCCTCCCGCCGGCGCCGCTCCGGCCAGGCCTTGGCTACATTACCTATGTAAGCTTTAACCAGGGACCGGAAAACCCCTTCATTTGACTAACCCTATCAATAGGCTTAGCCTATCATTCGGTTAGCCAATCGACGTGCTTAGCTATGATTGAGTCACCTTAACGTTAGGGCGAACCCCTTTGAAGTAGTTAACCGCATCCATAGAGCTTACCCGGTTCATTAGGGTTTCAGTAGTTTAATATTTAAGCGCTTAGCATTGACTGGGTATTACCCCATTGATCGCCTCTCTCTTTTCACATTTCGGCTCGCTCAACTCGCCGTCTCGCTTAAGCGGCTACTGCCTGCCGCCACCCTATCAATTGTTAGGTAATTCAATAATAAGTCTAAACTCTTGCAAATAGAGGTTAAACCAGCTTGAAACCGTTCGAATAAGCTTGAATAAGGTAACAGACAATAGGGTTTTGGGATAGGCTTAGCGCTTAAACGAATTAACCGTATCGTTTGGTTGCCCTTTCTTTGAGCTAAGTCGACGATAAGCTTAGCGCATCCTTGGGGTTTGTAACAACAAGTCTATCAAAAAGCATATCGAAAACCCCTTTCGCGCTAAGCGGTTCCGGTCCCTGGCTTTAACACGACACCAGCATCAAATTATTTTAATGGTAATTAAGGGCCACGGCCGTGAATTTTGCAAGGGTTTTAATTCATACACGATGTAATTATAACATTCCTAATTATTTTTCCCGAAAGCTATGTTATACTGGAGCAATTTTAGAGTAAGTAAATAAATAATTAAATTGCTACACGTAGGTTTGGTTTGATTTATAAGCGATATAAAAAAATAAAGTCTTGAATCAACAATTTCTCGCGAATCCTTCAGAACGGCGTATTTCGAATCAAACTTAAAATACCAGTCAGTCCAGAGATCTTCGGGTTTCACACACTGCACTAAATTATAAATACATCAATTAAGTAAACGGCATTTAAAATTACCACCTTAACGAGACATTCTTTGAAAAAATATCATATGTTGAAAGTTGGTAAGAAACTTACATCTTACATAATTATAATCAAACGAACATTTCAACTCATTCTAAACGTGTTCGTATAGCACAGCTTTCTAAAACATCCACCAAACATCTAAGTGCCTCACAAAATAGGCATATTTAATTACGCCAGCTAGCCTTAGACCTCTCGCACGCCTCTCGTCTCGGTGAGATCTTCCGGCTTTCTCCGAGTGACATAAGTCGGCCGATCCTGCGCTGAGACTGCACTTTCCCGACGTAGACATTCCACACTTTGTACTGTGGAGAGCCTCCGGTGCACGCTCTCCTTTTCGCTATCTTGACGTAAATATACAACAATAAGTTTAATGTTTAAATTATGTAACTTTTACAAATGTATGTGAAGCCTTAAAATAAAGACTAATTCTTATAATATTCTAACGAATAATTCAGTTTAAATATTACTGACGCAATAGTCAGCCAGTACGACTTAGATGCAGCCAGGGTAGTGATTCTGTAAACAACGCCGGTCGTGCGGACTGTCGAGTGATATCCAAGCGGCGAGATTAAGTAGTCCCGTCAGTGCAAAGCAGCACGATGGGTCGAACGTATAAGGCTGCTTAATTGAAAATGCACGCGCTACAATGTGTTTTGTTCGCACTGACGGGACTACTTAATCTCGCCGCTTGGATATCACTCGACAGTCCGCACGACCGGCGTTGTTTACAGAATCACTACCCAGCACGCTACAAGCAGCGAACCTTCAGAGTACATAGTTTTTTTCACTCCCCAGTTGAAACACATTTGATATAGCGTTCAGAGCTTCGTGTCTTTGAACGATTGCAATCCTGATGGACTAATAAATAGAGTCAAAGGTCTTATTGAGACTTAATAGGAGCATTCCTTTATAATAATAGCGGTAATTGGACGCCAATATAAATTCTTGCCTCGACAAAAGGTGCATTAGGGAATATGCATGGATTCTTTAAATTGCATTTCTTTACAAAATATGAAACTAAGTAAAAGAGATCACCAAAAGTGTCACCAAATTTAAAGTTAAAGTTAAAATTAAAGTTGGGCTAGAAATACGGATGATACCTACAAGCATTTTAAACTGCTTATTAGACAGAGGGATCCGTTACGCCGTGTGACGTCATATAACACTTTGGCCATTATGTTAAATTCTGTTACCCACGGGGCGGAACGGAGACGGTATATGCGTTTGGGGTGGAGGATGTTGCTAGAAAGAGATACGAGTACTATCGAATTTTGCAGGTGCAGGGTCCGTCCGGATCGCTACCACCATCTTGTCCATCAACCTACCGCCAAACAGCAGTGTTCACATTGTTGTGTTCCGGTTTGGGGATAAGACAGCCGGTGAAATGACTAGCATAGAGGCATTCCATCTCAGTCCTCAGGGTTAGCAACGCATTTGCAATCTTAGGATTGCATTGCAGTCTTGTGAATGCGAATGTCAATGGGTCACAGTTTCCACTTACCATCAGGTGGCCTATGTGCTCGTTTGTTTTATCTATGCCATATTTTTTTTTTAAATAAAACTTTGTAAGTATGTATCTTGGTTATTTTTATAGCTATTCAATATATTTTTTCTCGAGTTTGTTACACGGACCGGCTTTTATTGAAGCTGTGAAAAAAGTCACGAATATTCCCTGTTGTACACGGCAGTTGTCAGGATTGTCATCTTATATTAGAGAATAGGGTTCAGTTGCAGAAAGAAAAAAATACATTAAAAAACATCTTACAAAAGTTCTTTATCGCCAAAAGCAAGCAAATAGGTAGCTATTGTATCCTCAAAAAAAAAATTTATGCAACTATCTCATAGTGAAATCTCCTAAGATTCGAGTGCCGGAGATAGTTGGCGAGGCGGAGCGAGTTTTCTCATGACAGTCACGAGTATCTTGAGCTAATAATTTAAAACCTTCCTGTGAGTCTGGTGGTAATTTGCAAAATAATAATAATAATAATAATCTGTAATTTCGTAACACCAACATACGCACCAGAGGACATAACTTTAAACTTGCAACAAAAAAACACAACACAAATATCGGCAAAAACTTTTTAGGGAATAGAATAATAAAAATGTGGAACAAATTACCCTCTAATGTTGTGAACTCTAAAAGTGTTAACCAGTTCAAAAATAAGTTGACAAACATTCTAAATTAGTGTGACAATTCGTGCAGTGATCAAGGATTTAGACATATCAGTGCCAACTGCCTGTCTAAAATAAATAATAATAACAATAATAATAATAATAATAACGTTTGATACTAAGTGAAATGACTGACATAAGAATTAAGAGGAGATCGTTCAATTTGAAATTCGCCCCATCCACTCATCGACCAATGAAAAATGGATGGCGTCAACACGCTATATTTTTGAAAATTTTACATTTTTAGGGTTCCGCACCTCGAAAGGAAAAAGTGGAACCCTTATAGGATCACTTTGTTGTCCGTCCGTCTGTCAAGAACCTTTTTCTCAGGAACGCGTGGAGGCGAAAAAAAGCTCAAGCTGAAATTTATATCAAATATTCAAGTCTACTGTCCTTTGGAACGGTGAAAAAATCAAACTTCTAAGCCAACGCAATCAAAAGATACAGCCGCTTATGCCGCAAATTTCCACAAATTGTCGAAACTTACAAGGGAATCCAAACCTACAGGGTACTTCCCGTGAACTCAGAATCTTGAAATTTGGTATGAAGCAACGTCTCATAGCACAGATAAAGGAAAACTTGCGAAAATCTTAAATTTTTAGTTACATCATAAAATAAAAATATTTTTAATACATACATAATTTTAAAGTTCCCCTTTCCTCATGAACGCGTAGAGGTATTAAATTGAAATTCATATCAAGGTTTGTACGGAACCCTCGGTGCGCCAGTCCGACTCGCACTTAGCAGGTTTTTTTTCTTTTGTTTATACATACAAACATGCGTTGGAGAGATTCAGTTAAGATGTACCGTCTACCTAGTTACCGTTACAGCCGACTACATAAACAATAAAATCACATCAATGTAGGTAGGGTACCTATCAATGGTATCGTGTTTCCAATTAGTTCAAATGTTACCGCACATTAGAGATCGATCGCGTTTGGTTGCCTATCACACGCAATTGTTTTGTAAACTTGTTTATAAGGCCTGACAACAATAACAGGTCTAATTGGTGTTGTTTGTTACATCTGATTATTCTACCAGAATAATAAAATACCAATAACACGGAAGATTCCATTTATGATTAATGTTCCTATGATTATTATGGGCAAAGCACAATGCACACACATGTACAAAATGATAATTGATAAGGGGAAAAAAGCATTTTTGAATATTTGCCATTGAAAAGGCTAAGTCCGGATGTTTGTTTTATTGAATATTTTTACAGAGGTAGGTAATAACAGTAAATATTTAAAGTAGGCTCATATCGATTCTGATTTACGAGCTCAATCAGTGTGCGTAAATGTCGGGATATTATTTATAGGTATTTTAAAAGCCCCTGCGGTAGCCATCTGGCCCCACATCACCATCTTACCTAGCAGCGATGGGGAATCTGGACAGGGCCCTGATATTTCGTCGACAAACGTTTAGCCAATTACAAGTTTCTGCCTTCTTTAAGTGTAATAAATAAGCTAATAAGAGGTAACAAAAAACTGCGAAACGAATAGGTAGGTACATTCTGTAACACACTTCGTAATCACAAGCCTCGAAAAGAAAAGATCATTAAATGGGTCTTCTGTGTAAACAAACATGAGTCTTCACTAATCTGCCATGTGCATCATTTTGGTTTGAGGGTCAGGTAAAGACGCTCATTCCCGAAATAACAGTATTTTAAAATACCTGATTCTGAATATAAAGCGGAAGTTTAGCTCATTCCCAACTGAAATACCAGTATTTCAAAATACCAAACTACTCATTTTACCATAGGGTCTCAAAAAACCAGATTCGAAATATTGGGTAAAGATAATATATAATATAATACCCTAATTTGTATGTTTAGTTATGGGATTCCGATATATTGAGAATCAGGTATTTTAAAATACTGGTATTTCGGGAATGAGCGAAAACTTCATACGCATTTACTTTGGAAATCTATATGCTATGTTTTAGATGTAATCTATAATAGTAACATAATAATACTGGTACTATGACAGCACTTCCGCTTTAAATTCAAACAACACATCGCCCCAGCCGTTGTTGTCGGCGTCGTCGATGAAAACTGCTCCGAATTTGTCGGCGCCTCGTGTTTTGCGAGATTTATGGAAATATTTCTCGTTGTTATTCATCCTGGCTGTCGTCGGGAACGCGTGCGCAGATCGACTTATACTGAGATAAGTATATGCCTTGTTTTCAAACTTCAGTTTAAGAGGATTGTGAAGCTACACTTGAATCGCGAAGCGGTCAAAGATGTTCCATACATATTTAGCCCCGGGCGATATCTAACGTTTCTCACCCCCTGAATCAAGTCCCATTTCCACGATTTTTAAATATGTTGTCGTTATTATGAAAAACTAGGTCTGTTTGTACGTGTCTGTTACTTTCTTCATCTGAAATATTTTCTTAGAAAGGAAAACGTCCAGACATAGTTTCTCATAATAATCTACAACATCTATAACTAATATTATAAAGCTGAAGAGTTTGTTTGTTTGTTTGCTTGAACGCGCTAATATCTCAGGAACTACTGGTCAGATTTGAAAAATTCTTTGTGTTAGATAGCCCATTTATCGAGGAAGGCTATAGGCATATATCATACTTAAGTAAACCGAAGCGAAGCGAGGGCGGATCGCTAGTATTCAATAATCGTAAAAATTAGACTAAGTTTAAGGGGAGACAAACGTTATGGCATTTTGTATAGATTTTTAAACAGCTATGAGATTCATAATCCTCTCCAGACCGTTAAATCTCGGTGACAGAGAAGAATGGAGTGTAGGTCAATGTCAAAATATTAACTATATGGAAACCAAAAAGTTATAAAATGCATCCTATTTTGATCTTAAATAGCTTGTAGTCAAACCGGACTTCGGGACTTGATTCGTTCGTAGGTCGAACCATACATTTTCTATTAAGATGTAAGTAAGTACCTAAAGGTCGATTCACAAGAGTTGGCACGAATGGATTGAACGAAAGTAATGTCACCTATCATTGTGTGAGCGCCGTCCTTTGAACCGATGCAGATGTTCGAATTTCAAACCAAAAACCTGTTACTATTTTACACACTAGTATACTTTCATTCACTCACTCAATCCGTTCATGCCAATTCTCGTGAATCGACCCTAGGGAAGGCAAATAACCGGTTTTAGCCGATTATGAAAATGGGTGTAAATAAACTGAAGATTTTCGGTTACAACTGACAATTCGCTGAAGATTTTAAGGCCCCACTCATTATTACTCTATCTGCGTCCAAGGCGCCAGCAGCGCCGCGCGGGTGGCGGGGACTGGCCGCCGCCCGTTTATGCGCGTGGGCCTAATGTTGTTTTAATCGCAGTTTAAAATAAACGCCTCACTATAAAAATCACTTTTCATAAATATCGACGACCGTAATCTAAATTGACGTAAGGGACAAAATGGCGAAAATGAGTTATGAATGGAGTTCTGTTCAGTTTTTTTTTCTCTATCGATTGGTATAGGTGACATCTCAATAGCCTTAAAAAACATGCCCCTTACAGCCTTAAAAAAATGTTACTTTGACTCCGTATTTCAAACAAATACGACGTATCGATAGCAATAAAAAAAAGTTCATTTACTTCTTGGTGTAACATTCATCTTCGCAATTTACCTAACGCTGTAAGGAGCCATTAAATAAGTAAAGGTCCGATACATCATTTAACGTTCTCAAAATTATCTACAAAAACAAAGTTCATTCTATCACAATTAGATGTAACTATAATTTTCTAAATATATCTACGTCGTAAAAGACTATTCTGTACTTAAGCAATTGTACGATACGCAGTTTTGCTTTCACAAATGTAAGGCAACAGTGACCCTTACGGTAATTTGTAATTGTTTCAAATGTTTGCTAAGAGTATATACGACATTTTTTCACAAGTTAAATGTCAAAACTACCGTCCCTTACATTAAAACATAGCTGCAAAATTTTAACTATTAACAAAAATGTAAGCGTTATCTCTTTCGTTAGATGGCATACGAAGTGTTCGTCAATATAGCTAAATTAGTCTAACGCACTTAAAGTGGCTTGAGGGTGAAAGAGATCTCACTATCACCTCGTGTATCAAAAACTTTGCAGAAGGAGCATGTCGCTCCTGGTAGTGGTTGACAATGTTGCCGCTTCATCTGATTTTTAGGAAATCTACTGAATTTTCTTGACAATCTTTTGATTTTTGAGCCTTGGACTTCGATTGAAAATATGGCTATAAATGCATTTCAAATAATATTCCAAGGGTTTGTTTGTTTGTGCAAACAGAGTATAAAGTATTTACAATAAACACGACACGTGACAACTATAATTTTTCAGTAGAAATAAAATAAAATGGTTTTAATGAGAATACTCTATACATAATTCAATTGTTAGTTTTCCAATAAAGCGTTTACATACATACATACGAACAAGAAAAAAACAGTTTTATAATCGTTTATTCAAAGGTATGTTCGACTGATAAAAAAACTATTCGTTTTTCAAATTACACCTGGCTACACTGAATTGAGTGCTGCCGCTGCTTGCTCAGTTCTGTTTTGCACGAGCACTCGTCTTCACGCACGTTTAAGTACTTAATAATAAGGAAGGCAACCGAGATTTGATAACGATGAATAGGAACAGTATTGAATCACTCTTAGCTCGACGCAATAAATTACTGCGGGATAAAGAAGAGTTATTGCAGTAAGTATTTTATTTAATAAAATATCAAGGTTTCGGCTACATGCAATTACCGTGTTTGTGTCTTCTTATGTAGGTATATTATTTTGCAAGTCTTTAGAAATGCTATGCTAACCAAAATACTTTGTTACGTTTCTAAATACATTAAAATATATCTATTCATTCTTGGTATTGCGACATAACTAAGTTACTTGTGTGCTATTTTGTTAAAATAAACTTAATAGAGGACCAAACTATTGTTTTAAGTACTAATCTATACTTTAAACAATAGTTTGGTCCTTTATTAAGTTTATTTTAAGAATTTTTGGTCCGTTTATACAACGCTAGTATCTGAACACCAGTAAGTATTTCGACCCTATTAAGATAGCATTTGGCCTAATTGTACTACTATTATGAAGTTCTAATTGATCCTGTCGAATTAAAATTGCTTATGTTTTTACATTTCTAATCGTTTTTACACCGAATAGTGTATTTTGTTTTATTTTATTACTTGTTACTAGCTATCGACGTATTAAAGAGAGCTCATAATGGCGTATAATATAATAGTGATGTATCGTTGCAATATATATTATAAAAACACTCGTTTACAATAACACGAGAGCAACGAATAACTTTCATAAGAATTGTCTCATCTCTATTACTTCTTCAGAACACTGCACTTTAATTAAAAACCTTGTATATTTCCGATAGTAAAAGAAAAATGAAGATTTAAATAGTGAAAGTCCTGTAAACACACAAGTACCACTACATAATTGCGATTCCGAGCTCTGGCAAATTATGTATATACTTACATGATTGATCTCTTAATTTTTCTAATAAATAACACATTTACATTTTATGTTTTGGTTTATTATTTCACCTAAGATAATTTCCCATGTACCTTTTACGCCCTGTCATTGATTAGTTTCAATGGAGTTACGACCACTTTAATTTCGTTTCTTTCAATTTATTTTTAGATACATCAAATTCACTCTAAAGTCAACTGTTGAAGAAGGGTGTATTGGACATAATGAATTATTTTTTTTGACGTAAGGGACATGCTATCTCAGTAACTAAGCGTTAAATGATAAATTGAATTATTTGTAGTTAAAGGGTTAAAGAAAATAAGTAATTGGCTATTATCAGTTACAGGATACGTAAACAAACAAAAAAAATATGAATTTAAAATGAAAAAAAAAACAGTTTTTTGGCTCTCCTGAAAAGTAGCCATTTGTCCCTTACGTCAATTTAGATTACGGTCGTCGATATATCAAAAGCGCCGATGATTCATTATGTTAAAAATATTTTTTTGCCTTTTTTCTTGGCGTGACTTATGTGTTTAATGACAGATGTATTTTATGCCAGACGTATTTTTAATATGTTGAAACGGGAAAGAAATTCAAATATTTTGTATGCAACAGTGCACAAGTAATTTGTGGTCTACTGCATTGTAACTATAGGAACTTAAACAATAAGTATTCACAGAAGATAATGTTATGTAGGTATTCTAATTAGTAGGTACTGTTTTCGATGTGCTTTAGAATCGATCACCAAAAGAGAAAATAGACCGTATATAGACTACTCAAGAAAAATAACTTAGGTAAATATTCTTGCGACTGAATCTACAGCTGCAAGTTTAAAAGAACCTATTTGCTTTGACGACACAGTAAGCGTAGCTGGTAGAGAATCTGCCTACGAAGCATGCGATTCCGGGTTCGATTCCTGGATAAAGGCAAATATTGTTTGAATATATGCCAATCTACTATCTACTACTTCGAGCGACACAGCGTTTTTTTATGACATGGAGTAGGCAAACGAGCAAGTAGACCACCTGGTAAGTGGGACATGTGCCCCATCGACATTTGCATTCTCAAGACTGAATCTAAAGTCTGCGATCCTAAGACCGTAAATCCGTTGCCAACCCTGAGGACTAAGATGGAATGCCTCTATATTAGTCATTTCACCGGTTCTCTTATCCGCACACCGGAACACAACAATGCGAACACTGCTGCTTGGTCGTCGGTTAAACTATAACAGGGAGGTAGGGCTTATATGACGAACACGAGTATTTGTGCCTGAATTTGACTGTTTATTATGTTTCGTTGTCCACTACCCACAGTACAAGCCTAGGTAAGTTTGGGACTAGTTTAATTTGTGTATTAATTCACAATTAATTCATACATAATATGACCAAATAAGTTACTCACAGTGTGTAACGTCGATGCCATTCTAAACATCGCAAATAGAAAAGGGGAAGACCACACTCTTCCCACACCATCACCGACCGCAGCGCGTCACAACTCACGACAGGTACTCGGTGTGGCAACACCAGTAGCCGCGGTGTCGCAACTCCTGAGTCACCGCCGCATCCGACAGGGGCAGGGCCGGGGCCCGACGCGGCGCACCCGGCGCCCGGCGCGGCCGCCCGGGCTCCCGGTCGGCGCATTCCCCGCATAGCGCCGCAAATAACGCTGCACACCCGCTTTAGGTGATGGATCACGTAGATGAGTGAATCATAGGCGAATGATAAACAGAAAGCTGTCATGTTTTTACATACTTAATTAGTCCAGCATTTTATTTTATAATTGAAATCATTATTTAAATAAATTGGATACATCACACATTGGGTCGTTAGTCGTTACATGTATCGGTCGCCGGTTCTCGGGCGGCCGGCGTTTTAAAACTATTTACAAGAATCCATTACCTTTGTATTTTGATTTTTAATTCACAAACGTCAGAAAATATTTACACTTAAATTATTTACATGTGGACTTACGAACATACAAACTTACTTAAAGCTACACTAATCTAACAAACCGCTACCGTGGCCATTGTTCCCAAAATGCTGGCAGCCTTGCCACGTTGAATGGCAATGCTTACCTAATCTCTGTGCCAAGTAAAGGGCAGCACTTTGGTCACGAGCTGCGTGGACTTTGATGACGCTGCGCTTTAAAAGATCTTGAAAATAAGTTAAATACGTTACTCAAATACGTTACTTCGAACAAGCAGCCATAATACTTGTTCCTCGAAGGTGTGATGACGCCAGGGTGTCCTTGCCCCCGCAAGTGGTATCCCAAACCAACGGCTGCCCCAATTTCCACGGAACAAGTAATTAATTAATATGTACATGAAATTTAAAATCACATCAAAATCGGCCAGTTTCCCCGTTCCTTTATTAGTGCACGTTGTAAGTACTTAGTTCGTAAACACAGGAGTTGTTTTTTTAAAAGACGGCTCTTAGTTGATCTGTCCATTGAGCGAACCAGCTGAGCCAGCTCATACTACACGAGCGACGTTTAAGCTATGTAATTGAATATGCACGCCTTCAAAATAATGTATATAAGTACGCTCTGACGGGACAACTAATATTCGCCGGTTAATAATTCCTCCAGGGAGTTGAAAAGTGCAATGTGTCCGAGAAGAGAATAACATGGCAGTTTGCCGATGGACGCCATTCATCCCGATTTAATCGAGGAGTTGCGCCAGAGTTCGCAATCTTCGTCGAGACGAGCGAAGGCGAACCTTAGGTCGGTAACACACGAACCATTGCAAGATTTGTTCCACGTGGAACAATTTTGATTTACAGCGATCTTGCAATCTGGGCATTCCGGAGTAAACATAGTTCGTAAATTCGGGATGTTTACGTGATAAATGGGTAAAATATAAAACTTTAAAAGTTTTTCACTGTTTTTCACAGAAGCTTCTTCGGGTAAACTCAATAATAAGCTCTGAAAGTTAAATATAGGTACTATTAAGAAAGCCTACATATGTGTAATAGTCAGTAATAGACGATCCGAAGTCCAACAGTTCTCGGGGAAACACGTCGTCGGCGATCTTTATCGGCTATCATTACTTGATCCGTGTGCCCGCCATAATTCATATGGATTACGCAGCGGTAGATACCTATGCTCTTGGGAAACATGCGTTAGTAAGTGTCGATTAACCAAGGTTCAAAGCTGATAGAATATCTGGACACGCTCAATGCCTTTAACAATATATAGATAGAGTCGAGTAAGTAGGTACATTTGATGGCGACTGCAGCCACACCAGAAACTTTCCTCGCCAGTTTTTAGCCGGCAATCTACCTTAGGTCCATAGTCAAACTAACATTAGAGACCAAAATGCTGGCCTGTACTTGGCACAAAGATTAAGCATTGCCATCTTGTCATCATCAATGTCATCTTATTCTTTAAGTTTGTTTCTATAATCTAATTCCTTGTTGTGACTGTTTGTTAATCCAAATACATTAAAAAAACAAAATAAAAAGCCATTCAACGTGGCAGTCCTGCCAACATTTTGGGAACAATGCCCAATTGTAGCGGTTTGTTAGATTAGTGTAGTTTTAAGTAAGTTTGTAAGTTCGTCCGTTTGTTTTTATTATTTCAATAATAAGGTTGAGATTCCTATAACTTCATCTGTAATGACATGGATGACTTTAAGCATATTTTTTTGAAATGGGTCGCTAATAAACGTTCTTGACTGTACGTAGTAACTACCAGGTTTATGTTACTCAGTATAAATTGTCTTTTGTACGAAATATCAGTATTTACGGCCGGTCGTACGTGCGGCCGCCCCCGACCATCTTCCACGGCGTATAAATCTCATTAGCACCGACGCGGGCGCCGCCCGCCGCGCGCCTTTGTTCCCGGCCGGTTTACTAGCACTAAACGTCCGTCTGATTGTTGATGTTGTAGTCCTCTTATATGTTTGTGTTACACACGCTGATGAAGTCGCTGGGTCATGTTTAAAAAGGCTAAATAATAAGTAATAAACATTAGAGGGAGACAATCTTACACAAATTGACCTAATCCCAAACTAAGCTCATAAGGCACTTTAGTATCTTGTCACTTTAATCGCTGTAACAAATCATATACTTATGGCAGTTGAAACATGACATTAAATAGAGAAGATACTAAAGTCTATACATATTTTTATTAATTCTACTGTACTACTACCTAGATAACGATAAACATACTTATAAAAAAAATTCATACTTAAATAAAAAGAAAACGTCAAAAACTTGGGAACGAATACTCGCGATCAACACACAAATATTTTCCCATACACGGGACTCGAACCCGGGACCGCTCGCTTCGTAGACATGTCAATACTTCCTATACCACCCTATACATATAGGCTTATCGCGCCGTCAAATGTTCTTTATTAACTGAGCGTAAGTTTCCAAACAAGACTAGGTTATTCGGAGTGAAATCGGCAACCATGATTTTAACCAGCTCAACGCGATGGCTGTCATTTAAGAATATTTTATTTTCACCTGTATCTACGCCAACTTTTTTTGCAAATACTCAAGTTTGTGACCTAATCTCATTAGTCTCATTACCAAAGCTTCGGTAACCCACTTAGGTACTTTATACTCTACTTATACCATAGTTGTAATATGTTGCAATGTGACCTAATTGAAATCCTAACAGCTGTCGAAGTAGCCTAGGTCCTGTACGTGCGTCCGTATCACAGTCGGTGCAGTTCGCCGCCGCCGGCTAGCCTTGACCGGGGCGCGGCGCACCCACCCTCCTAATGAATCGCCGTGGCTACGTCTCACTTGCCAACGAGGTCGCTCGTCAAAACTCCGCGTATGAAGTCGTCCATATAGATAGATATATTATGTTATGCAGTGTCTTGCCGGCATGCGGGCGATTATTAAAACTGCCGATAATATGTTGCTTTATCAATGTTATACTTTATTCTGTGTCTTGTGTGTGTAGTGCATGAATGTATTTTTCTTTTTTTATCTTTTTTCTTTGTTTTAAACTACTTTTATAAAAACCAGCGTGCTGGTAACACACTGTATTGGGTTGTTGCGAGCGAGAGATTTTTCCGGTGCGATAAATTATAGGTTTTTGTTTTAAAGACCGTCGTAATCGGCAACGCAGAGCAGTGCCACTGGTGTTGCCGATGCCGGCGGTGACCGTCAGGAAGATCGTCTGCCTTATTTCCAGGGATTAAGCAACCTTATACGTTATTTTCTATTAAGCAACCTTATACGTTAGATCTATCGGCAGAAACCATGCTGCTAAATAGAAAATGCACGCGCTAAAATATGTTTTGTTCGCACTGACGGGACTACTTAAACTCGCCGCTTGGAGATTCACTCGTTCGTCCGTCCGACCGTCGTTGGTGAGAGAATCACTACCCTGTATTTGACAATACATTTCAATATCAGTTGAGTTACTTTAGACTAATTCAACGTCAGTTATCTAACGATTGAAATACATTTGCGACGCAAGCCTGATGCGATTAGTTCTTAGTATTTCGGGTTTTATTTTTTAAAACACTGCTGTCTACGAGCTTTTAGCGGGGCATTCCTTCGAATATAAACACTAGTTGGGAGTTGTTTGAAAGTTTTTGTTATTTCTAAGATGCACCGACTCACCGTGACCTGGTTGCCTGCCCCGCTTCGCGGAGAGGCGGGCTGAGAGTTCTCTGAATGTACTACATGTGAAACAGAAAATTAAATGTGTTTCCGGATGTTTTACTTTAATAAACATCAGCTCGAATTCGCGGAACGAACGTGTTTAACTAACTGCGCGGGATGGAGGTTTTATTAGAAATTTCTGTAGGAGTAGAAATCCGCTAATTTGAACAAGTTATTAACTCTGTAATACTTAGGTATACGAAGTGCAGAACCATGGAATATTTCTGCTTATTTACTAATGTATTTTTATCCTCGCTTATTTATTTTCTTCTTCTTTGCACAACATGATAAGACGTAAATCATACAAATGACAAGCTTATTCCCAAATTTTACTCTACCAGTCAAACAAACGGTATAGTATTTGTTTGGTAACTGTTATGATTGAAAAATATCAGACCCTTACGGTTTATATTCGTGCAGCTAATTAGCTTATTGGTAGTTACTTATTTCGTACCGCTCTATAACTTTCCGATATCCGCGGCGAATCTAAACACGCTGAAGATTAAATGATCTTTCAGTGAACGGTTTCAGTCGGTAAACATTGACTCCCGGCGGCGGGCCGCGGCGCGCTGTGGCAGGGGCTCCTTGTGGCTCCGACCTGACGCCACTACAGCCATATTACAAGATCTAATGGACCTCGATAATTGTAACCGTATACTCTTTTTTTCTGGGGATAGACAGGTAAATAATTATAAACCGCAATAAGTGGTAGCTGTCAGCAAACAACGTAGTTCTTGTAATCCGTCTCGCTCCACGTGACGCGACGAGACCAATGCGATTTGTATGAAGTTACCATATTCCAGCGCAATTTGTTTTTTGTGAAGTATGAATACATTACCCAGTGGGCGATAGCCGGTCTCGCTTACTCGGACGGTTAGGGTCGACGCAGACGCGTAGCGGCGCGGCAGCACAGCGACTTAGTCACACTATGCGACAAGCGAGACAACACGCCATTTCTTCTCGCTTGAGAATGTCTCCTCATCCAAAATGTCAAATGAATAAAGTAATTAGAGAAACGATGCATATACTTACCTATATAAAAATTGTTATTTGCTGGCTGATCATACTTCAGGCATGGTCTAGGTGTATTTGCTGCGCGATAAATCGCTTACTCGCTTGGCGAATCTCCGCGCCATAAAACACGTGTGACAAGTTATCCCGGATTGACTTTAATAGAATTACCGTAGCTCAACTGCGCTTTACGGCGAGCTGGAGCAGCCTGGGTAGTGATTCTGTAAACCACGCCGGTCGTGTGGACTGTCGAGTGATATCCAAGCGGCGAGATTATTTAAGTAGTCCCGTCAGTGCGAACAAAACACATTGTAGCGCATGCATTTTCAATTAAGCAGCCTTATACGTTCGACCCATCGTGCTGCTAAATTGAAAATGCACGCGCTACAATGTGTTTTGTTCGCACTGACGGGACTACTTAATCTCGCCGCTTGGATATCACCCGACAGTCCGCACGACCGGCGTTGTTTACAGAATCACTACCCGATGTCTTCCGATATTACGAGTATCCATACATTTATGTATTCTATTAAATAAATACAGTCACATAATTAAGTAAGAACTAATGAGCGTTTTAACTGGCCATTATTCTTCGCAAGCACACAAGTCGCATAACCTGCTCAAACATTGTTAAACGTTCGCCTCGCCGTCGCCTGTCGTGTGCGCGCGCCCTAACCCCGAGCACGTGCTCCGTTTTATGAATCTCGACGGAGTCGTGTTTAAAATTCGTTTCAGAATATATAATTAATTCGCCGTAAACCCGTTTGACTCGAGCTGAGGAACAACAGAGCTGTAAAGGCGGTTTACTGAAACGAGAGTTCTTTGTTACTTTTATTTATTTATTTTCAAATCATCACAATCACAAGGAACGTGAAGTGAAGAGTGCATGTCTTAGGTGTAACGTGCTACTGGCCTTGCTAAGTATAATATTAGAGCTGACCTCGGTTCACAACTCTTAAAAGGACCAGGTTTCTATTTTTTTCTCACTCGCAGCATCACCCTAGTAAGAGGATCACCGAGCAGATAAATTGGTGTACCGCCTCCTGCGTCCCACTAGCCTACTTCAGCCTCCTGGCTTCTACTTCGTGTGTATACTACTAGCTAACCCGTGGCGCCGTCAGCTTAAAAGTCATCTATCGCTATTCCCTCGGTAACTGTGCAATTTTGCATAAAAGTACTACATATCCTTCTCTGGAATTAATACTATATTCACACCAAAGTTTAACAGACAATCATACAGGCTAACTTTCGCATTTATATAAGTATGTATAGGCAGCGAAGGTGCGTCCGCGCCGCGCCCTCTCGGCTGCCATAATTCTTTCAGAGTTATGGTTCTTTCCCACGCAAGAACATCGCTTATGGCACAGCACAGACATAAGTCTAAGCGCGTTAATTAATAGGCAATTTGCCATTGAAATATGCGGGCGTTCGGAGCATAAATAAGTCTCAGGTTATTACTTAGTGGCGATAGGCAAAATAGATGCTCCGTTTTACGAGAATAGCGTTTTATAAAACTGTCCTAGGAAGCTATACAGTTTAATATTGTCAATGTTTAGCTCATAATATTCACTTATCATGGCAGTAGGGCGGTCTTTTATTCAAAAATAATATGGTCTCAATTTGATACAAGATGTGTGGAGCGCAGGGAGAGATAGGTTATCAATTTATCATCATTAAATCAGAAACTTATCAGATTTTTAGGTCCATAAACTTCGGGGGGGGGAGGGAAAGGAGGGCCTGTAATTTTTTGTACATTTTTGGGAAATCATAAAAAAAATGTTTTGACATTTGCAGATTGAGCTCTTTCACATGACACCACATTTACTAATAATCAAATCACTTTCATTTTTCAACCCCCCATTCCAGACCCCTTTTCAAATATTTAGAAAAAAATATTTCATATTGTTATTAACAGAGCCCGGTTTTTTCGCGGCAAAACAAAAAACTGTCGCAATCTAGCTAGTGTTAGAAATATTTTTTTATCATTATCGTTAGAAAAATTTAATATTTTACATGCAATTCCAAGCTCTCGCTAATTCATCTATGCAAGAGGGATGGTTTAGTGATCGAATCAAAGCAAGTGGTGTGCCCTGCCCTAATGAAGCACGACTGGTTCCCGCGACCTTCGCCGTGGACCCCGCGTTCTTGCACGGCAATAAGTTAAGTTATTTAGAGCCGTACCCGCGAGTAATGAAAACAAGCCGAGTTCAACGACCGCCGCCGTGCCTAGACTAGTAACAAATGTGAATTATCAGAACCCAAGACGGGTTCTCTTAGGCCCGTATTAATAAACTAATCTCAACTCTACTCGTCACAAGATACGTCAAAGTAGACGTCAAGCCGTAGAAAACTGACATTTTTGACGCATCTCGAGACGAGCATTAGAGTTGAGAACTCATCTTGGCTGAGAGGCCCGTCACAAAATACGTCAAAGTAAACGTCAAACCATAGAACACTGTCATTTTTGACGCATCTCGAGACGAGCATTATAGTTGAGATTAGTTTATTAATACGGCCCTTTAATTCTCACTTTCACGCTTTGTTACTACATTCTAAGTAACCTACAATTCTGTAGTCGTTCTTGTCATGTAAACCGACACCATACTTACACATCTGGCAGTTGTACAGTCAGTAGCATATAGGTAGATAGTGACCGTCAATACATCTTCTATACTAATATTATAAAGCTGAAGAGTTTGTTTGTTTGCTTGAACTCGCTAATCTCAGGAACTACTGGTCCTCCGATTTGAAAAATTATTTCACTGTTAGATAGCCCATTTATCGGCGAAGGCTATAATATAGGCGGTCAAATTGTTCAGGCCATCCGCCTTGTGCTAACATACCGGAGCACACCCAACGCCTAATACTTGGTAAGCTAAGATACCACTAGCGTTGTTGGTGTCACGGTCGGTACTAACGGCGGCTTGAATGTTACGAGTATCGAGTAACTAGCAACCCGCCCTAGCTTCGCTTCGGTTTATGTGATGTATGATATATACATGTGATGTAGCCTTCCTCGATAAATGGATAATCGGGTAACCTATCTCAAAGTCTAAAACTGTTAGTCCGAATTTCGTTTCGACAAAAACTATTCGAATTGTTATGATTTGTCCGATGACAGGTTTCGTAATTTTTTTTCTTCACCATTTTACGTTTAGTAAAAGTATCGTTTGTCCGAAAAACTTTTCCCGTCTCATTTACTTGCCCTATGAATTGTTACGTATTTTGTTTATTAGCCCATTTTTTATTTAACCAATGATACTTTTGGCACTGCATACGTTTAGACAAATTTTCAGTTTACTTTTTAAAAGCGAGCGAGCGAAGCGAGCGAGCAAGATGGGTCTGGGCAGAAGCGACTCGGATAGGTTAGGTTAGAAGGCTAAGGCCTTAGCCTTCGAGGTTATTTTTTTGTCGTCCCTAAAAAAAACGCAATTAAAAAAAGTCGACTTATTAATAAACCGAAAGGTTACATGGGGTAACTGATACTTCGGACAAATGAAATTTATGGAAACATATAATTTGTCGAATGATCAAAAAACCGACACAATAAATGCCGAATTGTAAGAATTCGAAATGAATTTTCGGACAAATGAAAATAAAATAAAACGAAATTTGTCGAATAGTTTTTGTCGAAACGAAATTCGGACTAACATTTTTAGTGGTTCAGATAGGTAACCGGATAATCGATATCTAACAGTGAAATAATTTTTCAAATCGGACTTTTAGTTCCTGAGATTAGCTCGTTCAAGCAAACAAACAAACGAACAAACTCTTCAGCTTTATTCATGATATTAGTATAGATAGTCATTGTGTGTCCCCGGTATATCAGTACCTACAAGGCGAATGGCTTGTAAAATTTGATCGCATTAGCTGAGTCAATGTTAATGATCATTTTGGATGTTGCTATACTCCTGGATTTTTTTTTTATTACTATCTATAGGTACATATGATGTTGACTGAATGATTGGGCTGTCCGACTGGGGTGGGCTGCATTAGCAATATTAACAATAAATAATATTAGAAATTGTATTTTCATTTATGTTTATAACATATTATTCGCGATATTATTTTTTCTCTCCTTTTACAAGCTTTGGAGTAGGCAGGGTAACATTGAACACCAAATTTGCTTCCAAAAGCAACACTTGCTGTACCTTCATCATGTGTCAGAGCTCTGGCGATTCCTTAGGTACTTTGTGAGCATGCGCGGGTAACATCACCACCATGTCACTTGTTTGTTCATTAACGTTCTTGGACTTAGAAAATGCTTTCAGCGTTACCTCGACACAATAGGATGCCTATAAAATTATATTCAAAGAGCTTCATGAAGCGTTGGTTTTTTGTGCTTTTGTGTCGATATCGATATTCCATGATCGAGGTATGTTCAAGGTGAAAGCCATGCTTCGTGGCTTCTCCGAGGTTTCGTGAGGGCTCCGTGTCGTTGCCCGGGCGCCGCTCGCGTGCCCGCGGGTCAAACGTCACTCCAACTCCGATCGATGCACCTATTAAGAGAAAAAAGGCATATCGTTAGGTTTACATCTTATCTGTGAATGCCTAACTTTCTTTAATAATATTGGTTAGAGAGATAGAAGGAGAGAGACGCACTGAGGATAATCTGTATTGGTGTCAATCTAGTGCGCCTGCTGCTGTTTATTATGCAATCATGTCGGATTCCACGCTTATTGAGTACCTACTTGCACTTATGTGTACTTGCACGCAAGCTGAGACTTTATAAAGTCTAAGAATTCTCCGCGAATAAGGGGTAGGTACCTACGGCTCAGTGAAAAGGTGTCCCGCCAGCTACGGCGGACGCTGTATCCAAACCGCCGGTTTTGTAAGAAGCGCAAATTATTGTTACTTTGTACCCTCAAATTGTATTCAATTCAAAGTACAAGGAATCCTAACTTTTGCTTAAGTATATAAATAGGCATAGTCACCAATTTGATTCCTAGGCCACTATGGACTATGTTAATGTGACGATGTCAACCAAAACGTTAGAGACTTCCTATGATTTGGTTTACAACGTGAGTTTGACAAAGTCTATAGTGGCCTGGAAATCAAATTGGTTGACTGTATGTGTTACATTAAAATCACAGACTGGGTACCGACTCGTGATTGAAATACTGCCTCAAAACCATTTTTTTGACCATTTTTTTTCTCAATTTCACGAAAATCTACGTAAGTGGTTCGTTACCTACGTTTACACATGCGCGGGTGTAAGCGGTGTGTGAAGTAACCCAGTTTCGGCGGATGCGTGTCAGTGTCAGTTATATTCGTTGGATCTAATTAGGTGTCATGTCGTGCCTACTCCCCCACCCCGCCCCCTGGGCAGCAGGGTCATTATTCCTCCCTTTTCTACTCGAAACTATGAACCTACTATGACTGTCAATAAAAAGATTACTTATAAAATCAACTAGTAACATGATGTTGGTAGAAACTGCTGAAAAATCTCTCAAATGGCCATTCCATTTGCATTATCGAATAGTTAACTAACTAAATTAATTCACACCATGTAGAGACAAGTCAAGGACCGAACTCAAGATAAACAACACCCGAGCGAGTGTCACATCTCGGCCGACGACGGCTAACAAGACAGACAAATACGATAGAATAGACACACCCACAACGTGCTGTAAAAATAGATCATGTCGTACCCCCAAGGCCGTTTCATGGATGGAAGCTATCTCGTAATGTCCCCATTTCGTCTTACCCTTTTAAACAAAAAGAGCACATTTTCAACTAAAAGGTCGAGCTAAATTCAATCCTATAATAATCAATGCATAAGGTAGTTAATCAAATAGGCATGTTTTAAATCAGATACGCCCTTTTTTGGTCAAATGTGTATTTGTATCCGCTATTGTTTTGTTTGATTTAGTCCCAAATGTTTTATGCGATGACGTCACAGCGCGGTCTTTGTACTCGCGCCGCGCAGGTTAATTCACTGAACTGCTGGAGAGTAGTAGTTGGAATGCTATTGACGTCGGTATCAGAGCTCGATCTGTTTTATAGTAATATTTACTAGATATTAAATAGATAATTATTTTTAGAATAGAAAAACAGTCTTTAACTATCGTCAATAAATGTAACATCTAAGCATATAATATTTAACGCGGCTGACGATAGGTACATAATATACAAAACGTACGCACCTACATAGGTAGCTGTGGCAAAACAGCAGTATCTACAAAATAGCAGCGTAGATATTAGATTTAGCGAGAATCGAACCTGCGACTCCTTTCATTTAGCATCAAACAGTATAATCTACATTCATTAGGTATACATTATTTATCTTAGTAATTCCGCATTCCTAAAGTTCACCTTAATCTTCGTTTACTTACCAAGAAGAAAGAAGCAGAAAGAGTCATTTTGTAGATTAAAGGTTACTAGTAGACTTATGATAGGTAACTGTCACATTCTTAAATATGCTCCCATATAAATTGACTGCATTATAAGTACCTAATTACATGAATTTTGCATGCATGCATGTGTTTATATACCTTAGATTCTCATAATTATAGTATGCACACGGACGTG
This sequence comes from Acleris laterana, assembly GCA_963966035.1. Lineage (NCBI taxonomy): Eukaryota > Metazoa > Arthropoda > Insecta > Lepidoptera > Tortricidae > Acleris > Acleris laterana. The sequence continues at coordinate 19,721,101 of OZ014442.1, forward strand.
TTCACACGGAGCGCGCGGCTGGCATCCGGTGAGTTCATTCATTCATGTATTTTATACTTTATTATAAGTTTTTTTATGAATTTCTGGCATTAAGATTTTATAGTTTAAAAGACTTATCCGATTTTTTTCAATCTTATACCAAAAGGAAGTTGCATTGTCCCATACTAATATAATGTTGATTATATTTTACTGGTTATTTTTGTAGTGGAGTAAGTCTGTGTCGGAAGTTTGCATGCAGTCCGGCGGTTTTCCAGCTGCGGTCGCCTCGCTACTCGCACTTCAGTTTGTTTGTTTGTAGTAGTACAGCTTTTGTCAAGTCCTGGCTTCTGAGTTAGAAGTTCTGACCGAAGATGTGTTCGGCTTCCCCAACTCAACTTCAACTTTGGCAAATCATTCCACGTTGTTTTGTCACCTCAATGATCTAAACCCGAAACTTAGTCAATAATAATTTGTTTACATGCAACAGCTTTATCTTGTCTAGGGGACACCGTTGATGTAGGAAAACGTATCGAAACTTTTATGTGGTCATCTTGCATCGTCTCGTATACAAATAAGTAGATATTTTTTTACTATTTCTTCCTCTATCTCTCGTAAGATTTTTAGCATATTTTTCTACTGAGCTACGCATGTTATTTGATATTATATTTAATTTAATATTTATAGCTTTATATAATGATAGACTAAGAAGTACCAATGTAATATGAAACAACTTTAATAAATGACTGACTGCCTTGGAAAACGCTGGTAGATTATTGACGTGTAAAAGTGCCCGTGCGGCATACTTACTGAATAATAATGTATTTTATATTTTTTATCTTTATCAATATTACATTTAAGTTTACGCTATTAAAAGTAATAGAGTAAGTACTTTAATAATTCAAAATTTTACCCACCCTTAGTTCCACCATACCTCGGCTTTGTACTTGAAAACGGCAGTCAGAGAGCCTGATAATACTTTCTACAATAACTTGTAGAAGGCTATGCCGTAGCCTCCGATGCCGCTGATTATAGCCACCGCGACGGCGATCCATATCCAGTTCGTTTGCGTTTGCAGTTGCGGCGTTGATGGTGTTGAGGGTGGGAGGTCCGGGGAGGTCGCGGCATCTTTCATGCAACTTGCGCAAATGTCGGACTTCGGTGGCTCCGGCTCCGGTTCTGAAAATTGGTTTTGAGTTAATAGCCAGCTGTAGCAATCGAATTTGGTGGACTTCCAACTTGGTAGATCGACAACACGTGGCTAAGGTTGCGGGAAACCGATGGATGCAAGCGGCGCAGGGCCGGGCCCGTGGCTAACCTTCGAGGAGGTCTATGTTCACCAGTCGAGGTCTTTCAGCTGAAGTGATGATGATGATGTGACGATGGAGTGTATTTGATAGTGCAGGCTTATAGGGAACAGAGATTATACAACTTCTTTCCCTTTCACTGATTTGAACTAACTTTGGTCACTGCGCTAATACAAAAAACCGGGCAAGAGCATGTCGGACCATGTTCAGTGTACGGTTCAGAAGCCGTTACTACAAACTAAGTAAATCAACTTGTTCATAAAACGCATATTTAAAAATATCGCGGTACTTAATGGGTGTAGATTTTGACGCGGTCGTTAATAGGCGCCCTTACCTTGTAAAAAATCAAATTTCTACTCGAGGTCACGGGCAGAAGTTAGTGATGAATGAAACAGATTTAAAGCGTCAAACCAATAGCGTGTATAATTACCCGGCTCCTCCTCTTTCTTGCAAAAGTCGCAAGATTCTGCACAAGCCTTCTTTGGTTTCGGCTTCGCCGCAGCTGTAAATTGGTTTTGAGTTAATAGTCAGCTGTGGCAATCGAATTTGCTGGGCCTCCAACTTGGTAGACCGACAACACGTGGCTAAGGTTGCGGGAAACCGATGGATGCAAGCGGCGCAGGGCCGGGGCCCGTGGCTAACCATCGATGTCTATGTTCACCAGTCGAGGTCTTTCAGCTGAAGATGATGATCATGTGGTGATGGAGTCTATTTGGTAGTGCAGTCCTATAAGGAACAGAGTTGCCCTTTTACTTTCACTGATTTGAACTTAGCAGTTTTTGATATCTGAACAATGATTGCCATTGACTACTTTTTTTTGGTAGGTATAGGTTACTAGGCACCTAGATACCTTTAATTGAGAAAAAAAATGAATTAGGTTGAGGTAGTTATGAGTGATTCCAGTTTTACTTCGTTTGTATTATTACATGATTTTATATTAACCTATCCCGCCAAGTGAGGGGTTATTGAAGAAAAAATATTATAATCGTGATGAATCACGCTAAAACGGATGGTCAGATCTGGATGAAATTTGGCACAGAGATAGATTACATTCTGGAGCGAAATAATCACTGCTTCGATGGGATGGCAAAATTACAAATTTTACTCGGGGTCGCGGGCATAATCTAGTGACGAATGAAACAGATTTATAGCGTCAAACCAATAGAGTGTATAATTACCGCCTCCGGGGTTAGTTTTCTTCATTTTCTTATCGGATTTTTCTGGCTTTTCTGGTATAGGTGTCTCGGCTCCGGGTTCGGTTTTTTCACCCGTACATACTCCGCATTTACTCTTTGCCATTCTGATTGCATTATGGTATTAATGCAGATTGCTTCAGTTCAGTTTTAAAGAGATATGACCACATACAGTGTTTTGATGTGTCTGCCATTGTCGTTGGATAGCAAACAGCATATTATAACATAGTAGAATGGAACTATGACTAGAAACTATGATATTATGTTGATATTTGCAGTGTTCCCGATCGAGTCTGCACACATTATGTATGTTTAAGTGAATTACTGTTGTTGTGTGATTGAAGCCATTATGTCAAAATGTCCAAACAACAAAGTCTACTATCATTGTATACTTACTATAATAATGTCTGTCCTGTCCATAGACTACCACGGGATACTCAAAGACTTATACTTTTTGTAAATTAGTTCGTGTGGACTTGGCTACAGATTACTATATTTATTACTAGCTTCTGCCCGCGACTTTGTCCGCGCAGATTTCGATTATCGTTATTCTTACGAGAACTTTTAAATTTTACGAGATAAAAAGTAGCCTTTGTGTTAATCCAGCTATCTCTATTCTAAATTTCATTCAAATCCGTCCAGTCGTTGCAGCTTGAAGAAGTAACAAACACACACACACACACACAAACTTTCGCATTTATTATATTAGTAGGATACTAGTTCATTACAGATACGTCACTGGGCCCTGCCTACCGTCATAATTACCTACTGTATTGCTATGTATGAAAATACCGGACGCTTTGGCTATAGAAACTAAAGGACCCGAAATACCAATGAAAAAAACGTGCTGTGCAAGATGTGCATGTTACATAAAATGGCGGATTGTCAGCTGTTATAGTGATGCCTTGGTGGCAGTTCTAGTAACGGTTACAATTTAATTACCTACGAATATTTGAATTACGGTTTAAGGCTTAATATTTATATTTAAAATAACATAACAATCATTTATTTCGGACAGGATCGTTGTTATATAATTAATAATAATAGGCAGGCGTTGTAGTTTCATCGGGTTAGTATCGTCTCGTCTAAAACGCAGCTGGTCTAAGCAACAAGTGGTCTAACATGCGAGACAGAGACGCATTGACCACACGTACTGTCATGCGGTGTGACCACAGTTTATAAGTAGGTACAATCTGTGAGCACTTTGAAGGTACTTCGGGTTTGTACTTCTCTCTCACTCGCTCGAGTCCTTTTTCTGCGCTCGAGTCCTTTGGTGAAACTTATCTATTCAAAATTCAAAATTCAAAATTATTTAATTCAGGTTTCCCCATAGAGTAGTTAGTAAAGTCTATACTAACTAATATTATAAAGCTGAAGAGTTTGTTAGTTTGTTTGCTTGAACGCGCTAATCTTAGGAACTTCTGGTCCGATTTAAAAAAATCTTTCAGTGTTAGATACCCCATTTATCGAGGAAGGCATAGGCTCGTATCATACTCACACAAACCGAAGCGAAGCGAGGGCGGGTCGCTAGTTTACCATAATTTTCCGTGCTTGACCTGTGATGAAATGATGAATGGATTTTATTTATGTATAAACGAAACAGGCGTTTATTTATAGGTATAATAATAGGTACCTATTCTATTGCGTGAAGAAGCCAAAATTACGAAACAGATGGAGACGCTTTTACATCTAGCTATTTAGAGCAGCCAATATTCATTAACTCATTCACTGCCCGGCTTCCTGATTTTCATACAAATTTAACTCTATCTGGAGTTCTTGAAGTGTGTTAAGTGTATCAGGTATCTGTACCCTTACCATGAGTTACAATTACCGTACTCGCTAGCGAGTCGAATGCTCTGTCTCTTGCACTCTATAAGAATACTGCGAAATAGAAATACCTCTGAATAATTTAAAAGTAAATTACGAATGAAGCGAAAACCGACCTTGTATCAGTTACCGGTGATCGAGTATGCGAAAAAACAACGAAGGCCGCATGTGTAATGGATCCTGTCGACTTTTGACTCGCGCGGATTAATCAATAGTGCAACAAAACACGCAAGTGCTTTTGGAGCTAGATAGTGGCGCTGATGTCGCTCTCCCGTTATCTATTACTAGTGTCCGACCAAAATTTCGGTTTCGGTTTCGGTTTCGGCCAAAAACGGCCGAACCCTTCGGCCGCGCCGAAACTTACAACATCGTACCTTCGGGTCGCGCTCGGCTAACGTCGGGCGCGCTCGGCACGGCTGGTAGTTAAATTTTCAAACAGAACCTCTGTAACTGTGCTGAAATTTAATTGTGATAAATCTTTGAAAGTAGAAACCTGTAATTATAGGTCGGCGAGATATTAATTTTAGAAAAAAACGGGCTTACTAACATTTTTTCGACTTTTTAAGGACTTTTTTTTTTATAATTATAAAAGGTTCGGTTTCGGTTTCGGTTTCGGCCGAAACTACAATGAAACCGAACCTTCGGTTTCGGTTTCGGTTTCGGCAAAATAACATGTTTCGGTCGGTCACTATCTATTACCATTACACTGAGTTGGGATCATTTCGAGACCATACTTTTAGACTTTTTGTGCGTAATTCGTCCTTTGCTGTATCAATGCTTTTCTTTCTTTCTTTCATACGCATATAACTTTGCTGTGAGGGACTGGGTCACTGGCTGGCAGACACGTACACCTATAGGGACTAAATTTGGAGGTAGGGAATATTCCCTCGGTACCGTAGTGATACCCTCCACTAAGAAAGTATTTGAGTCGCGGCAAGTATATGGCATAAAAGAGAGGAGGGTATACAAAAGTGTGGTGTTTAGTGATGTGCCGTTACCGGTAACTTACTCAAAGCGGGTATTTTACCAGTAACGCTACCAGAAACATTACCAAAAAGCGGTAATATACGGTAACATTCAAATTTCGTAAATATGACCTATGTTTTAAATACATGTTTATACTATTTTAGCACCAAACGGACCCTTTTAAACTAATAATGTTAAGATGGGTTTAGTAGTTTAGTATATTACCAATGTTACTGGTAAAATACTTAATATTTCCGAGTATTTTACCAATGTTACCGGGAATATTACTCCCTCATATTTATACTTCATTAGGGTTTGCAATATTCGTTCAATTTTAGTATTCGAATAATACGAATAATTAGATTTCCAACATTCGAATATTCGAATATTTCGAATAATTCGAATATTTTTGAAAATTAAACAAAATAATGATTCTAAGTTGTGTAATTGTAAAATATGTGATGTTAATTTAAAATGTAATGACCTTACAATTCAAAAAAACATTTATGGTATCTTCTCCAGATACCTAGCATGTAGCCGAACTTGCTAGCTCCCTAGCTCGCTACCCTTTTACCAATTCATTATCATCATCATCATCATCAGCCCGCTGCAGTCCACTGCTGGACATAGGGCTCTCCCAAGGAACGCCTCAGAGCCCGGTCTAATGCTTTATGCATCCAGTCGCTGCCGGCCCTCTTATGCAAGTCATCCCGCCATCTGGCCAGAGGGCGTCCCACGCTACGTTTGCCAAGACGCGGTCTCCACTCCAAAACACGGTTACTCCATCGGTTATCCGTTCTGCGACATACGTGACCAGCCCATTTCCACTTCAACCTACTAACTTTTAGAGCTATGTCGGTCACCTTGGTTCTCTGACGAATCACTTCGTTCCGAATTTTGTCATTCAGAGAGACTCCGAGCATAGCTCTTTCCATAGCACGTTGAGCTACTTTAAGCTTATGGACTAGCACCACAGTCAGTGTCCACGTCTCGGCTCCGTACGTCATTACAGGTAGGACGCACTGGTCAAAGACTTTCGTCTTCAGGCTCTGCGGTATATCCGACGAAAATATGTGGTACAACTTCCTAAACGCTGCCCAGCCCAATTGGATCCTCCTATCGGGTTCCTTTTCGAAGTTGTATCTACCTAACTGCATTAGTTGCCCGAGGTAGACATATTCCTTGACAACTTCGAGAGGAGTGCCATCGATGATTACTGGTCCCGGAACGACGAGGTCATTGAACATAACCTTCGTCTTGTCCAGATTCATCCGGAGACCAATACGTTTAGAGGCTTCATTTAGGCTGTACAGCATTTCTTGGGCTTCCTGCAGCGATTCCGCAAACACTACGATATCATCGGCAAACCTTAAGTGCGAGATGTATTTGCCGTTAATATTGATGCCCCGCCCATTCCAGGTAAGAGTCTTAAAAACGTCTTCCAATGCATTCGTAAACAGTTTTGGGGATATAACATCCCCCTGTCTTACTCCTCGATGCAATGGAATCGGTTTTGTTTGACTGCTCTGTACTTGGACGGACATAGTGGCAGCGTCATACAGACTTCTCAGCACTTCGATGTATCGGAAATCCACTTGGCATCGCTGCAAGGAGCTCAAAACAGACCAGGTCTCGACAGAGTCAAAGGCCTTCTCGTAGTCCACGAAAACGAGACACAGAGGCTGATTATACTCTTGGGTCTACTGTATAATCTGCCTCACAGTATGTATGTGGTCTATGGTGCCAAAACCTCCGCGAAACCCGGCCTGCTCTGGTGGTTGGAAGTCGTCCAGCCGTCGCGTCAGCCTATTTGTGATGACCCTCGAGAACAGCTTACCAATTACGGTACGGTATTTAGTTCTTTTTAGGGAGTTTGATTTTGGCAAGGATAAAGCAAAATAGGTAATATATTGTTTGTCTTACATTTGTAGTTATTTTTAATATTTAAATCTATTTCCACGAACTCGTTAATATGGAGGATAATTAATCCTGGCATTTTGTTAATGTTTTGCTAAGGTAAATAATTACAGACAAATTTGTGCACTATTCGAAATATTCGTTTTATTCGAATAATGAATATTGTCGAATTCGAATAACATTTATGGCGAATAATTCGAATAATCGAATATTCGAATTGCAAACCCTAACTTCATACATATCTATCACGTAAAAACCGGATACTTACGAATAAAATAAAAGAACAATCAAGTTTTAAAATTATACACAGCGTTACAATAATTACACTTGAAACTAGATGAAAAACAAACATGGGGGTTCACTTAGTATGGAGAAAGTAACTTTGCACGATTACACAAAAAGTTGACGGGAAAAAAAATGGCAAGTAGCTTTAAAAACATTCTAAGTTCATAATAATTGTATACATGTAAGAAACCACTGAAAAAATATTGAAATACTACATCAAACTAATGAGTTTTTGTAACATGGACACAAGGAAAGTTACAAAAAATCCGACTAAAATGATCAATATCTCCGAAAGTACTAAAAATCGCTGAACATACATGGGGGTGTTTTTGGTAGCCCTGGGTGTGAGCTATTATTTTTTTTCATTTGGACCACTAGTGATCCGACACCATGGATTTAATAAATGAATAAAGAAAGGAAACAGAAATACACGATCTCTGTGTCCGCTTCTGGTAATATTACCGGTAGCATTGGTAATTTACTGAGTATTTTACCAAATGGTATTATACTGGTAACGAGTAAGTTACCGCCGGCACATCACTAGTGGTGTTAACCCTTCGCTGCGCCGGCGCCGAAAGTGAATGCGCCACTCGTGCGCAGCGCCTTGGCCCAAATATGCTCGACGACTATCGACTCTCGGTGTCGATATACAATGCGGTGTAAGTATGTGTGTGTATGTGTGCGTGTGAATTTTTGTACTATTCACTAACTACATATAATAATTATCTTATTGAATATTGCGTTAAAAAGTACTTGATAATGCCCTTTTGTAAAACTTATGTCAGGTAGTTTTGAGCACTTGTAAGTAATGAGATATTATGCTTAAAATTAAATATATCTATCTATAGGGTCGATTCACAAGAGTTGGCACGAATGGATTGAATGATTGAATGAAAGTATACTAGTGTGTAAAATAGTAACAGGTTTTCGGTTTGAAATTCGAACATCGGTTCAAAGGACGGCACTCACACAATTATAGGTGACATTACTTTCGTTCAATCCATTTGTGCCAACTCTTGTGACTCGACCTGTTATATGTACAGTCAAGGACTTTAATTGTTAAGCCACTATGGAACCCTGTCATAATGACAGCGTCAAACCATATGAAACAAATTACGCTAAAATTATTAATCAACGTTATGCGTCCTTGACTGTACATACTTAAAGAAAAATAAAACCGCCGAAATGGATTACATACATACATCTCGGTGGTTTTATTTTTCTTTAGTTACCCGCAAAAATACCGAATGATTTTCTTTTAAGATTTTATGAAGTACCTTTTATAAATTTAGGGCTCACCCCTTCCTCGTTAACCGTTCTATTAAATAATCAAACCAAAATAATGACTTTAAATGACTATAAGAAATATTCTTTCATAAATCCATTTAGTATTTATGTGCTGAGAAATTCGAGCAGACAACACCTTCTTTAATTATATTGAACATGATAAAATAGTTTCCATTAAACTATGTGTCATTTCGTGTGCAAATTGCAATTTTTTCACTTTAATAAATAATTTTTGTACTCGTCGATTAAAATGTGTGTATTACGATTTCATAGAGAATACTGTAACGTCACTCTTTTCATCGTTGAATAGTCTAGATGTTACTTCCGAAACAACCGAAATAACTATTTCGATACGCTCTAGACAACCGAAATAACTATTTCGATACGCTCTAGACAACCGAAAAAAATTTGAAAATAGAACTTCGGATTTCCATATATGTGTCCTTGTTTAAGGAGCCTCGATCCGATACAAAATTGCCAATCTGTGTCGTTTCGGAACGTAGCAGCGTCGCATCATCTGTCAAAAATTTACTTTTAGTTTTCTTATATACTCGTATTAATGACTTACATTATTAATTTTAATGAACTCGTACAAAAAGTATTGTTCACAATAGTGTCATAATTAAGCTTTCTAATCTCGTACCTTACTTAGACCACTCAACAAGCTTCGTGGCCTAAACACGGTACTCGACTAAAAAGCTCTCTATTATAACACGATTACGAAAAATACTATTGCAAAGTCGTGCCCGTTGATGTCTTTTACTTTAAAAACAACTAGATATAAACGAAATAAGTTACGACAACGATCAAAATCAAATCAAAATTTGAATAACTTTTGAATGTGGCTCAATAGTTAAAGTTAAGATAAGGTATCCCTCGTAATAGTTTATAACGAGTACATATACAACATTATAAAAACAGTGTATCTCAATATTGCTATAACGTGGCAACAAAATATGGTTATTAGGGCGTTACCATCGGTTGTCGACCTTGAACTGTGACCTTAAGCTTGTACTTAAAGTCGTAGTAGTGCAATCTTTCCTCACTGAAAACCAAGGGAACTTTGAAAGAAGGAGAGCAACCTGAAAACTACAAAACGTTTTATGTTCATTGAAGGAGCGAGGCCGCCGCGCGCCGGCGCCCGCGCACCCAGCCGTGCGCTTCCTCCGGCGCGGCGGAGACCGTCGCACGCCTCTTTGTTTACACGTTACTCATTAGCGGAAGTAAACAATACAACGCAAAACTATATAACATGTGGTTAACCTCCATTTGTATGTTTATGAGGACCTTAACGCCGTGTGTTTGGACGAATCCTAATGTTCAAATGTTTGGTATTGTACTTATAGGACCAAGAAACTTGTAGTGGATAATATTCTGAACCAACTTTACTCGTTTTACAATTCGACGAACCGCCGCCGACTTCTTACTAAAATCGCAGAACCGATAAAAACTTAAATACTTGTTTTTATGATCCGTCACTGTTCATTACCAGGTACGGTCGGCCAAGAAAATGTTTCTGTGAGATCTAATTATAGCTAAGGTTGACACTTGTCACAGTCATAATATTATTGCAAGGGAAAATCGAACTTGTTGTATTATGATGTGCAAATGAACTTCCACCGTAGGATGGTAGACTGCATTTTTGGCCGACTGTACCTATTATTTTATTGCAACACTTTTTATATCCGTAAACGTCCAAGTTCCAGCAGAATATTTTACGAAATTATATTCGATGATATGATACAGTCGACGCGCACTGCGCTAGGTACATTTGCAATGTCAATGTTTACCCATAAAATTTTCACTTTGTATTAAATTTAAGAGCTTAACATTTTTCTATTGACTTGAAGTGTAATAAGTATATTTACTAGATGGGTTGCGTTCGGTTGTATTAGCGGGCTAAATAACAGGGAATTAGTAGACAACTCCAAAATAGAAACCCGAATAAGACAAGGCGGGGTCAGACAGGTGCTCCGCTAACCAAACCTAATTGCTTCCAGCCGACCTCGTCCAGCCGTCTAGCCAATTAGCCCCAGGCCCACGCCGTCTGGAGGCAGGAGCTATCGGGCCTTCTTGCAAACTACCCAAGATCACAGATCACATACAACACACGAACTTAAGGTACTCGTAAGGGTTCGAGACAAATCTCTAAGAGTTGTGTTCTGGGGCAGAGGCATCGCTTCTACTAACAGGAATTGTAATGGAACAAGTCGGATATCCTGGAAACATCAAAATATAGCTTTCCGTGTGGGTATTGTTTACAACCTTCTCAGACGGCGGAGGCAACGGTGTCATTATCGCACGCAAGTCTAAAAAACACGTTGGGGTATTAGAGGATGACGAAGATAAAGCTTACAGCGTACAGTCTAATAGGTACAGTCGAGTTCATAAATATGTGTACACTTTATGCCATACCTGAATTGTCACAGAGTTAAAGTGACAAAGTACTAAAGTGTACACATTTTTATGAACTCGACTGTATTATAATCGATGTTTATAGTAAATAAATAAAAATAAAAAAAAAAAAAAATAAAAACATTTAAACGCAGTAAATGAACTGTCTCAAATTCCAAATGACCAACCAACATCGCGGGTAGAGCCAGTCAGAGCAATTTAGTCGGGAGTTATTGTCTTATTAGTACCACCTATAACTCGTTTATCAAAGTGATTGATTACTGCGAGTACACTGAGGAACAATGTCTGTCACATGTGGCTATCCATAATGGCGTAAGACTACAGTAAATATTGTTAATTTTACAGCATGTTGCACCGTCGCGTTAAGCCGCTGAAGACTACGCAAAATCAAACCGAGAGCGGCAAGGTATAATAAACCGTTGATATTTTCATAATTGTCCTCTAACTTCAGTCTAAAAATAAAATTAAAACAACATCAGTAAATTCAGCGGCGCGGCGTCGAAATGCGCAGCGAGCTTATTGGTTTTTAATTGAGTCACAAACGGTTCGAATGAAAATAGCGTACTTATCCATTAAATAACACATTACGCGTCACGGACTTGATATCGACTCCTACTCGGTGCCGTATTTACGCAGCAAAGGTTAAGTGTTGTGCTGGCAGGCAGGCTGGGCCGGCGGGCAGGGGCTCTCTTAAAAAAGCGGTCTTTCGAACGATCGAACGAATTCTCAATTGGCCAGCCTTATACGTTCTATCTCATCGACAGAAGTCATGCTGTCAAATTGAAAATGCACGCGCTAAGTGTTTTGTTAGCTCTGACGGGACTACTTAAACTCGCCGCTGGAATATTTATAATGTATGTATCACCTTCCGTGTTTTCACCGAGCGGCCCCAACGGAAGTCCAGCGTTGGCTTCACAGCCAGCACATGCTGAGTTAGGACCGTTTCGCCAATTTGGCACATGTCGTCTTTTTTTCTTCTTTTTTATTATTACTTCTTTTTTTGTGTGTAAATGTTTTACTTACTTACTTACTTACTTACATTCACTCGTTCGTTCGTCTACCGCGTTTTTGAGAGAATCACACCTTTGGCAGTGCCGGCGGCAGGCAGTGCCGAGACTGCCGAGGTTGCACGGCGGGCTGCAATTAAGATTAATAACTAAACATACTATCCTGACATTCTTATTTGTTTATATTTTTGACGATTCCAATGTAGTTTCTTGTACTTACATACAATACATACAATGTAGGTATACTTTGGAAAATAAATACGAGTATCATTAATTCATTCATCATATTCTATAATAAACTCTGATAAAAATAGAATGAAGTATTTCGATCACAATCGACACTATAAAAAACCTTAGCTGCATAATTAAGCCATACGAGCGACCAATGCGTCATTAGGAATTATAAACTTTAGTACTGGTTCCCCATATATCATAAAACGATTAAATAACGTTAATATGTATTAGTACGTAATATAATGTTGATTTTGCTTCAGAATTACGTAAACTGTTGGTGAAGAGTTAAAAACTAATCTCGTATATTCTGTTTATGTAGTTATAACCCGTGCCTCAGGCGTGACGTGTGACGATCGAGAGACTAGTTCGCCTGTTATTATAAGTTCACACACAAAGTTAGATAAGATAATACTTGTTACAATAGTAACTTTAACAACCTGTAAAAAATATATTTAAGAAAACCATTTCACCACGTTTCCCCTGACCTAATTATTGCTTGCATTATACCTGCGGCTCCTGCGGGCGACGACTCGTAAAGCATTATTCACAACATCGATCTCGCCGTCACTCGTAAAACTTGCGTGTCCTACATTCACGAACAATTTACCGCAGATTAATTTACTTGCAGTTTCTCTTGAAACCTTCGACTGAAGTTTATGAAACAAAACAACAACTTGTCTGATTGTTTGGCGCTTTAAAACCTAGCTGTTAGTTCAAAATTCAGAGTTGTTTTGTCCATTTCAAAGCTTCGTATTTAGGCCTTTGGGGCAACCTGCATCCCGCTTTATCAGAACTCTGATCTTGAAACTCGAGACGCTGCTGGTTGTAGTACCCTAAGCATGTGAACTGTGCAGAGACGCAGCTTTAACAAACTACGACCATGGTAAAAATCATTTAACTGCTAACTTGAATTTCATTATTAATACCTGGATTCAATCAATCTACTAAAACTAATTTGCTCTATGCCAACGTTACGCCAACAAAAGTACGATAAAAAATAAAAGATAAAAAGATAAAAGATGTTTATTCAGTATGTAGGCCGCACGGGCACTTTTACACGTCAAAAATCTACCATTTACGAGTCAGAGGTAACCTGACAATTACCTACTTTGATTTCGAAAGTAAGAAGAGATGTTTGTATTCATAGAAATATATCAGAGGAATGCTTTATGCATATGCTGCAATAGTTCCCACGGCGGTCATTTCCGGGCACGAGGCTCCGAGCCCGGGCTCAGCGGGGACACCCGCCAAGGCCGCGGAGGAACAGCCGCCAAGGTCGCGAGCATTGTGAGTTGTGCACCGCGCTCATAAAGCCCATGAGCCGTGAAGTCGAGCCGTCGCGGAAATCGCCGCGTTCGTAACTTATTGAATGTTTTGTTTTGGTTTCCTACCGGAGTTATTCCAAGGTTTTAGTGGATAGTGTACGAGTGTAATAAACATGTAGAGTTTTAGGAAGGTAAATGCAAATGCCTGGATCTCATCGGCCGACAGTTAACACATTCACTGCCAGTATTGTTTTTTAACCTTTCGCCAGGTGCCACATCTTTTGTTTTATACGGAGTTTGCCTACTCTAAGAACGCACATCGCTTATATGCCTTGCCGGCAGTGAATGCGTTAAGAAAGTCGCCTAATGAATGACAGATCAATGGCCTGGAGTCAATCAAATGACGAGGATTGAAGTCATTATGAGCGATTACGTAACACGACAACGCCATTTGATTGGTAACGGTTTACTGGACCACGGCATTACGCTCATACGGAAATTCCCACAGAACAGATAACTTGAAAACAGTTCTAACTGCTTCATATTTAAGGAAAACCTCGTTGCACTTTGTAGAGTTTTGGATCCAGAAACCGATCGACCTCACCCTCCGTCAAATGACGCTCGGTCTCCAAGATACAAACAGTTTTAAACTAATGATGAATGATTGATGATGACAAATAATGAATGTTGAGGCGCTAGCTTTAGTTACAAGCTTTTATTAAAAGCTTTTATTTAACTTGTATGTATGTAATGGTCAAACCTTGTAAGTTAAATTTGACCCACTTCCCGGTTTCCGACGAAGCTGAAAATTTGAATACGCCTTTAGTTCTGATGACAATACAATAATACATATAGTACCATCGAGGTGGTCTGCTAATGGAGACTCAAGGTGGCCAGAAGAACCCTGACTCCTAAATTACACATGATAAACTCGTCGCGTTAGGGTTCGTTAGAATCGTCTTGACAAGTAGGTAGATGAAGACTGTGCAAAAAAAGTGCAGTTGGCAATAAAAGATTGTCCCAGAAATTAAATTTTTGTCATGAACTTATTTTTCAATTTAACGTGTAGATTTTTGAATTTAGAATCCCGTTTTAATTGGCCGAATCTAGATTGCTAGCAGTTAATTTCTTCAAATGAACTCGCTCAAGTTGAAACTGTACGTAGGCCCAGGTGTTGGAGACGCAAGCCCCCGTTACCCAGTGACCTTGTCCCGAGCCCACTGCTCCCGTAATTACGCGCCTGTGACGTCACGCGCTGACGTCAGCGCCGCGTCGCGGGATCTGATCTACTTTTAAGATGTAACTTACTTTAAGTTTTCGGCAATCGAATGCCGAATCGAATCATAAAGGAAATGGCAGAAAATCATTCAGTACATTCGGAAAACGCAAAAGAAATTACTTACTTTATCAACTTTTCTGTGCAATGAGGTCCTTTTGATTACCTAGCCTCAATTTTAACATAGATTTATAGAGTTTCATTAATATTTTTTTCGAAACTTTAAAATTTGACAACTTCATTTTATTTTCCCGTAAAATATAAATTATTATTCTTAGAATCATGTTTTTTCCAGGTTTTTTGGGCCATAAACTCCGGAGATAACCCCTTATCTTATGTGTAATTTTGGCTATAAATTAAAAACTACGCCACGGAAAATTAACAAAAAGATGTTTTGTAATTTACAGAGAGATTCCTTTCATATGACACCCCGTTTGCTATAATCGAATCACTTTAATTTTTCAACCCCCCATTTTGGACCCCTTTTCAATTATAAAACGAGTTACATATTTTTTTTACTAAAAACAGAGGCGGGCAAGCAAGTTGTACAACTATGCCAAATGTAATTGCTGAGAAAACCTGCTGTGACGTACAGACAGACACAGACAACGATGTCTCACCATAAAGGTTCCTTTTTTACCATTTTGGTACGGAACCCTATAAATAATTTTAGGCGATGCTCCCTAATCCTTCCTCGGATCCCTGGGACATACGAACGAAAAACTTCTTAATTTAAGAAGCCTTACGGACTAAATTAAAGTCAAATAGGAATATTAGGCGGCCTCAAAAACAATAGGAAACGCAAGCTTGAAATATTGCAAATGTCGAGGTCGGGTGGCTCGTAAACTCGGGATTACGAGCCGCTTCGTTGTTCCCCGTTGCAATATTAATATCAACAACGATGACGACGCTCATTAATGAGTTTTCTCACCACTCTAATGCGATCCCGCAGTACTGTACTGACTAAGCTGGTTTGCTTTATTAATAACACTACACCAGAGTGTGTGTGTTCCCCGCGTAGTTGCCGGGTAAGAATAGTGCTACTCCATGTCCTCCCGTGGATGTCGTAAGAGACGACTAAGGGAATAAAGGCTGTGTGGTACTGTTAGGCGATGGGCTTGCAACCTGTCACTAATACACTGGTAAACATCTTCGCCTAAGTGTGCAAAATGTGGTTACAGAATAGATAGTAATACTGTAGCTATACCTACCCTACTCTGAGAATAAAGGGGTGAGCTTATGTAGGTATGTGTGTACACCAGAGTGCCTCTATTCTAGGCAATAAAAACGATATCGTATTTAACGTTATGGTATTGTTTTTAACGCGGCCGCCATTACTGTGAAGTAGGTAAGAACTATCAAAACGTTGACAACACGATAATAGATCAAAGACGATATGGTTTTTACTACGAACAATTAGGAATTCTTTCAAAGCACGGCGCGGTGTACCGGCATTCATAAAGAGTTTTAATTTAGTGATGACCGTAGGACATTTAATAGTGGCAACACTGGCAACCATCATCTTGCAGCTGCTAATAATATACCACCGCCTAGAACGTACAGTCAGCTACAGAGAAACGTAACCACCTTTGCTAGGAAACTTGTATGCAGGGGGGGGGGTCACTTTTCTCTGCAGCTGACTGTACAATACAAGCCCTTCGGCCCTCGATATGCCAGTAAAGCGTTGTGGACTTGTGGAGTTCACCGAAAAACTACTTAATTTCCCTTTGCGTTAGAAATTATCACAGTTGACTATACAGGTCTTTTTAAGTAATGTTCAACGCAGCTTTGATAGTTGGTACTCGTTTTCTTAATTAGACGACTCCTCTATCCCTGTTATCCTGAGGTGTACGAGCGAGATAGAAGGCAACGAAGGCTTATGGGCGAGGCACTTTTTATCGCCTGGCAACGATTTGCCAGATAACTAGTTTTTTGTGTCGCCGTCGAGTAAAAAGGTTAAATAGCTAATTGTTGAACAGGGATTCCGAAACGCTTTTTGCGCGGGCATTGGAAGCTTTTTTTTATGTTTTTTAAGTCATTATAATTATTGTTGACTAGCTTCTGCCCGCGACTTCGTCGATAGGGACTGTTTAACTTTCCGGGCTGAAAAGTAGCCCCTATGTGCTAGTCCAAGGCTATAGCTATCTCTTCCTAATATATCTACTAGCTAATAGCCTATCCCCATTCCTAATATCATCCAAATCCGTCCAGTTGTTGCAGTGTGAAGAAATAACAAACCAACACACACAAACAAACTTTTGCATTTATAATATGAGTGAGGTAACAAACAAAAATTGTATACCTAAAGCAATCCGAAATGTATCAGTAACTTATAATCTGTGGATTTACGGAAGTTATTAAATTCGTAAGTATTCTCCGGATGTTCTCAATTAAGTATGATTTGATTTAAATTACGTTTTTTAGACCCGGATATAAATTCGGAATGATTTTGATATCCAAATACAATCTAAAAGTATTTCCTCTGCGATTACCATCGTTCACAATCAGTAGATAGTATCTCTACTTCAGCTGGACCTGGAATGAGGCGTTTTCAGGTAATTTCCCAAAATTTCAGGAAGCAATTAGTTTTGTTTACAAATCACATAAATATCTACTCGTAATATAAGCAATTGAGCTCACCTTAAAAAAAAATTAGGTTTGTTTATCGTGTAAACATGACGCTAAATAGACAAGGTACTAAACTGTAAACATATTTATGGCGTCGACTCTACTATATTTTATTTATTAGTCTAACAGGTTTTCGGAAATATGTCGACTTAACTTAATGTCCCAATCACAACTGTCACCCGCTAAAGTCTTGCAGCCTGAGCGACTCCCCACATTCCATCCCTAATGGATTCACGGAAGTTATTCGAAACATCGTTTCTGCATCGGGCACAGCTGATAACTTCACCATTATCACTAAAACGAGTAGTCCATTGTTAGCAAAAACTTCCAAAGAATAGGTACATAAGGAACGTTTGTATCTATGCAAAGCACAAATTTTCATCACTTTAAGAATTGCTAAGAGTTTGGGCAGAACACACAAAGATTCCCAAATAGGTTCGTTCGTCCTATGGCATGGCACACGTACGAGTATGAGCACTTACTTATCAACGGATACGCGTTACAAGAGGTCAATACTTTTTGATATTGAGTCATATAGAAGCAAAGTCAGCAATTTTTTTTTTAATGTAGCTTCTTTGAATGTAGGTAGTCCGGTATAAAACGACATCGCTAAATAAAAAATATCTTCTATACGATTTTCAACCATATTGGAACTCCTGCGCCTCTATTCTAGGCAGGTAAAATCCAAATCGTATTTGACCTGTTATCGTATTGTCAACATTTTGATGGCTCTTAATTTCCTGACATTCATGGCGGCAAAATTAAAAATAATTCGTAACGCAAATCTATTTCAAATTTATTACGTTCAATTCCGATATCCATCCTTGGGCTCATTCTCCAGATAATTTCCATAAGAACCAGACACGAGGACTCGTGTCTTGGAACATAATTAACTAAATTTATTAATTATATTATTTTATATTCACCTATAGAAACATAATTCCTGTAATCTTTGTATTAGAAAACGTAAAATACATAATATTTTAAAATAGGATTCATTTATTATTATCTTTGATACTACCCTAGGCCAAATACGATATTGTTTTTAACGCCTGGAATACCAGCCCTGGACACCTGTCAATAAGCTTACTAGTCTTACTACAGATCGATTCACAAGAGTTGGCACGAATGGATTGAACGAAAGTAAGGTCACCTATCATTGTGTGAATGCCGTCCTTTGAACCGATGTTCTAATTCCAAACCGAAAACCTGTTACTATTTTAGACACTAGTATACTTTCATTCACTCATTAAATCCATTCGTGCCAGCTCTTGTGAATCGACCTGAACTTTAACCCTTAAATGCATAGCGTTTCGAAAATCAAACGCATCTTTAAAGTTCATTTCCAAATTTGAATTTTGACAAAACTACAAATCTTACTGCATAAACTGCTGCTTTCACACCACCATGCGCAAGCGGGCCGCGTCCCTGGTGCGCCGCGTGCGGACCAGCCCCAATATCATTCTCAGCATGATAGGGAGCAGAGTAGACTGCCCTTACATGCGTCATTGTTGTGGGCTACATGCCCTTTATAATTAGTGTTATTTGTAATTTGTTACTAATAATTAGGATTAAGTAACTACTAACAATATATGAGTGTAAATTTACTCGAAATAAATGATTTATTATTATTATTATAAATTATAAGTTTGAAATTGAACTTTAAAATATACGATGTAAATCTACATCATTATGCATTTAAGGCTTAAGTTTAATTAAACCAGTGTTCTAAAATATATTTCTTTACATAAGGCAAAGGTTTTGTATACTCAAATTTGTATTTTTTTGAAACAAAGATTAAAAAATAAAGGTGAAGGTTTGCTCTTGAAACGTTCTATTGTAATCGTTTGTGCTCATCTATTAATGCAATTACGATGTGTTAATGTGGGTAGTTCCGTGTTTTGATTCTTGGAGTACTTACCTAATTACCACACTTACCACCGCTGAGTCACGCCGGCTGAGACGCCTCGGTCAGGCGTCGTTAGCACGCATCATGGCCCGCTAAACGAACACAATCGATTCTTTCGATGCAAAGGAAAAATCCTCTAGTACCTACGCCATAATGCTAATGTCTGGTGATCTCAATGTTTCCTCTGTTAATTGATCTAATCATTTTAGAGCGTTCTTTAAGATAACCTTGCATTTTTGGCCAGTATCAAAAGGCTTTTTGAACTCTCACAGTCGAAGTTTACAAACCTTTATACGCCATCATTGGTTCATAGGTAAAATTTCATGACAAGTTTTCAGCTGTACTACCAACGCCTGTGTACGCGTGACACTTGTACGATCCTAGACTTTTAGGACCGTATTAATAAACTAATCTCAACTCTGCTCGTCTCGAGATGTGTCAAAAATGACATTCTATGGTTTGACGTTTACTTTGACGCATCTTGTGACGGGCGTCTCAGCCAAGATGAGTTTATTAATACGGGCCTAAATGTTTTAACCTTATCTTATGATGTCAAAACTCCTGAATTAAAAAAATACTGACATGACTATTTGAGAAAACCTAAGATGATTCAACAACTAAATTGAACTCAGTAGTATTGTATTGCGAATATTTGAACACCAGCAAACCCTGAATATTGAATACGAATGACCGTTGAGGTTAGGAAGTAAGTGAACTAATATTGGAAGCTTACATCACCGTTTATAAACAGAAAGGGAAACACGTCGGAACGAATCCTACTCGTTCCAGGAAATAAAGGAACACATTACATTTCGATTTACTACCGCGCGGGAACAGGAATAGCTAATGACGAAATGACTGTGCGACTAGAACTTTCTCTAAATCGTTTGTTGCCAGTTATCAATTTTCCGCGGACACGGCTCAGGTGGGCGTGAAGTTTTTAATGGCATTTGGATTCTCAAGATTAAGATTTGAAAAAAAAAACATCTATATAAGTACCAAGCAGATGTATTACTGAAGTATACAATTCTGAGGATTAAAAATTACGATATACTTAAACCTGGACTTGGAATATAACATTGCCATAATAATACTGGTGTTTTGGCTTCTAGCCAAACTTCGTCAGAAAACACACGGGAATGCCCCTAAACACCAATAAAGCGTCCACCAATAAAGGCACATTGTTAACACGCCATCTGTTATGTCAAAATAATGCACTCGAACGAAGCGCCGGTGGGTATTTAATTGTAGTCAGCTGCGCACGATTGGCACGGTAGGCGCGTGCGCAGACTAATTTACAGTCACTACTTTTATTATTCATTAAATTTAACCTTTTTTGGCATAATCGGATTTTATCAGCTGCTACATCTAAGATGCACAATAAAGAAATGAAAACGTTGGTTGGTAGATCAGTTCATGAACTTTTTTGCAGATATCTACATCGGCATGGTTGGTTAAATAAGTCATATGGTTAACCTTTATTTATCATACTGAATCTCTTATTTGAAATATCATCAAAAGTAATATCTTATTTGCCAGTTTGCCATTTAATTAACAAAGCGAAACATCAATTTAACTCGTAGGGTAAATAAACGTAATAATTGTCGATTTCTGTAAGACCCAACATATTCATAACAATATGTCGCATACGAACGCATTCATCATTAGAAATAGAAATAGAAATAGAAAATTTTATTTGCTAGTATGCGTTATACAGGGGTGGTTATTTCATTATCATTAACATATTATGTTAAATGAGATGATGAATGCCTTCGTATGCGATATGGTTCGATAATATTTAACGATATTATTCAATGCGACGTGTTAGATTCGATAGAACCGTTATTTACTATAACTTCTAATACCTATCCATCATATTGGAAGCTTAGCTATCTAATATTAATATTTAAAGTCACCTTTTCAGGCCTAGTATTATAATTAAATAAGTAAGCAATAATTAATGTACAAAATTTCAAAGTACAGTAGTCAAACCCTGGTCCTTGGTCCTTACCAGGGGTGTTATTCTCTAAAAACAACGGACGGGCGGACGAACGAGCGAAATCGCAAAGGCGAGATTAGATAGTCCCGTCAGAGCGAACAAAACACATTTTAGCGCGTGCATTTTCAATTAAGCTGCTTTATACGTTCGATCCATCGGCAGAAAACCAGCTGCTAAATTGAAAATGCACGTGCTAAAATGTGTTTTGTTCGCACTGACGGGACTACTTAAACTCGCCGCTTGGACATGCACTCGTCCGTCCGTCCGATCGTCGTTGTTCAGAGAACCACTACCCTGCATGTTAAAAAACGCAATCAAGTATCGCCTTTAATTGTTGAATTACAAACAAAACAAAACTAATAAATTGGAAACCAAAATCTGTTACAATTAACTTTCGATAACTTGACGCTAAATCATTATAATTTATAATGTGATGTGGTGGTCAACACGTAAAGTTCGTGATGGCACCAAAATGGTTCGCCCCAAATTGAACCACATTCCCACGCGCCACGGCCTTGGCTGCGTATCTAATAATTTGTCATTGCCATATGCTCGAATAATGGCTCGTAATTCATTAATGTCATACTTTTTTAGCACATTAACGCAAGGACAAACACACGAGATTCATAAAAAAACTATGTTTATTAAGTTTAGTACAAAAGCTTTGGTATTGTCATGGTGTCACTTAAAAATAAATTCTAGACGAATGCTACATAGAGGTAGGGTACGATTGCTCTTCATCTCACACCTGTAAATTTAGTCATTAGAAGAGTACACTCACGATCTGCCTGATTTCACCTACCTGACCATGACAGATGACTGGTGAAATTTCGGTGTAACATGGCGCAGTTTATATGATACCCAGTGATGTATCAGTGTGTTACTTTGAAATGTATAACGAATTGTGACCTGTCACCTGTCATTGTCAGGATGGTGCAATAGGGGGATGGTGGTCTTCACAAACATAGCACGAGAAACGAGTTACATCTAATCGAATAGTTATTAAGTAGATGATGTTCAGCCCTGGTCTGCCGGTCCTGGCCGGTCTAGCAGGGGCGAGAGCAGCGGCGGCGGCGCGACAGGCGCGAGGGGCAAGGCGCCGCGCCCGGCCCGGCCGGTCTCTGGAATAACAAAATATGGGCTTTAATTAAATATAGCCTAAATTATTACCTGAAACTTCGAAGAACAGCTGTTTACTATAAGTAATTAAAGCACCGGTAAAACATGGGCACCAAGAGCATGACAGTTTGCCACGAAAATATTTCAATTTTACGTCCATTTACGCAATTTTGCAACGTTAATCAAGTGGCGGGTCTTGGCGGATTAAAAACACCAAAATAGTAATATTAATTATCCAGTAGCTACACCGGCGCGTCACATAATGACCTTCAATGAAGCCGTAGATGACCTCCAGAACACACTCATTGAGTTAATTCCTGCAGTCACGATCACAAAGCGGCTTATCATCCACGGTGACTGCTGCCATGTCGTTGCAGGCGATTAAAATAATGTATACCTATTGTATTGGTAATATGTGATTATGACTCCCTATACTATAGTACCCGGCCATTACGAAGTCAATCCTGACATCTGTCATCACAGTACTATTTATAACCTATTCTTGGGTTTGAGGTTATAATTTGTACTGGAATGACAGGTGTCAGGATTGACTTCGTAACGGCCGGGCACTATAATGGAGTAATGCTAGATTGAAGCAGAAGTGTTCGCATTGGCATGTTTCAGCATGAGAATAAGACAACAGGGGAAAGTATAAACTTTTAAAGGATAAGATTGTTTGTTGGTAATTTGTGTTTCTTTCGTGCAGTAACGTGCCCGGCGCCCGTTTGAGATGTGCAGATATGTACGGAAGGCTGACTTGTGACATAAGCGGGAGTAGAGATAAACTACGAAGCAAACGAAGCGGCGCGAGAAGCTAGTCATTATAGTTCAACCAAAAAAAAAACTTGATTTTTGCCACACTCATCAGGGTTTTAAGAAATGTTATCGTTCATCGCATACGAATTTTCCGGGAGTTTGTCAAAAAAAAAACCAGTTTAAGTCACGTTGGATTTGCAACGGACCCGAAAGAAGGACGAAAGCGCACAGAAATAGGAGCTCCTTCAACAGTGTCACTGTTTAATTGATTTCTGAAATGGGGAAAACGGTTCAGGGGACAACACTGTGAAAACAAATTTCGGGAAATCGATCTAGGAAATCGTTTCCGAAGGGGACCACTTAGTATAACTATTGCAGAGTAGCCCACTCTACGAACTGTTTTGCGAGACACCGTGATGTACCACCCTTTAATGAATAACCGCGGCGGGAGACGAGCGGGATCACGTCGTCCTGTCAACGACTTACAGCGACCGACGACGGTCAGGGACCCTGAACTGACCTAGTACAACCTTGTAGTATTTACAGCTATTCGTGTTGGCTTTCAGTTTGAATATGAAATACCCACGACACGTTCTCGCGGCTCGTTTTCATAGGGTAAAATATAATCTTATCGTTATGACACCGCGCAGACCACAGAAATACACTCAGGAGCAAAAGTATCGGGTCAGAGTGCGTTTTTCATACAAACGAGGCTATTTTGAAGCCTTGGTTCCTAGCCAGGGGTTATTTTGAGTGAGGTTTAAAGGTGGGTACTCCGAGGTTCAATAGAGGAGATTAAAAGTTCTTAAGACACCTAACTGATCGCACAATCAGTTGACACCACAGCGAGAGAGTTTGGGTTTGCATTTGGATTTCCTTACATTTTATTGTCATTTTAGACGTTTTTCTGAACATGCACGATTCCGGCGTTAACCGCAAATTCAATCAGTTGGGTGTCCTAGGCACTCTGGAAGTCCTGTATCGATGCTCGGGGCATCCATCATCAGATTTCACTACAAGCATCCCCTGGCGAGGAACCAAGGCTTCGAAATAGCCTCGTTTGTATGAAAAATGCACTCTGACCCGACACTTTTGCTCCTGAGTGTACTATAAGTGTAACATTATTGTCGAGATTTGTGTCGAATTTCCAAATTCCTGCTCCGTTTTGCAAGTTTACCTTTAAGGAAGGACCAGTTTGATGTAATATTAATTACGTTAATTATAAATAATTTAGTTTTAGTTAGATTAACGAACACTTAACACCACTAGGCCAGTCATATCTTACAAAGAAAGTAATAAAAACGCAAAACGGGATGTAAACTCTCTTGGGGGAGGGGAGAGTGACACAACATGTTGCTAGTAAAAATTTGTGCTACCGGGTTTAACTAATAATGACATACCAAACATTTAGCTTTACTTACGTGCGATTTTAGGGTTCCGTAGTCAAACTACGAACCCTTATAGTTTCGCCATATCCGTCCGTCCGTCTGTTCGCAACCTAGCTCACAGACCCTTAGAGCTAGGAAGCTGTAATTTGGCTTGAATATACATACTCGTATTAGTCACGCCAAAAAAGTGGTAAAATAAAATCTTGAAAAAATATTAATATGTATATGTATATTTTGTGTGTACCTCCCCTGTACGTAACGTGGGGATGTAATTTTTTTCTCGTCTACCCCCATAGTGTGGGTTGTCGTTGGATATAGGTCTTTCCAAAATATTGGGTTCAATGAATCATTTTTTCGATTAAGGGATCCGTTTATGAAATATTAAGCTTTAAAGCGCTAATTTCAGTTAGAGTCAAGTGACGTTGTGTTACAGAAATTTACTGAGAAAGTGAGCCTTGTTATAGCCTTAAACGGTTCAAGTCGATCGATTTGGACAAACCGAACGCAAATGGTTATGAAACTCATTGAATGGGGCCGGGAAAATGAATTACTTATATAGCAATTTTGTATCGCTATAGCTAGCTCGGGGCGGCGGGCGGGCAGGCCACGTGCTCGGTTACCATGATTAGCCTTTTTAGTTAGCACGGAAGTTGATTCACACCCACTTATAGCTGTGTAATATACAAGGAAAAACGCCCGTCATTTTGAAAACATAACCCTGTTCCATACAGTCCTTATGTTAATAAATATGTATTTTATAGATTTATCCTACCATAATTATATGGATTAATCGACGATTTGAATGGGAAAAGACACCGGAATGGGAAAAAACACTTTCACCAATCAAAAATAATGACGATTTAGGTATGAGATGAAAAGTTCTTTCAGTCTACGGACGTCGTTGGCGTTAGTATACTGTTTGTGTTGTCTCATATCATAACCATTCCGGTGTCATTCATTTATAAAATTGTCGCTGACTAATTATAAATTATGGTATAATACAGTATGTAACTGAACGAAAGGCCAACCTTAAAACCGGTGGATGTTAAAAACGGGTATAATACAATAAACCACTTTTTGTTTTAATCCAATCACTTTTTTTGTTTATAATTTTACTAAATGTAATAACTTAACCTCTTTCTCATCAGTCGGTTAACGAGCTTAATAACATCCTGTGATGTAAGTTTGACATTAGTTATCACTTATCACTTCATAACTAAAGTAAACAAACTAGGTATTTACAAATAATCTAATTCTGCATATCAGGCTATTACAGTTTCAACTATGACTACATTACCGTATCAAGTTAACATTAGAACACACACGCTTAACCGCACTGCACAATGAATTTTAAGCAATCCAATCCAACTTTTGTAGTGGTAACCGGTTACTATGATTGAGTGACCATTACCTAACTGCCGATGACGTATTCTGGCTGTTGCAGCAGTTGCAAAGCTGTTGCTCGGCGTAGAAACTGATTGACCAGTAGAACAAATTGATCTAAAATGTGTAAATAAATGACAAAGACTAATAAACATCGTCTCTGACATTTTTGCTCTGTCATGATTGTCTCAAACCATAGAACGACAGATTATTTTTTTACATAACAAAAAGGTTAGGCTACCAATAAATTGTATTTTCTTTCAATTTGCTATTTGACATCCTTCACTTTCGTCATATAAATTTAAATCGTACCTAAATGCAATAATAATGCCTTTAAATTTTACTGCGGTTGAGATAATGGATATGATCCTTGCGTACGGAGAGTGCAGGGGCAATGGGAATGCAGCCCTCCGCTTGTACTCCGAGAGGTATCCTACAAGAAGGCAACCAAGTAATGCTCGTGTCATTGTTAATGCCATTACACGGCTGAGAAATAACGATCGGCCGGCGCCTGTGAACTCAGGTGGTCCTCAACGTGTTCATGTTACGCGGGAAGAACAGGTATTGGATTATTTTCAAAACCAACCAGGTTCTTAGTACTAGGCGAGCAGGACGCAATTTAGGCTTGAGTCACACCCTCGTACACAAAATACTAGAACGCGATCGGCAACATCCTTTCTCCGTAACTAAGGTTCGAGCGTTGAAACCTGACGATTATCCCAGACGGGTTGAGTATGCTAATTGGGCGTTAGAAAAAAAAGAAGAGAAGATCCTCACTTTCTAAGAAAAGTTATTTGGAGTGATGAGAGCCTCTTTACAAGGAATACTATGTGGAATCGACGGGTTGTCCATCATTGGGCTCCAAAAGTTTGTAATCCACACGTGGGTTCGCGAACTGTCTCATCAAACCAGGTGGTCAATAAATGTATGGGCCGGTATAAGAGACAACGATATCATTGGGCCAGTGTTCATAATTGGCACAACAAACGCTGAGCGGTATCTCCAAGTGCTTAACGGACCTCAGTTCGCTATGTTGATAGCTTACCTCTCAGTCACAACGTACAGACATGGTTCCAACATGACGGTGCTCCTCCTCATATCACGATTCGAGTACGGAACAGGTTAAACGACATGTTTGGAAACCAATGGATCGGGCGGTTCGCACCAATCCCTTGGGCTCCGCGTTCGCCGGATCTCACTCCGCTTGATTATTTCTTTTGGGGTTGGGTGAAACAGTTGGTGTTCAAAAAAGAATCAAGTACTCGCGAAGAAATGGAATTACGAATAGTTCAAGCTTTAGAGAAAATCAAACGCCGTATTCGAGAAAATCCTAGTTTGATGAGAAGGGTGCATGACAATAATTATCGTCGCTTGCAGAGATGTTTACATAACGGCGGACAATACGTGAATGTGCACACACCTTTATACTTTAACTGACATTATGACGTTTACGTTGTTGTCACTGATAAGATTGTAAACAAATGAGACAGGGAGTTACATTTTTATTACATTATTATTATTTTTTTACACTATCAGTAAAAAGTTTCCTGATTTCATTAAATTAGGTACCATATCCATTTTTCTCGCCTAAACATTAATGGTTCTCTTTCTTGGCCTTTCGTTCTGATACATACGTATATCTATAAAATACCTAAGAATATTTGTTATTAACATCAGAAGGAAGTCTCTGCTGTACGGAACAGGCTTATGTTTTCAAAATGACGGGCGTTTTTCCGATCCTTGGTAATATACCATTTTGGACTATGTCAAAGTGACGTAATCAATCAAAACGTAAGAGACTTGTTATGATTTTATTTAGTGTCACTTTGACAAAGTCCAAAATGGTCTAGGAATCAATTTCCTTAACTGTACCTATCTATGACGGATCTACTACGAAGCAATTTCGTATCAGTTCAAACGGACCAGTCAAAGTAACACAGTCAAGGACAGCATGACCACAGCGGTTTGTTTCCTGCTTTTTTCGTTTGAGCTATTTGTACATGATTTATGGTCTAGCCAGTGTCGCACAAAAACAAACAGTCTATTGTAATAAATCAAGCAGTTACCTACAATTTAGGTTCATGACTTGTTTTATAGTCAATGCTTGGAGTTCATATACTTTAAAAAATCACAAGCTAAGTAGGTAGTAATTTTACACGTGTCTTTGAACCACCCACTGACAAGACAGACTGACATCATGCCCTTAATAAAATCACACTGATTTAGCCTGAATCGCATTTGATACGTAATATCACCTATTGACCCAGCGCTCGGGATATTTGTGGCCACTTACTTCACAAGTAATTGTGCGCTCGTACGTGACCCGGTACTATTTTAGTCGGGTCTAATTTTAGACAGACTCAATGACAGGTATGTTTTATATCAGGGTGGACGTCAGTCTCAGTCTCGTATGCAAACTAGGACGTCATCAGGTACCTAGCGATACTTAGCCATTGTTCAATGCAGGGACTGTACAGAGAAGTGTCAATAAGGAATTTCACGAAAATAGTCACAGACTTACGTCGGTTGCTAGAACTGGTTGTAGTTGAAATGGCCCGTCGTAAATCGAAACCATTTTAGAAACACAGGCTTATACACAGGAATTCACAGGATCATTTCAACTTAGTCAACTGTGACTTAGGTATAATGTCCTAAATCATATAGTGTCCTAAAAAACTGGTAACATTTTGACAATTAAACAAGTTCCTTTATCTAATTTTTTTCTTTGTTTTCAGGTATGTACAAAAAGTCTTTCAAAAAGCGAGTCACCCAAAAAGTTGACTGGTAAGTAAACAAACCGTCGAGTAACCTTGGCAATCTAGCGCAACAAACATGGACGGCGAGATTCCACCACAAGGTGTAAAAATGTAATTAAAGCGAGGGTTGCGGGGGTGGGGGGTGACGTCATTTGTCATCATTCGTCAACCCGACGTCGTCAGTAATGACAATTCAATACTTAAGAGCCAAGATTGATGACGATGAGTGACCTGGGTTTTAGGTCGGCGGGGCGAGGGGTGGGGCTTCTATGGCCAACGTCAATCTATACGAACGCACCAATACTCTACAGCTATACTGTAAATACACTGTATAAGTAGTAAATTGGTTCATGT
This sequence comes from Acleris laterana, assembly GCA_963966035.1. NCBI lineage: Eukaryota > Metazoa > Arthropoda > Insecta > Lepidoptera > Tortricidae > Acleris > Acleris laterana. The sequence goes on from OZ014442.1 coordinate 19,750,348, forward strand.
AATTACCCGCCACCAAATAGCTCGGTAATTGGGCGCGAAGGTTAAGGTTGAAATGCTTCTACTCCCAAAAAAGGTAAGAGAAGGTACTTCGAGTAGAACCGCATTTATTTTTGTTTACACAAGAGTTTGTATCGCAACTTAATCTCGAAGTCCTTGTACCAGTTCAGATAATTGGAGTGTTAACATACAATAACTTTTCTGCACAGTATAATTATCTTTGATAGAATCGTGGACATTGTTGACTCTTTCCTAAATGATGCACCGTCATCCAGTCTACCCGTCATTAGGCAGAAGCTTGTTAGTTGTGCGGCCGAATCAATTCGCTGTTAGGGAGAAAGGCTTTATGTTTAGACTCTTATCACCAGTCATTGTCCAGCGGGGAAAGTTTTATTCTTGAAACAATAAATAATTGTAATATTCCCACATTATTCCTATCGATAATATTGATAATACCTGCCCCGTAGTTGGAAGACCTACGTGGGAATATTTACCAAGAGTAAATAGAGCAGTTATTTATCTCAATTGAGAATTTTCTTTCTCCTTTCCTATAATACTTAAAGCTGTTATTCCACAATGCGGTCTCTCAAGGAGTGTCTCCAAATTTGGCAACTCGTTTTACCTGCCAGCCTTTACTATGTATTGTGCAAACCTTGACATCATGTAGTCTATGTCGACGGAAAACTCACCAAGTTATTATTAAGTTACTGACGATACACATTAAAGACAGAACGTGGTACAGTCAAACCAACTAAATGTTGAGCATTAAGTATAATCTGAATTTGGTTGTGCTATTTAAATGTCAATATTTCAAGATGGAGAGATAGAATCTTTTCGTGCTGGTCATGAGTTTAACAGGGCTGAATTAAGATTGCTATAAAGTGCAGAAGGTGGCACTGTCCTCCACTTTGTCGGCATTTTAGCCTGCTTGTGCAAAATGTGATTACAGAATTATGAACCATTTTTTAGAGTTGGTAATTCTGTAGCTCTGTCTACCCCACTCTGGGAATGAAGGCGTGAAGGTATGTATGTGTATGTATGGTGTTGGTGTTATTGCGAGGCGAGTTCCCCGGGCCGCGCTGACGGGTGTTGTCGGAATACCGCGCGCTGCGGCGTGCTGCGGGGTATCGATTGCCGACGCCCGCCTGCACCGGCGGTCACCACCCGAAAACACAAACCTATGTACCAGGGCTACATAGCCTTTAATAGCTGTTGGTATTCCAAGAAACAAACTTTCTGCAATCAAGGTTATTCGATTAAACAGACTGTTTTTTACATAAGTATGTATTATTTATTACCGTAACTGAATTAATGTAATTTGGACAAGTAAGCGGACAGCATTGTAATTTGTAAGTAAATGTAAAACTTCCGTTTTGCGACTTTATTTTGTCTTCTAGATATTAATAATTTTATTGCAGTAGAACACTGCGATGACGCGACGATCTTCATTTATCAGTATTCGCTACTGCAAATATGAAAAAGATGACAAAAGAGAATAAATTGAATAATGTTACGGAATATTAATGCTGTTGTAAAGAATATAAATACCGAAATTAACACCTGTCATCATCGTAATTTACCTACCGACAAAATTGCCTCATCTCTGCCCCTCAACTCAACGAAGTCATCTCAGTGCCAAATAAATATTGTGAATTTGAATTTGAAGTAGTATAGAAAGAAATATTCCATATCAAGAGACATTTCTCTTAGTTTCAACTTCGAGTAATAGACGACCAGTTGGTGTTTGCTTTCCATACCACGAAGTGCGTGGTATAACTAAGAATTAATTCCAATTACCACCAAAAATATTTATATATACCACTATATTTGATAAAGGGCTCCTTCGTAAATATCTTCGATCCATCCCTGTTTTAATATCGTTTCGAAGTGATGGTACGGTCACGAGCGTTAATTTGGGACCCATTTCAAGAAAAATATGCTTGAAGTCGTCAATGTCATTAGAGATGTCAAGTCATTTGTAACTTTTAGGAAACTCAACGTTATTGTTGTAGAATGTCAGATTGACTTTGGACCTAAGGTGGGTATCAAATTAAATCTCATGACTGTACCAGCTGTTGGTAATACTCACGAGCACAGTGCGCCTGCGCTCCTGGTAGCCGGTGCCGCAGGACACGCTGCAGCTCGTCCACTCGCTCCACGCGCTCATCTGACACTCGTTCGACACCGGTGCTCCTACGCAGAAGATCAAAGACATTTACACAGCACACTTTAGAGCACTTTTACACGTTAAAAATCTACCAGCGGTTCCCAAGAGGAGACCACTGCTGAGAAGAAACGCCGCGCCGCAAGAAACTCAGCAGTCAGTCATTTTTTTAACATATTTCATATAACAGTTAGATCAGTTGTTGGTTCTTCACCACTGGTAAATATCTCCTGACTAGGTACATAATTTATCAAAAATCATACAGTGGTGTCTGAAAAGTTAAAGGTTGATTCTCTTAAGCTAGGTTTAACAAATGGTTAAATGATGGAAAGGACTATCATTAGATCAATATTATTCTTTAAATTTAATGTGGGCCAAGACGCGCAGGAGATTGCAACCTTCATAACAGTAACATTCCCTAGTAAAGGGCTTACCAGCGTTGACGCTGTTCGTGGCGGCCGCCTCGTTGCTGACGCTGTTGGCCAGCTGGTTGCTCTGAGGGTTGAGGGCTCCTGCAACAAATATACAAGACATTCTTCAGATTTTTTTCATAGCATTTAGAAGTTAAAAGAGCACCCAGGCCAGTGGGTTAATAACGCATGACTGCAATCTTGAGGCTACACATGTCGGGGGTTGGCGCCAGAGGACTATGATGGACTGGAATGCCTCTATGCTAGTAATCAGTACTAAATTACCTTCTGAAGCTTTCGCGTCAGTCGCGTATGACAATAATGGCACGTCGAAGTTACAGGTGGGCAATGTCAGTCAACAGTTTAAACCAGTGTCCGTTTACCGACCATGCCAAAAACAGGTGTCCATATATTTTATGATCCGACGGAACGTAACCAACAGCAGGTAATATCGCTACTCGCTAGCGGCTACATAATGCAGCTAGCTTTAAAAACCAAACCAATCTGTTCCCGCGGATCACTTTCTATACTTTTGTATTGTTGTATTGCATGGATTGTACGGCGGCGGCGGGGCGAATAGTCGAGTGCGGCTCCGCAAGCGCTATTCAAACGGTTTTTAATTCATTTTTTTACAACAGTACTTACTTAACGTGGATGAATATTGAAGCTACAATTTTATTGGCTGAGTGCATTTCACTTTAAAAAAAAACAATAAGTTAACTACATAGTAAGGAATTACATATACAAATACGCGTTTTTTGAAAGTTCATAAAATTTACATGTTCTACCAATTTTTACCGGCACCAATTTTAATAGTATCAAACGAGGTGAAATAATCTAAAAGAGTGGTAAAGAGCAAAGAGTAATCAGTAGATTTTACCACTTTATCGCCGCCTGTAGCTACAGGTACCGCGCAGGGAATTAATTGCCAATCAACGCGGAGCAGCAACAAGTCGCCGCCACGAGATCCATCGCATGACATTATAAATGCGGAAGATTTTGTGTGATTTCGAATGTTTGTTAACCCTTCACGTTAAAACGGCTGACACCCTGAATTAACGTATGTTATTCCGAAACATTAATTAATCCCTTGGGATGGTCATCGAAGTGGGAAGTGTAGCGAATTTTTATTTGACGACATCGCGGGGAAAAGCTAGTTGATTATAAGAATTGCTCAGTAGGAAGCCTTCTTAGGCAAATACTACTTAAATTATCTAGCAAGTTACTTTAGTTCATTTTTGATTATAACCTAACCTAAAACTAAACTTGACTTACCATAAATACTACGCTGTAGGTAATTAGTGCTGTGGACTTATTGTGTAATAAATAAATAAATAAACTTGCAAAAAAATCATCAAAAAAAATGTCCCTGTTTTCAAGACGGTTGAATCAATAGTCAATTCAATATAAAATTCATAAAGTAGGTTGCTAATTGAAAAGAAAGGAACGAATAGGTTTCGGTAACAATCACATCTGCAACGTTGACTATTCTCTTGGATTTCTTGCTTATCATTGTTTAAGAAACTTATAGAAGGTTAAAACAACTGAAACTGAGTTCGTGTTATCACCGAGTCACGCGCCGCCGACGCTCGGGAAATCCAATAACCACAACAGTAATTAACCTCAAGTTATGCAGATATGTAATCCTTTAACAATGTTGTTCGTTTATCAACAGATCTTGATAGTGTTAATAATGTTTATTAACCGGGAATTTAGAAGGTCCATCTTGAGCGGAAAATCCTCGGTCCAACTGCAACGCGAAAGGAGACGAGAGGCTCGCATCTGTCGCGGGCACTCTTAGACTTACAAATATTATATGGCGTCTGTGCGTAGCATATTGAACTATATACGCGGAAATAATACAATGGCTTTTTTGTATTGTGTTAAGGTGGGTTTAGACCAAACGAACGAATGCTTTGTTGTTGTGTTTTGTCTTTATTTTTTACAAAGAAAACGTAAGAGATAATGCATAGAATTCTTGTTCGTTCGCTTGGTCTAAATCGGGACTTAGAGAATTACGATTATTCCGTATTCGGCACACATCGTAGTCATGAATCATGAAGTTGTAGGTATATCATGTTCAATATTAGATAATCAGTCTTTGAAAACATAACGAGGAATATTTTTTACGATGGCTCGCGTATGTTAGAGCTGAGGGATGACCTCACCGCTGACTTCACCTACCGCACCGACTCTACCGACCAGCCTCCGCCTCCAAATGGAAAAATACATTCGGGAATGTCTGACGTCATCCCCGAATCACACCGATACTTGGATGATTTCGCAATTGGGATTGTTCATATTTTTACGATTAGTCTAACTTGAAACCATTTCGAGGAATAGGGTTTTAAAGCCATTCTGCATTATTACGTTTTTGAAATATTTATCTACTTCGGATATTTCGACAAAAGTATATTTAACCTTAGTTTGACATTCGTTTTCGGCTTGAAGCCCTGCTAGGTGTATCTTGCGGGGTAGTCGATATTCACTTGAAATTGTATGTTTTAATAGTCGATTACAATAACTTTTTAACATTAGACATCGTTTAGATGTTGTAATTTGCTAGAAAATACCATCCCAAATTTAAAATATTAAATAAATAAAAATATTTAAACAAAACTATCGGGTCAAATACAAAATTAACGAAATTGGTCTCTTAAAATTGCCTATTCTTTCGAATTAGAATGTAAAAAACTGTGACAATTTTTTTTTGGTCTATCCCAATTGTTGCAGACTAGAATGAGTAAATTTATGTGATTGTGAGTTATATGTCATAATTAATAATACTCGAATGTCTTAGCATGTCAGGATTAGCAAGCTACCTTTGGAAGTGACCTTTCACTGTATAACTAAGACTATTAATCAGTTTAATCAGTTAATCACATACCACAGACGAGGTATTTTGGTTTGGGACAATTCGAGGGCCGACCAAATGAGAACCTTCCCGCACATCCGTTTAAAATTATGTCGAAGCTGAGTCTTTGTCATCTTGTTATTCTCTTTTCTTTACGGCTACATAAAATCTAAACATCGAATTAACCTTCGCATTTTTAACAGCTCGAAGGTTGAACAACTCCTAAACGTTTTATGAAGCGTTCGTAATACTAATAACTCGCCGCGTAGTGTGGATTCCTCGCCGGTTCACTGGAAGGTGATTTACAGCAAACACGAAGTGGTTTCTATTTACTTCCCAGCTGAACAAACACGTGTGCGCGAGGCTCGCCGTTTACACGCCTTTAGCGCGAGTTCCGAATAGGCGTAGAGGCTTAGACACTCGCAGATAGACAAGCGTGAACTGTTCTAACATAATGACTACTCCATTGTGAGCACTCCATTTGCGCTAGTTATCTGTGTCAAAGTCTAATTACTCTGGCCTTATGTTTATATTGTTTTATATTAGCTAAGGCCGCATTTCATCAAACTTGGAATAAGACTTAGTCCGAGATTAGTTTATACAAATTCGGTTTTTAATGAAGATATTGAATAAGACCTTATTCCAGTTTGGTAAAATGCAAACTTAGTTAAAAGATAAGATAGTTTATTATTCTTTATCTAGCCTGAAATTCGATAAAACAATACAATAAAAAAACAAAATATTTTTTATTAATGGCGATTCCATAGTGATTTCGCCAATGTCAAGTGAGCGAGAGTACCTTTAATCAGTTAAGTAATTAAAAAAAAAAAAGTAGCAGCCGGACTTTTTTCAATGAGTCATCTTCCCTCCCGGATTGTTTGGATGGATGTAATATATCACTGCACTTTCCGACCTACCCAAGTCATATTTATCATTTACAGTTCATGAATGGTGTGATAACCAATTCAAGAAAAAACGTTTTAATTATAAAAACTAAATATGTACCTTGAGTTAAAAAAAAAACAAGTTTTACTTTCAATTTACAACAATAATACTTTATACACATTCCAGCGGGCAACATTTATTAACGCGGGTACCTATAAGTATGTCACACCTTAATTACCTAGTTCATAATCCACGCAACGCCCTACCGGCCGCGCGCCCTCCCTGAACGGGATTCAGCGCCACGCACTCTTCATGGTGTCACTTTTATATGGAACCCTCTCGGTGAGTAGTGTTAAATTCAGTTGTAAATTCTAATTAGGTAGTCAGCCATCACCGCGGTTCGCCAATAAACGGGAGTACCGCGCCATCTATCTCGGCGCTCGTAAATCAGACGACCAATAAAATCTGTAGGCGTCTTACAACCATAACATGCTAACTCAAAATTGAAGACAAGCCACTAGTAGTTTTATGATTTAGCTCATAATGCTACAAGTGGTGAATCTTGCATTTGAAGTGGTATAATGTTGTGCTTCTCAGATACAAAAATTACAGGCGATGCGCGTGAGTGCCTCATAAATTACTAGAGCGTATCTGTCAAGGAGATCTATCTGAAGCAGTCACAAACTCTGGACTACATTGACATGTGTATCTCTTTTATTCCATTGATTCTTTACTCTAGAGAGACAGGGATATAGTTTTAATTTGTGTTCTTGTCTGGCGCACCGCCAGAACTACGCGGGCGCGGCGACAGCCCAAACGTAAACAATCGTTGAAAATCGATCAATGAAGTGTTTCCGCCGCAATATAAACAACTTTCAGGATCAGGTATTTTTTTACAAACATGACACTATTGATTTGACATAAAAAAAGAAGTTGTTTTTATATATCAACACATTAATATCTTGTGGAATTATCCGTGTAGATTTTTAGCCTTATTAACTGGGTCAAAATTCTGTAACTCTCATTCCAACTATCTAAAGCACAATCTTTGCAACAAAAAACCGCGTGGCGGCTCTCCATTGCCGCGTATTTTTTTTTACTTTAAACCAAAAACGAACGTTCACATTTAAAATATTACATCCTCAGAACAACTTCTGGCATGTACCTTGTAAATGACTTGTAGTCTTTACTCATTAATAATTTTCTACGTGATTGACGTCAAAATCAAAAGGGTATAACTTGACCAATCGGCTGATTGCAGTAACATGAGTGTTTCGCTCCTTAATGTTTTTATAGGTTGCTTCTCAGGGTCCATCGATCGAATCACGCGTGAATAATGTATGTGAGTGCGAGCCCGGGATGCGAAGACAGCTCCGTTAACTATTCACGTGATAACTAGGCAAGCTCGAGGCAGAGCGGCAGCCTGCAGAGGGTGCATCGGGGCATATTATATCAACTGGATCATTTGTAATATTATTTACTCGTATAAAGTGAAAGTACGAGTATATTGTCTACACGACAAGGTCTTGTGGCCGGCCGTCCGTTTTTTACGTAGTCATCATCATCATCTGCTAGTCCCAACACGGTTGCTCTACGTTAAGTGTAGCAGAGATCCTGTCGCCCTCTTCCGACTCCATCATCAGATCAGGTTTTAGATACCACAATTTGCTTTGTCATCTGGTTTTAATACGTGTTCTTAATTTCAGCCCATGCCATTAACGGGAACTGATTTAAATTTGACTTGCAAGATTTGGCCTTAACAAACAAACGTGCACGTGGCACTGGCAATCGAACGACATGATAACATAAGAATACGAAGTTCTATATTTAAGGGAAAAACAGAAAATTCCAACCGCATTGCCAGGCAATAAAGGTGCGATAGGATAGCCTTTACGCTATCTGGTAAATTCAACCAGTTTTCGAATGTCTAAACAAACTCGTTGTAGCTTAAAAAGCAACTTGAAGCATTAATGTATTGACTTAGCCTTATTATCGTATTCCATCACTATTTGCCCGCAACTTTGTATGTGTTAAGCAATATACTCATCCTCGTTATAAACCTCATATCATACCCATAATGCCGCCGACGGCGACGACCGATAACCAGTGCTTACTCAATTAGTTAGCGAAACCATTAAATAAGGGGAAATGCAACACGTAGTTAATTAGCAAGGAAGGACAGCAAGCTCAAATTTGTCAAGACGTGCAAATATCTCTATGCGTAAGTACGTGTAAAAGGAAACTCAAACGCATGGTCTTTCGGACCTGTGAACCAAGTGGACGAAGATGTAGCCCCTTAAAGTTCAGTTTTAAATTTTTAATTAGTTATAACACTTATAATATACTGGACTGAAGTTTTTCAGCCAACCTATTCGCCATATATGACTTAACATATTCAATTTGACATAAGTAAAATACTATTTTTTTATCGAATAAACAGCCCGGTGAATGTCGTCTATTCGGATCCTCTACTATCTCATCAAGAACACACCACGCAAAGGTTAAAAACTCACAACATCGTGTAATTGTGCGCCGCTACGCTATAGGTACCTCAAGCAGCATATCTAAATAGCACTATTTGGTCTTAAATCAAGCTAAAACTTTTGTCATTGAACTTTACTTTTCGCGTTCTTCATCTTAATGAAGGCCGAACAACGACCACCGTTGGATATTAGGTCTCGAAACCTCATTCCTACTCTCTACCACTCTACCACTAAATCCTACCAAACTTAACAGAGTTGAAAGAACATTATCATGACATACCGGAGATGACGGCGCAGGTGCTGGTGCAGTCCTCCTGCGTGAGGAAGTTGTTCTGCGAGCCGCGGCAGCCGCCGTAGGTGAAGGGCACGCACATGCCCTTCTGCGCAGCGAAGGCCCAGCGCGGGTACACGCCGCGGCACGGGCCCGCCTCCGGGGGCTCCATGCAGATTCCTGCACGAACACAAAACGGATAGTTGGTCTCGGCAGCTCTTTTTGTACTAACTTATATGTCGCCTTTAAATTTTTAAATGTCGTCTTTAAATTAATTAATTTAAAAGTATTAAATGTCGTATCACACGCGACTCATGTTCAACCGCAAAAGCGTGACGCCTCAAACAACATTAACGCGACAGTGGAAAACAAAGTCAAGTTCATTAGCGGCTACCGTAACAAAGGTTAACCAGCAATAACACTGAAAACTGAAAGAACAACTCATTTACTCAAACAAAATAAACTAATTGAATCTTCTACAGCCTGCTATTACTAAAACCACTCAATTAACTTTAAGTGAGTTTAACGCCTGTTTTATTGCTCGTATTTCTGTGTAGGAAGTATACATAATTACAAAGCATCGCGGTTTCAAAGAGTAATTCGTTGGACGCCGTCAAGGCGACCGCGGCCATGATGGTCTCGTCAGTACCCATTGTAGACGTGATGTGTTCCACACACTTAAATAACGAGCCGGGACACGCTGGTGTTGTCAAACTAGGATCTTACGTCATGGGCCGTTTCTTGGTTTCGTTTGACGGAAATAAAAGCTGAGAGATAAAAATCTTTATGAGCTTGTAGCCTTGACGTAAGAAACGCATGTAAATATTCGAATGATGCCGACAAATCTAGCGTTTTTTATAGCTAATCTAGACCGTTTTGGTTTTAAGTTAGTGCGGCTAATATCATTTATGCTACTTATTTGTACATGGTGCCACACCCTGTGCTCATATATTTCAAACCGAAACCAACCGTATACAAACGTAACCCTCTTCTCTCTGACTGAACACTACTAGTTCTGCTATCAAACACATCTTACACTGGTAAAGTGGTTACAGAATTATTAACAAGTTTTTTAGAGTTGTTGGTAATTCTGTAGCTCTGCCTACCCCATTCTGGGAATAAAGGCGTGAGATGTATGTGAGAGCAAGTTAGTTTTCGGCAAGTGTACGACTGTAAGTTCTGTGTTGCGTGACACTCACGTTTAGCGGTGAGCATGTCGATGGCGCAGGACTCGCGCTCCTGGCAGCGGCGCTGCTGCAGCAGCTGCACGCGCGCGGCGCAGGCGCGCTGGCGCTCGCTCGGCACCAGCAGCAGGCGCGTGCGCAGCGCCACGCCCGCGCCGCACGACGCCGAGCACGGCGACCAGCCCGACCACTCCGTCGTCGGGCACTCCGGGTCCGAGATCTCCGTCGGCTCGCGGTCCGCGCATTCTGGCTGCATGCATTTGCGGTTCTCCTCTGGAACATAACAAAACTTCAATATCAGTTGTCACCATTTAGTATACATTCCAAAGCCAACGAGTACGTACATCACTGGGCTTCATATCTGCTAAGCAATATACATGTATTTTTTACCTGTCACCAGTCATTGTCAGGTTTGTCGAATGTAAGCCTGTGCGCTCGTTTGCCTTTGCCGTGCAACTTTTACTAAAATTATAAATATTTACTGTATGTTGTTGGTAGGTAGTTTCTTATTTTTCGCAGAAACAATGTAACGGATCGACGTAATTTGTATTTTCTTTGAGAATAGCGATATTGGCCTCATAGGTTGCGCGCGTGTCTGTCTGAATGCGGACCGGATGCTTAACCTCGGAATTGTTAGGCGTAGTTTTACTGTTTTAGAATTAATACTTTGTCGCAAGCCATATAGGACTTTATACTGACCGATATCGATGAGCGGGCACTTCTTGATGCCCATGGCGTCTATGAAGTGCCGGCGGCGCGTGCTGGCGCCCACGCCGCACGTGACGGAGCACTCGCTCCACTCGCCCCACTCCGACGTGCGGCACACCTCGCCGAGCTCCTGCACGCTCTCCTGCAATCCTGGCTCGCGGTCCTCGGGAGACTCCCTGGACACAGTCCAGAGAAACGTCATAGTGTTACCAATAGGCAAAAGGAAACCGGAGAAATTAGTCTGTTGTGTAGAAGATTGTGATCCCCACTCACCCGCACTCGGGCACGGCGGCGACGCACATCTCCTTGGAGACGAGCTGGCGGTCGCACGCGAACATCTGCGCCTTCTGCGGCATGCGGTACTGCCGCGTGCGCATGCGCAGCCCCTTGCCGCACGGCACCGAGCACGCGGACCACCCGCTCCACTCCGTCACCGCGCACTCCGCTGCAAGTCAAATTCAAATTCAAATTCGTTTATTGCAAGTCATATTACAGGTATATAGATGGAATTACATGGAAGGTATACATATGACACCCTGCAAGGGCGTAGCAACTTAGGACAGTAGGGCTAGGACTTAGTCTAGTTAGAATAAAATATTAGCTACGAATATTGCACATATCAATAATTCTTACATAACTTATTATTAATTAGTTATAGTTTTATATTATATATTTTTTCCATTTATTTATAATTATATTACTTGTACATTATACAGAATTATACTTGAATTCCTTTATCTCTAAATTCGGTATTTAAAAATTCACTTAGACTATAAAAGCAGTTATCACTTAAAAATATTTTTAACTTGCTTATAAATAAAGATAATTTATTTTCACTTTTGATGGAATTTGGTACGTGGTTGTATATTTTGATCATCATATGGTGTGGACTGGACGCAACTAGTTTTAATTTGGTAAACGGTAGTTTAAGTTTATTCAGATTTCTATTATTTCTCTTTGTTTCTGTGAGAGTCTGGAATAAGTCTGAATGCTTTCTGATGAATTTACATGATTCTAAAATATACATGGATGTAAGGGTCAGTATTTTTAACATTTTAAAGTGGGGGCGACAGGAGTCCATAGGATCTATATTTGCCAGTATTCTGATACACTTTTTTTGCAGGATAAATACAGCATCTACCTCACTACAATTTCCCCACAATATAAGCCCATACAGCATTCGGGAATAAGCGTATGCATAGTACGCCGAGAGGGCAGTTTGGAAGTCAGTGACGCGTTTAAGGTGCTGGAGGGCGTATATGAAGGAGGATAATTGTTTTGATAGTTTTTGTATATGAATTTTCCACGTTAAATGAGTATCCAGGTGTATGCCTAATAAGGTCGCAGAGCTAGCTGTTTCTATTTTTATGTTATTATGACTATATGAAATGGGTAGTGCCTGCTTTTGGTAAGGTTTAAATTGGATTATTTTTGTTTTATTTAGATTCAGTTTTAAATTATGTGAGTCTAACAAGTCAAGTGGTGGACATATGTCACTCGATGGCTCAGACTGGCACATAAAGCCCTAAATCTTTAGTTATCGGGATCTGCCTCTGATAAGCTGCTAAACCAAGCATACTGGCTTCATACACGTGCAAACGTAAACTGGAATCACCAAATGCCTCGTAATAATGGTAACGCCGCACCAGATGGAGTATTTTAGATATCATACCGCATTGTAATGTCATAAGAAAGGCGTTGAATTATAGGGCCTATCTTGACGACACGTTATTTTATTAGTTGGTAGTGATCCTGCCTACGAAGCTGGCGGTCCGGAGTTCGATACCCGGTATGGGAATTTATTTCTCTATGTAAGTATTTATATCGTTGTCTAGTACCCATAATACAAGCCTAGAGCTTAGTTTGGGACAAGGTCAAATTTGTGTGAGATTGTCTCCTGATATTTATTTATACACATGTGCCTATAATCGAGGTTGGAGATGAATGGTGCGTGGTGTGCATGTGCGGTTTCAGTTCTGCTCATCCTAGGTGTGATATTCCTCACGTCTGTCGGCCGACTGCGTGTTCTCGTGGTCGTCCGTGACCTGCGTCTGCAGCAGCTCCTCGTCGCAGCCGCGCGGGACGAGCTTCTCGCGCGTCAGGTGCAGGCGCGCCATGGGCGCGATGGTGCCGCCGGGGTTGTAGAACGGCGCGCGCGGGTCCTCGGGGTACATCGTCGTGATGCGGTAGATCTTCTCGGGGGGCACCGTCTCCGCGTTCGGCGACTGGGTACAAACAAGGTTTTCAACAAATTCGGAACTTAGGACATTAGGTGTTGCAAAATGAAATGCTTAGGAGCGTTCTCACTGAGAGCATCGGCGTCGAGCATCGAGTGGTATGGACGTTGAGCTAAGCGTTACAAAACTTACACACCACTCGATGTTCGAGCGAATGCTCTCAGTGGGGACGCTCCTTAAGGCTTTTAAAATGGATAAGACATCACGGTTTGGGTGCATCTCGACTTACTTTTAATAAGGAAACGAGATCTGACCTGGGAGGGCTGGCTTTGGAGGTCATAATTATAATCTTAAGCAAATGCCCGAGATTTAAGGCCATTACATTCGTCACTTAGGTAAATCAAAAGTATCTACCCGTAAGTGATACAAGCGTAACTGCTCACCATGTAGGAGATGCCGTTGTCCGTCCCCGCGTCGTAAGGATACAGGTCGATGACTTTAGATTCCTCCCAGGTGCAGTCCTTCAGGCAAAGGTTGAGGCCATTCACTCCCACTATCCAATCAGGAGACGGTCCTAAAATAACACAGAAATAAAATAGACCATAGAATTTTTGAAACCTGCTGTGTAGAACTTCCCGCAACGTATAAAAAGCAAGCACTTCAGGGTTACCACATAATAATATGGTCTAACTTTGAACAGCTCTGATGCTCGCTTGCAATTTGCTGTTTTAGTTCTTATGAGGCAGATTTTGTAAAATACAACATTGGATTGTATGTTGTACGCCTAGGGTCTCACCAAACATGGAGGCCAGCGAGAGATAGTTGTGCCTTCTGTCAACGACGAAGGCGCCGGTGGTGTTGCTGTTGACGTGCGGGTGCCACAGCCCTTGCGCCTTCACGATGGAGCGCAGCAGCCTGCCCTGCTGCCGGAGCTCCCGCTCCATGAGCCCCACGGAGCCCCACTCGGCTAGGGATCTGGAGAATACATCTCACGTCAAGATAATTAATTCCTTTATATGTCGTAAACTAATACAATGGGGCTGACGAGTAGTGTTCGATCCATGACGAGGCGTTATTCTAAATATTACGCATTAAACCTTATACAACCCACTACGTGTAGAACAACTTATATGCGACATCGTCTACGACTCGACGGTAAATCTTAATCCAGTAAATACTTTCTTAAAGTTAAGTAATTTATTGATCTGTGAAAACCAAACGAGTTGGTAGGTTCGATCTTTATTGGCTTTTGTATCGACGCATTAAATTTTCGCAAATATCCCCCGACAGCCTAGGCAACGATAAGGTAGCCTTAGGCCACTTGCAAATCAGTCAGTGGCAGCTTCATGGGTTGGTTCAGCCACTTTATAATTATAAGGCACCGGAGGACACCACTTCGTACGCGTACAATTCGTTTCCCACTACTCCCCCAATTCCTTCCCGGTGGGAGTCGACTTTCGGAAAAACTTTTTAATTGTATACACTTGAGTAAACTTAAAAAGAGTATATGGTGGGAAATATAACTATTCCCTCTGCGTTATAAAAGGTGAAGGTTAGGGCTGTTTTAACACTGATTTTAGCTGAGATTCTCTTTTCAAGCCACATCAATGAACCTAAATGTCAAATCATAGGAAACTGTCATCTCTGATGTGTCTCGAGACCGGGCATCTCAGCTAGGATTAGTTGATTATTTCGGGCCTGACCTGAACCCGTCGGAAGCGATCAGCCCCTCGCCCCAGAAGGAGAAGTTCTTGGGGTGGGTGGCGCCGATCACGTCGGAGAAGTGCGTCAGCCAGAGCGCCTGCGTCGGGAAGTCCTTCGGGTGCGTCTGCGGCGACCACAGCCCCTCGAACACCACCTGGAGAACACCGCTATTGTCAAGGAACCGTATAAATAATTGATCTTGAGTAAGATGCTCACCTAAGGATACGTCAAATCATGAAAAGACGGCCAAGTGCAAGTCAGTTATTTATTTATTGTTTATTCTTATACCTACTGACAATAGAAATATACACTCTGCTAAAATATCAACTGTATACCTATTACGGTTCATAACATACAGCCTGGTGACAGACAGATAGGCGGACCGACGGGCATCGGAGGCTTAGTAATAGGGTCCCGTTGGCACCCTTTGGGTACGGAACCCTAAACACTATCGTCCTGAGGCGGACAACTAACTCATGACCGCTTATTAAATAGGTATGGCACTAAGACCGCCAAAACCGTTGGCCCATCTTGCCACCGCAAGCAGTAATTTTTGGTCAATCTAAACCGCGTACTTAGGCGTTTTAGCTTGTCGGACAACCCAACCCACACAATACAGCCAGCAGCAGATGTAGGTCGGCAGTTGAAGAGCTCAAAAGTATCTATACACGATTGTCAAGAGGATAAGAGCTTAAGTAGGTAATTTTGAGCTCTTCGACAGTCCACCTCTTTCTGCTGCTCACTGTACTTAAGACTGCACCGAGCAAACGTCGAGCGTCCAGTGGCGCCCTCATTACTGTTATTGTGAAAACACAATAATACTAATGAGGGCGCCACTGTACCGGCGTACGCTTGGCGCAGTCTTAACTACAATTTGGTCGAACTTGCACACTTCGTCTTTATTCGCAACTATTCCAAATAAAAAGAGTAAACAAAGAGAAGAGAGAGAGAGGTTGTGAAGAGCTGTTTACGTTGTACTTGGCGTCGTCGCACGCGCAGCAGTCGGGCGCGTTGATGGAGGTGTCCTCGCAGACCCGCTTCGTGAGCTGTCCGTCCTCCGCGAACCAGCGGGTCGAGTTCTCGTACACCATCGCTCTGGAAGTCGACCAGATAACATTCATTGAAACTCGCTTTTGTCCGCGACGCACTACATCAGCGATCTCGAGAACGTTGTCCGGAATAAAAGAGCAAGAGGCTATTCGACTAGCTCTGCGCAAGAGAAAATGTCAATTAAAATGTTCTGCTTAATAGAAAACCAGAAAAACCAACTAACTCGGATTCATCCTAGATACTTGAAAAATAATTACCAGCTGCCGAATGCCACCAATTTGTAGGTAGCATCTCTCTCAAGTCCTAATTTTATTGACACCTTAATGCATGGCACTCTTCCATTATGCACAGAAGAGCTAACTACCCTCTGCCTCAGCAGCTTTTCCGAACAGTTATGACATGGCGGGCTCCAGTGGGCCTCTTATGGTCGTGCTTATCGATGTGGATAAAACAACTTTCAATTTCTGACTTATTTGTAAGTGCGAGAAGAAACCCATCATACGGGCCCATAAAAAGAGCATTTTAGTATATCCCTAAAAGGCAGGCAAATGGGCGACAACCCTTTCCTAAGACGACGGTGCTGAGGGGCATTTGCATCCATAAAATAAAGTGGACTTAGACTTTTTGTGGTGGGTAAAAACACTCGAAGAAAGATAAGCAATCTTGTGTAACAGATTTTGTTACTTCCTGTCTACTGTAGATGTCATTTACTTACTTAATAAGCACACATCCAGAACCAGTAGGCGGCGCCTTCCACATGACCTGGACCTCGGTCTTGGGCAGGTCGTCGGCCTCGACGACGGAGTTGACGCACTCGTCGTCGAAGCGCGACAGCGTGTCCGCGAATAGCTGGAACTGTCCCTGCGCACGCGGCGAGCGCGGCGCGGCGGGGTCCAGCGGGTCCAGCAGCAGCTGGAACTTGGTGAACTTCTGCACCACGTCGTGCGTGCGCGCGCCCACCAGGGTCACTGGGGTTAAATACAAAAGACGAAGTCAGATAGGTACTTTATTATGCACTCAAAGGAACATTAATATAGGTATATAAACCAAGTAAAGTCGGGAGAAGTTTTTCCGGCTGAGAGGTAACTCTAACTTTTTGTACTACTTTTAACCGTCAAATACGTGTTAGTATGAATTGTTACAATTACCCCCCCCCCCCCCCCCCTCCCATTCGACCTTTATATATTTTTATACTACCGTTATTCCCCCGGGAACTTTTAAATTTTCCGGGATGTAAAGTAGCCTATGTGTTTAACCAAGGTATAATATATCACCATTTCAAATTTCATCCAAATCCATCCAGCCACTGCAGCGTGAAGATGTAACAAACTGACACACACACGAACGTGGGATTTAAAACTTTCATCATCTACAAACCTTTTTTCGGGCAGGCGGGTTTAAAGAACTATACTTGCATCAATAAATCTTACGAAATGGAATATTAGACTTATTGTTAGATAGGTACTGATGGACCTAAAAACGTGATAGTGATCTTCGAGACATTATCTGTATTTGCATTTGACCATGAAATCTAACTTGCAGCCATTCACGCGCTAAATGGAGCATCCATGCATATATGCATAATAACCTCACGGGACAAATGGAGCGTGTCATTTGCTCGAGTGTTACCTGTAGATTAATGCAGGCTTGCGTTGATTGTCCCAAGCAAGTTGCCGACGAGCTTGTCTGCGAATTGAACAACGCGTCGGCGCAGCGAGATAAGGATTTCGCACATCAATCAACACATTACGGACACTGTGCTGTAGACACACACACACACATAACAATACCTCTTTATCGCGTTACGGTAACAATGCATAATACATTACGCGTTTTTATAGTGTATGATCTAACCAATTTACCTATTTCAAAATGTTTTAAAACAAGTTCTCAATTAATCTCTGTATGTTTGTGCGCTTAGCAATTTTCAACTCGCAATAAGTAGATTGTGATACGGTTTTTACCGTCATTTTGAGAACTTCTTGCGAAAGATCGGGTCGGACATAGTCCCACCCTGATGGCGGGTTTGCATATCCCGGGTCTAAAGAAAAGGCCTGTCCAGCAGTGTGGTTTGGCTATGAAGTGAAGTGGCTCTTGCGCGTGGGGTACTCACCGACGTACCGCTGGCCGGGCGCGTACCGCTCCACCTCCCCGTTGACCAGCAGCCGGTAGAAATTGTCCCCGGGCGCCTTCTCCGCCGCCGCGCCCGGCGGCCGCAGCTCGCAGCCCCGCGCCGCCGCCGCCGCGCACAATACAAACAGTGTCACCAACATCTGCGGGTACATTCACACAAGCCGGTGTTAACGACTGACGACAGTTACATATTCTGTATAATGCTCTGTCCCTCACAGTATTCTTATAGAGTGCGAGTATGATTAAGACGCCTCGTACTTAGGTAGGTATCTAGTATGATCGACCTCCTCAAAAAACCAAAGCTCATCTGAAAGAGCATCAATTTATGTGTAAGAAAATCCACTGCTGCATTTTCCAAACAGTGGAGAAAGTGGTTGCTGCAGCGAATGAAGGTCGCCCTCCGTGCAGCTTAAAAAACTTGGGAGTCTTATCGTACTTACTAGAGTACGGATTTTAAAATTTTCTTTAAAAAGAAAACCGGGGTTTTGCATTGCAACATTACCATTTCGTGTTCCTCCATTAGCGACGTGACCAATTATATATATCTCATCCGGTAGTCTTATCGAACTGGGTTTAGTGTCATGGGCTCCCCTAGTAGGTACTATAACGTCATGTTGCAAACTTTTTAGAGTGATAGTAAATGTGGAACTACATAAATCACAAAATTAGGTACACTTTATTTATTAAATCAAGAAGTAATAACGACAAAAGAATATATTTTTAATGTTCATTATTCCACAACCTATATTATCGCGACTGAAAAACATTTTGACGCTAGAATAGTTCTAATCAGGATTTAATTTACATTTTAAACGTTACTAATGCTTTATTCATTACGTAGGCAATAGGTACGCAATACTACTAAATTCCTGAAGCACCGCCGTAAAACTCCTAATTTGTAAAAAATAGCTCTACTTAGCCAAATAGCAAAAATGAAAACTTGAAAACTTTAGTATTCTCAGTATTTTTTCTCTGACAACGCGACTATACACTATTCATGATGCAGACCATTTTTCGTTTTGTTTAAACCGGAGCGGGTCGCTGGTAAATAAATTAATAATTTATCTTCGGCGATCATCAGTTAAGATAAATTTAAAATATATAAATGTTATTAATTATACAGGGCCTTTTTGAGCCACGGAACTGATCTGTACATAACTCACATTACAGGTCTCAATTTGACAAAATTATAGTTTTCCAAAATATCTGCTGTCGACTTGTACAATTGTAAAGTTTTGTTGGATAGAGGAGACGCAGTTACAGGTATACAGTACAGTACAGTATCCATGCAAACCACGCGACGGGGAATCTATTGAGGTTCTGGAACGTTCATATTATAATAAGTTCGTCTCGTCAAGTCGCGTGTTTTGATAACAACGTTATAATAACCTAAGGTGTTGAAAGTAAATTATCTATGACTAGCTGTTACCCGCGACTCCGTCCGCACAGAAAAATAAAACATAGCCAATGTCCATCAGGGATAATGTAGAATTCTAATGGTGAAAGAATTTTTCGAATCGGTCTAGTATAGTTTCGGAGCCCATTCAATTCAAACAAATTCAAATTCAAAATTCAAATTCAAAATATTTATTTGTCAAAAGCGGGTACACAAAATAGATCTTATATAATTAAAGGAACATCCACTTTTTACCTGTTAATAGGCATACAAATTCAAAACATCAATAAGATGTGGGCGTCATTGAAGAAGTTAAAACATACATTAATTAATCATATTAGGCACCTATAGGATATACTAATTATTATTTTTACGTCATAGTCAGGGTTTCACTAGGTATAACAGAGGCAAAAAAAAACCCTCAAAAATAACAATTTAAAAAAAACCGACAAATAAATACGGCATTATTACAGATTTTACATATATTATGGCAAGTAGTAAGCAGGTAGGTAAGTACGAGTACATTAAATTTATTCACGTTGAAAATGATCAGAAACTCTGTAGTACGTTTTATTTAAGCACCAATCGAAGAGCTTAGATTTAAAAGTAGGCATGTCAATTTTTTTAAGGTCGTGTGGTAAGTAATTATAGATTTTTGCGCTCATAAACATAATATTCTTATTTACTAAAGCAGACGTTGATCCTGGGTAGTGAATGTTATGCCCATGCCGAGTATTATGTCTTGAAGTTGATGCCATTGTTGTGAACAGGTTAGGGTTATTTTTAATAAACAGACACACTTCAAATACATACAACGACGGTAGGGATAAAATTTTAAATTTTTGAAACAATGGGCGACATGAGTCCAATTGTGCTGAACCACTAATCGAGCGCAGACATTTTTTCTGTATCCTAAATACTTTGTCAACGTTAGTACTGTTACCCCATAGAATTAACCCATATCTTAGATTAGACATGACATAAGCATGGAACGCTAGAAGAGCTGTTTTTTGCGAGGTAATATGAGTTAGACGTCTAAGGGCAAAGACATACCTGTTTAATTTATTGATTAGATTCTCAGTATGATCTTTCCAGTTATTGTGACAGTCTATGGTTATTCCAAGGAAACGAATTGAATTCACCCTCTGTATTTCACATCCATCACATTTTATCGATATATTTACAGGTTTACCCTGCGGAGCATAAAACTCTATAAATTTAGTCTTTTTTAGGTTTATATTTAGGTTGCAAGCAAACTATCCAATAGAAAAATCTTTATAATAATAGTGTAGATTATTATCCCACATAGCATAAAATTATTGTAAAACATAATAATATTTTATAATTAAGAGTTATGTAGTAAAGATAATTGTAATATGAAGCAGCACTCACCAGTGGTCCGGCGCAAGGCTCGCGCAGACTGTCCGCACAGATAAAGGGTCAAGTGT
Source organism: Acleris laterana (assembly GCA_963966035.1). NCBI lineage: Eukaryota > Metazoa > Arthropoda > Insecta > Lepidoptera > Tortricidae > Acleris > Acleris laterana. The sequence goes on from OZ014442.1 coordinate 19,771,212, forward strand.
CGAGCGCTACTCTAGTTGCGCGGCCGAGTGCGCCCGCGCAGCCACCCGGTTGCTAAACCAAAACACTGATAAACACATCAGTACCCTTACAATGAGTTACAATTTACGTATTCGCTAGCGATTCGGAGCTCTGTCCCTCGCAGACCTCGCAAGTATTCTTATAGAGTGCAAGGGACAGAGCGTGCGACCCGCTAGTGAGTACGGTAATCGTAACTCATGGTAAGGATACTGATATTAAGATCACGTGAGGTTCCGTTTGACGAGACTTCATATTTGGAAAAAGGTTATTTTCGAGTGACGATACAAAATAAAATAAATAAATTGGAGAACTCAATTAAGGGCGGTTTTTATTAATTAGGTTGGGTGTACTTATTACCCAATCTTATTGATCCTGGTAACATCGATTAGGAAGGGTAGAGTCGAATTCAAAGCAGCTGTACATTTTAGTACCTCGTCGCATTGTGGAAGTGGTTAGAACTCAGTACGTACCTAATATCAATAGCTGACTTTATGACTATGCTTTTTTATTTTTGAAATGTAATGCGAGAGAAGACAATACCCTCTATTCCGAATAGTCGGGTAAAATAGCTGTGAAGTCGTGTTGGAGGATTGTGAAGATAAAAACTTTCCAATAAAATATTTCTTGGAAGCAAGAAACAATAAAAAAAAGCCGTAAAACCGTTATATCTTTTTTTTAATAATAATATTTCTTTATTTCAAGTAGGTATCAAGACTCATAGGTACATTAATTACATTAATACCTAACTACCCGATTTAGGGCGGATTCGACAAAACGAGAATAAGGTTTTACACCTAGATTAAGCACCGAATCTGTATAGACTAACCTCGGACTAAGTCTTATACTTAGTCTTATTCCAGGGGTGTTATTCTCTCAAAAACAACGGACGGGCGGACGAACGAGCGAAATTGCAGCGGCGAGTTTAGGTAGTCCCGTCAGAGCGAACAAAACACATTTTAGCGCGTGCATTGTCAATTAAGCAGTCTTAAGCGTTCGATCCATCGGCAGAAACCATGCTGCTAAATTGAAAATGCGCACGCTAAAATATGTTTTGTTCGCACTGAGGGGACTACTTAAACTAGCCGCTTGGACATTCACTCGTCCGTCCGTCATTGTTGAAAGAATCACTACGCTGTTTGGTAAAATCTACACTTAAGCGTCGCGGTTTACAATCCTTGTAAGTTGCGTCACGTGCACGTGTCACGAATCTGCAGAGTATGTGTGTGACATCAAGTTTATCAGAGCGCCCAAGGATTTTTTACATACCTACGCTTTTAAAACAAAACCACTCAAGCGCGATAATTACACTCATCATCGTATGTATGATATATACATTAAATCACGCCTGTTTCCCAGAGGGGTAGGCAGAGACCACTTCTTTCCATTTGCTACGATCTTGACAAATTTCTTTCACTTCTTCCACATTCATACATCGAGTCATGCACGCACGTCGGTTTCGGGTACTTAAGATTCGGCTCGTTTCCGGTATTTCTCCATAATTCATCATTCTACATAATTAGGAGAACACTGTTTTTGAGCGGTAATTGTTACTTTTTCCTATTCCCTATTCTCGGTTTTTCCTAATCTCCTTGTTTGGTCCATGAAACAGCCTAGTTCTTTCTCTCCCTTTGCCATCTGTCCCTGGCATCTTCATAAAGAAACTGTCCTACCAGACGGTGTCCATCATATCTATATATATATAAAAATTAATGACACTTTTCGTTGTAATTTTATAACTCAATAACGGCTTAACCGATTTGTCTGATTTCTTTTTTGTTGTGTTCGTTATTGTCAGGATAAGGTTTAAGTATATGTAAGAAAAAAATTTAAAATTCCAACGGGAACGGGAAATTGGCAGCGGGGCGAAGCCGCTGGCGGGCAGCTAGTTTCTTATAAACTGTAAACATCAAAGCCGGGAAGCAAAGGATTAGGTACTTTTATATCGCAGCCGGCGCGACATTCTCGTCTCGCCCTTGCAGGAGTGCTTGAAGGAGATGACGGCGCTAATCGTAGGAAGCGGCTAATAAGGTGAATTAGTTAAAACAGAGGTAACCGGCGACGTCCGCCCGCCGCCCGATGACAGATTTATCTGCTCCAGCGTGGGCGTGGGAATGTTAAATCCCACCAAAAACATCTCATATTAATTTTTATTAAAGGCTTTCACTCCCGTTAAGGTGTTTTTCTACTCCTGTACTTTTATTAGTCTTTTACATAGTCACGAACACTATTATAAGAACATAGATAATATGACTTCAGAAAAGTCTATAACTCTATTCCCCATAACAGCTCTCGGTGTCGTAAAGTCGCCCTAACGATACGCCACAGATTACTAAGTGTAGCCTGTTAATCATATTTTAACGATTGTGAAATAGGGACTATAAAACACCTAATGTTTTGAGAAATGATTTCAGTTATCTGATTGGTCGATTTTAAAATAGCTGTATTCTGATTGGTTGATACGAATTACAAAGTTTTTTTAAAAGATTTAAATTAGTTAAAGAGAAACACGTACCTAAAAGAACCTATCGTTCCGTTTGACAGTCGATGTGTATTGTGATTGGTGGATTTAATTTAGTGAAGTATTCTGATTGGTCAAATTAAAATGTTTTGGAATTGTAAATAATTCTTTTTTCCATTCCGTCAATTTAAAAACAAAGTAAACCATAGACACATATTTTGTCATTTTCTTGTTTCCCGCTCGTTTGTTGTTCTTTACTTCGTTCGTTCGTTTGTAAGTTTTTTCGCTTAATTTTGCATTTCATTTGAAACCTAGTCGTAGAAAAAGTATTGTATGCAACGGTGTATAACTAAGTCAAAAAACACTCGTGGCGCTTTCCTTTACGATGTTCGCCTTCGGCTCACATCGTAACTCACGCCACTCATATATTTTGACCTCTCTTATACAACTATTGCATAAACTACTATTTTCGCCAGTGTCGAGTTATTTATATAATATTTTATTTAATGGGCTAAACAGAAACACATGGGGTTAGCTCCGTCCGCTTCTGTCACGTCACCAAAAACATAAATGATTTGATTAAGTTCTTAAGCAATCGTTGGCCAAGCGAAGAGATGACACCAAACGCGATATCAGGTGCAAACAATAAAAAAAAAACTTCTTTCCCAATCCCGCCCTTAGGGCGGATTCGACGAAACGCAAATAAGCTCTTATAGGTAGATTAAGCGCCGAATTTGTATAAACTAATCTCGGAGTACCTAAGTCTTATTCCAGTTTGGTAAAATCGGTTTACGGTTAAAACAGAATAACTTTAAGATGTATTAATTAAACATGGTTACGATCTTACCACGTTTTATTAGGTCGCTTTACAGTATGTCTGTTTGTCCCTATGGAATAAATGCGATCGATTAAAAGTAATTTCCCGGTGAACTAGGTATGTACTTAGATTTGAAGATTTAAACACAGCTCTGGGGGGTTATTATGCGACATAGCCTATGCAGTTCAGTTTTCGCCGAGAGAAAAGGATAATGCTATATGTCTGCTATAGCCCTGTCCTGTACGCTCGCCGTAAAATGAACTGCATAGTCATGACATCATAACCCCCCAGAACTAGATGACGATGTAATAAAATGGTAGATAAGTACAGAATATAAAAAACCGGTCAAGTGCGAGGCGGACCCGCGCACCACCGCACAGTAGGTTTCGATTTGTATGTTATGTTATGCTATGTTAAGCTATGTTATTAGAAATAGAAACAAGTCAGACTTGCGCAGGTTTTTAGTAACTATTTTTTGTTTTTCTTTAGGGTTTGTTCTATTAGACGAAATTTGACGCTTGATACAATAAAACTACGTTGAAAAAAACATTTCTTTTATGGGGACCTCCTTTATTATTTAACTCTCTTGTTTACTTCTTTTTATTAGGATATCCGGCGTAATGACACATATTCTAAAAAAACAATCCGTTATCTCTTATGGTTCAAAAGACACAATTCTTTAACGTTAGGACAGATCGACGGACGGACAGCAGCGCAGCGTATACGTACCTACAGGCTTATTTTTTTTTTTATTCATGGGAAGTATCAGGGTCCCATTTAACACCCTCCGGGTACGGAACCGTAAAAAGTGGATATTTTTTTGTTATGTAATTTATTTTGTAACTCGGCAGTTGTTTTTCCAAAACATTTTGTTTTTATACTGATTTCATCAATTATCACGAACGCCGAACGTGCTTTGACATTGAATCGCTATTCGACGACTTTCAGTCGACTCGTGTCATGGTTCCTGGAACTGTGTGTACCCGCGATCGAAACCGCTTCACAATACAACGGCTTTACAATGCCATGATTAATTATGCCCTCAGATATTATGCCAAGGTAGTAACTGCTCACTAGTTCACTAGTCCGGCCGGTCGCTACTAAACCCCGATGAGCGAACCAACCCGCCCCTTGCCGCCCGCTGACGTCAGCGCGTCTAGCGGCTAGGTCTAGCCCGGGCAGGCCCGACCCACTGACACGGTAATTACGCCGGCATTCGTTAGCTTTGCCCGAATCGCGACAACCTTGCCCCTATTTCGTTTTGCACACGTCTGACGTTCTTTGCACTCACCTGAAGTGGTATAAACTATGAAGTGTCTGCGACTTTCCCCGTTTGCGAGGGACCGGCGCCTGGTTAATGAGTGGCCGAGGACCCGAGCGGCGGAGGTCCAGGCGGTGGCGAGCGCGGCGGTAATGAGCGCGTCGGCGCCTGCACAAGTGATGCCTTCCGCCTTGGGGATACCCGCTCTACTCCCGGAATTAAACTACTGATCTAAGATATGAAAATAAAATTATCCCTCAATGGTTTTTCTTCCTCGGTACGGGATAAATGACTTCCTTGGTCTGTTTGTTACGCTAAACCAGTTTTGTCAAGATTTGGTAAGTCTTCTGTTCGGTGGCCTATAAAGATAGCTTAAGACCTTGGGGAAGAAAATTGAATAATATAAGTAGGTACATATTTTTTTAAGAACATTGTTCAGACAAACGACGAGGTGTAGATAGCAACCATTTCATTTAATTTAGATGACTTAAAATGCTGCGGGTACCTACTTGTTAAGGAATTAGACGTGCGGTCATTTTGATCTTCTAAAAACGACTTATTCTAGGCTTATAATATAAGTTTTAATATAAAATTTGGAAGTAATAAATTACTATGTTGTAAACTTTCGAATACTTACACCGTTATATTTACACTAAAATTTATAATAGAAGTTATTTATAATAAAAAATTAGGAAGTAATAAATAACTGTGTTGAAAACTTCCGAATACTTACACCGTTATATTTACACTAAAATTTATCGACCTAAGTACAGTTCATAACAAAAAAAATCAGTCCTCTATCCCACAAAACTTTACACGAGTTCAATAACTAGGTATAGTTATGTGCAGTTTTAGCTGAAAAAGATTAACTTTGTCGACTTGCACTACAGTTGTTACAGTTTGTGGAATAGACCGATTTATCTTGAGTTCTTGATCATTTTGCTCAGGCGATGTTTCTCGTATTATTTATGACTTTCGAGTAAAACAATTAAATAAACTTCCGGGCCGGCGGCGCGCTGGTATCCCCGCGAGGTGACGGCGCGTGCCGCCTACTGTCGGCAGCCGCTGCGGAAGTTTGAATTACGGATACTAAATGACCCCATTTGTACACGTCATCGAAATACCTTCACTATTACTTAAAGGGAAGACGTGTCTGGAACAAAATAACTCTTTGATTGCGCTCATATTAATTATGTTTATTAATATCTTAACTTATTGAATGCTTGTTCTTGTTTCAGGTAATAACAACTGTGAATTTACATCAAGTTATTGAGGTAAAATATTATCTAGCCGCGATTAGAAAGGGATTAGAGGTGACAGTTTTACCATACACTTACGTCAAAGTGCATATGAATTGACAGCTATTCCAATCCCAAACTCATCGCGGTTTCATTATACACACGAGCAATATTCCGAGTCAGATCGTGTTAGCACCGAGCTGGTCGGCGAACGAAAGCGTTTCATATTCCGGATGTTTTGTATCGAACACAAAAATATAACGTATTGCTACTCTCAAACATTTAGGCGTTCCGGTCGGATGACGCGGTTAGCTGAGTCCTTAATTGTTCCAGAGTCTTGGATGTCTACGCATTTAAGGCGGTAGTCTTTAGTCCAAATTCTCGTTTCAAAACTGTTTACTGTTAGTTATGTGCCAAATTTAAAAAAAAATAGTTTAAGAAAAGCATTTTTATAGCATTAAGCACTTAAATTAAGTTTTAAGCACTTTTATAAAAGGAACCTAACGTAACACTTTCTTTAGGTAATCTATTTAAAAATTCAATACTTACGTTTAGGTAAGCAACGAAACTTCAAACTTACGGTAGTTTCGGGCTTCGTACGTGTTGGTTATACCTACCATTGACTGTTTAAGCATGTAAGTATGTAATTATCTTAATAAGTTTGAAGGGTAAAAAAACCAGTCCCAACAAAAAAATAAAACGTAGCCTGAATCAGGCCTACTTAGTCGGTCAAGTACTTTAAGTGTCGAGCCGCTTAAGAACCTTGTCGCAGAAACTCAATGATAATTTTGGACGTATTTTTTTCTGATGTCATGACGACATGACGTGACTGGTTTCTATGGTGGCTCAGCAATAAGATTTGATCACTGTACAAATCTGACCCGAAACAATATGTATACGTATACCTATATTTTTACTTAGGCTATGTGAGAAAGGATAAATGAATTATATAAGAAATAAAAGGCATGTTGCTTGCGATTATTTATTTTAGTCAAATCATGTAAAACGTTAAACTATGCACATTGGATGATAGATTCTCGACTAGATTACAATTCCTTTATACAAGTTATATTTAGTTCACTAACAATAGTAAAATAACTCGAACTACTGTTATAAAAATAATCTTTCCATTGTCATGTAATAAGTAACAACTTTGAGGTTAAAACGTTTCATTCATCGATATACCAATGGAATGTGCTTTCAATAAGGCATTCCAACACGGTTACGTTCCCTGAGTATCATTTCTATATTAAGGCCATTATCATAAATAATTTTCACTCAAATCATTATATGTATATAAGTATACAGATTATTAATTAAATTGTTGGATAAAAGCATAAGTACCTACTGTTTTATTTATCCGACAAGTTTTTTTTTGTATAATAGCGCCATCTATCCGCGTTGCGCACAACTACAACGCGACGCACTCGACTCGCAGATTCAGTAGTTCCCGGTACGAACGCTTATAGTTTAGTAGCGCTGCGTTGCTATTTGCGAATTATGTTTTTTTTTTGCTATTGAATAAATAAATAACATGTCAGCTAAAACAGGCCTCCAGGCAGAAAATCACGTCACATTGGTTTGTACTTCGTTTTAGGCCTAAGGCGGCTTACACAGTGTCAGGTGTCAGTTTCCAGTAAAAACAGTTCACAAAGCAGATTACATATCAGTTCGCTTAAAAGCTAAATAAACTTATGCTTAAATGTAGGAACGTAAATTAATTGTTACATTTGGTAATATCATGTCAATTTGTTCGCCTAACTAGTGGAATGATATGAGACAGCCATCTAACACGCGTCGTTCTTCGAAGGATAAATAATAGTTTGACGAGGCGAGTAAGGCAAGAGTCGAGGGACCTCCGCAACCCGCGCACACAGATGTATCAAATGTGTATACACATTTATAAAAGACCCTTTTTAAAAATATAATTTTAAATCTACCCGTTATGGTTAGACACCTAATACAAGATAGGATGCTTTCGTATTTTAGCAATTCAGAAAGTTTTGTTACATGTTATTTTTGTTTTTATTTATTTCCTTCCTCGTCCCACAGTTACAGCACTAACTCCCGCCGGTTCCTCCCTGGGGCGGCTGCATATTCCACCAACAGTCAATATGGTTATGAGTGTTATAACGAGTAATAGAAACAGGTATGGCTCAGAGACAGTACTATTTTACCTAAATTTCAGAAATATGTAAAAAAAAGACTAAATAAAATTAAAGAGCATCTAGGCTATAGTCAACACATTTAATTTGAATTTGGTTCTTAAAAAAGTTTATAAACATCCTGTCAAGTCGGTACTGAGTATAAGGGCAAAAATATGGTACCCCCCGTCAGCCATTGAATGATTTTCAACGACTTAGTTATCATAAGATTAAGAGCCGGTTAAGTGCGGGGTGCGGAGTCGTGTTTTCGGGTTATTCCCATCTGTACCCGACCCACCCGTATCCCACTGCTGGCTTATCACATCACGGATGAACGAAGCTCAAAGAGGCAACAAAAGGGCGCTCCGTGGTAACAGGTGGGAATAACCCGTTTCTTCTAAGCTGAAGTCGTCGCTCAGAAGGTCAGGATAGGCTCCTCGCGGTGGTCCAGGATATCTGGAACAAGCAACAACAATTGGAATGTAGTGTAAACATACAATTAAATGACAAATAAAAACAACTTCATTTATAAAAACACGTAAATAAAAGGAAACTTTTTTTTAAAATTTTTATCGAGTGTAAGGGTCTTCTTTTGCCGATATTGTTGGAATGTCGTTATTTTGGTATTCAATTCACGTTTGACGCTTTTGATAGAAATGTCATGTCAGGCTTCTGTTTTGCACAGCTGTTATGATCACTTTCTTTTGACTAATTAAAACATCAATTAATTTAGCACTTTAATATAACATGTTATATTTGGGATGCCATGACAATAGATATTTTGAAATGTTGATTTTGATCATTTACTTTTGACGTTGACTGTACGTACTGAACAATACCTATATTTTCACACTGTTCCACCTTTGTTAATTACATGAAACTTACATATTATGTAGATAGGTAGTTGGTTAATATTTAGTAAAAAAATGGTGATAGTACAACGAGCCTGAATTGTTATACAGGATGTTTTAATTTTTAATTTAGGTTTTTTTCTAGGAAAATAAGTAAGTAGAGGGCTCATTTTTTTTTTGATAGTTTATATTGATCACATCAACATTTGTGCAAAATTTGACAATTCTCCTTTTTATACTTTTTGAGAAAATAAATAAAAACGTTTTAGGGTTAAATGAATGTCGTGGGGTTCCAGGTGGCAGTAGAGGGTTAAAAATTGGTATGAATTATTTTCATTTGACGGGGCATCAACTGATAGTAGTTTTGAACTCAAAGCTTTGGGGGCAATTTTTGAAGGCTTATCCTGCTACACCCTTTGTTTAGCTTTTACAATTTAGAAGCAATCAGTAACGCCGAGGGGTCGAAACATTCTTATAATGAAAGAACACACACACGGTTGCAATCCCATCGCCAAACAGTACTACAAGCCTATATTCCATAAAAACTTATTTGTGTTGAAAAAAAAAAACATTTGGTATATTTATACAACAGGTACTCTTTATTCCACCGCACGGAGAGTTATAATTTAAAACGAAAAGTAACGATAAATATACATTAAATGTAACTTTAAAATCAACTCTCTCACTGTAACTTTTAATCACACGGCTTTTTGTTGTAAAATGATTCCAAACAACCTACAACCCGTACTACCCGTACCCGTGAGCAGCAGAATAGTATTTAGGGTATTTGCGAAATTTAAAGGTACACACAACAACACACCTAACTAACCATTAAAGACGGAGCAGAGAGAAAAAGAAAGAGATGTATATATGTGTACTATGTCAACAACATTCGATTCTAGTGCGACTCTCTTTCACGGAATATTTCAGACTTCTGAAGTGTATAGCTAGATGTGTTGCTGTGTGTACACGAGGTTTTTAAAATGGTATTTTCGAACAAACTTAACTGAACTTTGTTTCCTCGCTATCAGATGCAAATGTTACGGAGCTTCGAATGAAGCTCTTAATAGGTCGAAACGGCGGTGCCAGCTGCGGCCAGCGTGTACAAACAAGTTTATACTTACAAATTACACACACCTCACATTTTTACCACGGCTTCCGACTCCGACTTTGGTTCCGGTTCAGGCTCCGATTAAACGAATTTAAAAACTTCGATGTCGGTTCCTACCCTCCGTCGGTCTCACGGAGATTACCTGTTGTCAATGACTATAAAAATGGCTTTATCGATCGTTGTCTGAAGAGGGTTACAGCTATCAACGAATTAAGTTCTTTATCTAACATTTGTTATTTTTTTGAGATCTTTAATCAGTATTGTGTGTGACGTTTGTCGGATAACACTCGAATTTGTAGATTTGATATCTGGTCGAGTCGCCGTCGGCTTGTTTCAGCCACGTGGGTGGACTCCCTTAAATATGTCGTTACGAGGAACATACACAGACCAGAGGATTGTAATTGCTCTTTAACTAATTAATACTCAATCTATATTTAAAAGATACACAAACCGTGAAAAATCTACACGCGTCTCTGTGCCAATGACGAAAAGGTACACAGACCCAGGTACATACACCGACCTAAATAGCCAACGTTAAGCTGAAGTTGACAGAGGTCAAGTTTAATTTTTAATTTTTCACTTCGGACTTCGGAGGCTAGGACTAGTCTGTCCGTGATAAAAGGCCTCCCCTCCTGAAACGGCGCTCACCTTTGGCGATGCTCCACCAGGGCAGCGTGACGTAGGTGAGGTAGGCGTGCAGCGGGGCGCTCTGCGCGCGCTTGCCCTCCTTCCACAGCGCGAAGGTCTGCGTGAACCCGCGCATCGCCCACAGCGGGTTGTACGCGCCGTCGTCCAGCTCTGCGGCGCGGGCGGGGGGGAGCCGTGGAACAGTCACATTTATCAATATTATTAAAGATTCAAGTATCTTTACGACTTAAATGTTCTAGAAACTACTTATATTGATTAATTATACCGTACCTTCATAGTGAGAACTCAT
>OZ014442.1:19782247-19839146 GCA_963966035.1 Acleris laterana
CGCCAAACTCTTTTTAGACAATAAAGTAGGTAAATGATGAATGGCTGAGGGCGTACTTACCTGGTGGCGGTACATGAACATCTCGTCGGGGTCCTCCTCCCAGTCGGAGTCCCAGTCGGGCGCGGCGCCGGGCTCGGAGGAGGGCGTGTCGGCGCCGCCGCGCGGGCGCGCCACGGCCATCTCCGCGTGCCCCTTGCCGCTCGGGCCCTTCATGCGCACGAACTCGCAGCGCGCCGCCGCGCGCCCCAGCAACCCGAAAGACATGCGCTGTGCCACCTTCGTCGACAATGATGTTTGCTGGAATGTTTAAGTAGCGAAATCAAGACGCATGTCACTCATGTGTAAAGCTACACTCAGGAGCAAAAGTATCGGGTCAGAGTGCATTTTTCATACAAACGAGGCTATTTCGAAGCCTTGGTTCCTCGCCAGGGGATGCTTGTAGTGAAATCTGATGATGGATGCCCCGAGCATCGATACAGGACTTCCAGAGTGCCTAGGACACCCAACTGATTGAATTTGCGGTTAACGCCGGAATGTGCATGTTCAGAAAAACATCTAAAATGACAATAAAATGTAAGGAAATCAAAATGCGAACCCAAACTCTCTCGCTGTGGTGTCAACTGATTGTGCGATCAGTTAGGTGTCTTAAGAACTTTTGACCTCCTCTATTGAACCTCGGAGTACCCACCTTCAAACCTCACTCAAAACAACTCCTGGCTAGGAACCAAGGCTTCAAAATAGCCTCGTTTGTATGAAAAACGCACTCTGACCCGATATTTTTGCTCCTGAGTGTAGGTAGGTACTATACTTCAGTTTTTTTTGAATTAGAAACCACGTCAACATTATATTGCGGCTCGTGAACTGTAATCTCTTTACAATTTGCCTACTGGAGTAACAATTGATGACACGCAAATAAAGTGACGTTAAACCAATTTTGTTTTGCGACTATTGTAGGTATTTACTGTACTATTGCTAGGTAATAAATAGTTGAACAGACGCAATAAGTATAATGTTATTGTGATTTCTAATTCAAAAAAAACTGAAGTATAGATGTGGATAGGATGGAAAACGTAGCGAATCTGTAACTAAAGAGACCTTTTTGTACTGCTGCGACGCACACATGCGATTGATATTGTGCCTAGTTTGTAAGTTCGTTTGGTATTTGTTTATTTTCCTCATGGCAATTATGTGTGTAACTGAAGCAAACAAACGATTTATCTATCGATCTCTCTATCTAAAAACTTACAGTTTAGCTTGTATTTTTACCCTACTGTAGGAAGCCAAAATAGGGGTAATGAGGTAATGAGTCACAGGATAGGGCCTAGCCACAGCACAGCACGGCGTCGTTACCGTGACACGGCGCGGCGCCGTAGAAAGGCACGTTGCCCCGCCGTAGGCACGTTGCCTCATCGTGCAGATTCAATCTATTTTAATCTATACGCGCAAGACATCGGGCTTAATATTGAACTTATTATGTTTTATCTTTAGAATGAGGTGGCAAATTGTACTCATGCTAATTTCAATGCAATTAGAAACATGAGTGTCGTTGTTAATAAGCAACGATAGATGGCGACAGCATACCCTCCGAGCATGAAAAGCGATCACTAATTTCGTGGATCTTAAGTTAGGGTATTGGTGGCATAAGTGGTAAATGGTAATGCGCCTGCATCGGCCCGGATAGCCAGAGAATATGTAGGTTCGAATCCTACCTAAGGCCAACGAAACGTTGTCGCTTTAATATAGTAGTTTAATATTGAACTTTACAATAAAACACGGCACCGTGTATCTGCACGCTGACGCCGCCGTACCGTGGACTTGGCGAGGCCCATAGGACATGGTGGTTTTCTCAAAATATTGTTTCCATTGGTGTGAATTTTCTTATTCCGATCCGGATTTCCCAATTGCAATTTACCGATTTGCCTTTAAGTAGTTAGTAACAGGTAAGTTTAGGTCTTGTTTATGATGCAGCAGGCTCCAAGGATTTAAAGCACCCAAAAATAGGTGCTCCTCGTCGACAGTAGTGAGAAGTTGATATCTTAATGGAGAAAAATGTGAGAAGACAAAACGTGTCAGGAGAATAAATAAGGTGAAATCTTAATCCCATCCAACGTACCAATATTTGTTAGCCGAAGAACATCTACATGCTATTCTCTATTCAACAAACGCTCCAGACTAATTACTCCGGTTATACAAACCGCGTCATGTACGGGGTTCCATAGCAAACATAAAATTACGCTATTTGTGACGAGGTTGAACGCATTAATTTAATGAGTTAAAAAGCATGATCACAAAACGATGAAGCGACCTGCGCGAACAGTGCCAAGGCGGCGGCATTGCCCGCCAGGCCCGCCACAATAGCATCTATTAGCTTAATTAACGCCCGAGTACCTACTCTTCGAGCTCAACTTACTCCGAGCCAATGTTAAATTACAAACTGACTCGCTATCAACACCCGAGTTATTTCTTTATTTATTCCGAGTTATGTTTCAACAGATTACAACAACAACAATGTCTGTTTACAATCATCCCATCGCTATTCACAACACTAGCTCGAATCGCGCGGTCCGTCGCTCGTTTCCTCGGTTTTCGTTACATTTACGTTACTATTTGCACAAAGAGCGCGAGTATGTACGGCTTTATCTCGTTTTGCTCTGCGAGTGACAAACGCGAGATAAGCCCAACTAATACGCAGAATCGTGGCCAACGACGAGCTGACAATCTGCACCGACCAATGGACCATCAGAGCCACGTACTGCATCTACTCGACTACTCGTACTAAACGTACTAACGAGTTACTACTCGGCAAATATCTAATAACAATGGTAAAGACATCTTTCGGCTGAGATCACGATGATGATAAACACGGAAATACTTATACCTAGATTACCTAGGTGTCGCCCTCTTCCTATACCACCATTTAAGACTGCGCCGAGCGTCCAGTGGCGCCCTCATTACTGTTATTGGGTTTTCTAATTAGGTAACCAATTTCCTTTGAACCAAACAAAATGTGTTTGTAGCGCAAGTATAAACACAATTTATGGGATACGTAACAAACTTTAATAACAATTACCCTTTGAGTAGTCAGCTTAACGGGAAAAGGTGGCCACTTTTTTTCGTTAAGTTAATAACTCGAAGGTGAATTGTTATTAAACTATATGATATACCCTATAAGTTGTGTTTTCATTTGTAGTACAAACAAATTTCGTCCAATTTCAAGAAAATACTTTAGTTTATTAGAAAACACAATAAAAGTAATGAGGGCGCCACTGGACGCTCGGCGCAGTCTTAAGAACTCAATCTTACAAGGTTACTTTGTGTAAGATTGCATAGTTTGGCAAATAAGAGTTTAGAAAAAACGGTCGGTCTGCAGTGTTCTGCAGTCAATAAATAGCTGCACATTTTGATCCCTTATCGCAATAACGTATTAAAGTGAGAGTGGTTTGGTATACTTAGGTAGTTGCGACAATGTACTAAAATGTACAGCGCCCGTGCATTGCTCGTGCGTGCGAGGCTGAGAAGTACGCAATTTATGAACGAATACACCATACAATACATAGAACGCCAAAACGAAGTTGAACGAGTCCATTAATTTACCCTTCGCGCCGAGGCTGACTGCATGAAATAAAATAATTTACATAATATAACTAAATTTCACGTCGTAACAGTGTGACTTAGGTACTCGTTGTAAAAAGAATAAACGCTTCGTAAGGTCACAAGGCTTCAGCGCCCTCGTGTTTGCCGAAATACGCAACAAACACGTTTTCAGAGAACGATATTTTGCCTTTTCTAGGGTTTCCTATAAAATTATGTTTACGTAAACTTTTACACATTCTTTGCGAGATTTCTCAAGTAGCAAATTAGTTAACACTGATTTTGCCTTTTCGTGAATACTTATTGTTGGTGTGAGAATGTTTTTATCACTACATTACTTACAAGACGCAATCCTGTTTGCTAGGACTTCCCCGCCACGGATAACGTATTTGTAAATTAACTTTTTAAACTTAAGTGGCACCGACAACAGATGGATCATAGGTACCGACGAGCTCTAGTGGGTAGACCTCCAACATGGTGACCGGCGACGTGGCTACATGATGTGACCGATGGATGCGGCGCAGGATCTTTGAAAGAAACTTTGGGGGGAGGATGACCAATACTGCACATGTTAGCATTAGACGTCTTTCGGTCGAAATTTTATATTTGTAGATAGTATACATTATAAAGTCTAGTGACATTATTCTTAGTCTACCTATTTACTATAAAAATACACCTAATTATTTCCCAACAATTTACGAAACGGAATGGTGTATTAGGCTGGTTGATTTTATTTTGTCATTTTATGGCGCTATAACGCAAAAAATTATTGATCGATTTCCATTGGTAATTTTTTAGTGTTGGAGAAAAGTGCTGTCACCCGATCATAATACAGGCAAACAGAAATACCTATTCTCGACCTGTTTATATAGGTTCTATTATAAGTTTTATGACCCAATCTAAGGGATTTCCGAGCAGTGTTATTAAAAATATTTTTTTCAACTTATTTAGTTATTATTATCTGAATATTCCCTATTCTAATTCTAAACATGATCTAGTCCGCGGCCGATAGCACATGTACGAGTCTGACCAGACGCCGCCGGGGGCGCGGGCGAAGTAGGCCACTCGCTATTTCCCTTTCCGCTGATCTCATCTCAACGCCTGTTCCCAAATCCATAACTAGCAACTACAACATAATTTAAATGTTAAAGCCATCTAAGCAAGGTTGTTAACGCAATTAAATATTAACGATGTACAACCAGTTTTTTATGGTTTAGTGTCGTAACCCAGTATTAGCGTCTCGCGCGTCGAGAGAGGTAATGTATGATGGTTACAATAACTGGAAAGTCAACAACTTAAGTTCACTAAATGTACAATAGTCGTATTGTGTACACGCGAGCGCAAGGATATCGAGTGATACAAATGTGTCAATGTCATCTACTGGTACTGTACCTATACCTACTCGACACAATTACCTTCCCAACTTAAGAGTAAGTACGAATAGCGTGATACACGCTGACTAAACACAGTTTAGGATTAGTTTCCGGCGTGGCCATTGAGAACAGCTGAAAATCAAAATAAATTGACCGTTTAAAAAAGTAAGTTGCGAATTTCAAATTATTACAGTACTTACAGAATTTAATATTTTTTTATTAAGGTTCATTTGTTTGTTACGTTGTTTATTTGTGTGGTGGCTCAGAAATTCAGAATCCTCTAGATTTTAATACCACCATCATCTGAACGGTTTCTCTCGTGTTTCGTCGGGCGCCGCCCAAAACAACACCGCCTGCATGCTTCCTGCTTTTAATTGCTTTCGGCTTCCTTTGATCCCTCGTGTTCCTGTGATTCTACACGATTGCACGGAGTGCACCCGCACCCGAGTGGTCGCGAGCACGACGTCTCCCTCAGCTGTCGCGTACCTCAAACTTGTGTTCGAGAAGCTTATGAGCGCAGATATAAAGTTATCATATCGGTTATATCGTTCATTGAATACAAAACAGACAGAATCCGAAATGAGTCAGTGTTGCATTTTAAAATTAGAAGCGGTTGGAATACGATTTTTAATGGAAGAGCAAATTATTTAGAAATGTGTCCATTTTGTATTCAATGAGCGATATATTGGATAGTATAAAAAATGCTCCACACTTCGCTTTAGTTTGGAATAACTTTTGAAAATTAAAATTAAAAATGTTATTTTTGATAAAATTTAGGAACATAGGTAAGTTGTTAGAAAGTCAATAAATTGAAATTAAACAAACTATGAATAAAAATATAATATATTGCAGAGTTACAAAAATATTAATTTTTTACCACTTACGTCGATAGAAGTGGGGAGATCGTTTTTTTCCCTGAAGTGGATTTTTTCCATTAAAGAAGTAGTCTTGGATTAATTTAAAACAAATTTTAACTATACAGGGTGTCCCAAAACTCAACGATAATCCGCCAAGGGCTGATAGAGCAGCTAAAAAGCTATCGATTTAACACCTATGTATGTTCAGCGATTTTCGCTAGTTTCGGAGATATTGATCATTTTAATCTGAAATTTTGTAATTTTCCCTTATGCCCATGTCACGAAAAATCATTAATTTCGTTATGTATTTCATAAGTTTTTCAGTGGTATCTTACATAATTATAATCATTACGAATTGGCGAAGTTTTTAAACCTATTTGCCCGTTTATTTTATCAGTATTTTTTTAAGTACCTAATCACCTAAAGTTGTTTTTTTCATACAAAGTGAAAAGCAACCATTGGGACACCTAGTATGGAGAAACAAACTTTATGTGATTACTTGAAAAAATACTGATAAAATAAACGGGCAAATAGGTTTAAAAACTTCGCCAATTCGTAATGATTATAATTATGTAAGATACCACTGAAAAACTTATGAAATACATAACGAAATTAATGATTTTTCGTGACATGGGCATAAGGGAAAATTACAAAATTTCAGATTAAAATGATCAATATCTCCGAAACTAGCGAAAATCGCTGAACATACATAGGTGATAAATCGATAGCTTTTTAGCTGCTCTATCAGCCCTTGGCGGATTATCGTTGAGTTTTGGGACACCCTGTATACTTTGAATGTCATATATTAAATACATTAAAAAATACACTTAATACAGTGTGGTCATGCAACCTACCTTTTTACAATGTCAGTGGGCAGCGATGTTTCACAGAAACCTTTTCAAAACGTAGGTACAGACGTTTTGAAAATGTTTTTGTGAAACATCGCTGCCCACTGACATTGTAAAAAGGTAGGTTACGAGACCACACATAATACACGCAGTGCATTAACCGATACGGCTATCGTAATAAAAGTAATTAAACAGGCAAACAGAAGCTGTAGCTCATTAGTGAACCGAGCAGAGATATCATTAAATAACAACGCGATTTACACGTAGAAATTATTGAAAGGACAACCAAAATTAAATCTCATTACTTACAGTACAATCGAACTCTGAAGCAGCTGTACATTTTAGTACCCTGTCGCGTATCCATATCCTAGGGGTGCATTAGGAAAGGACTCTTCGAAAGTAGACCCCTACTTTAAGAAATAGGGGGGGAATAGCAGGACTAATTCTACGCGTCCGAAGTCGTTTTTGGCGTTCTGTAGTCTAATTAATAAAGCAATACATAAGTGACATGACGTGTAAGTATAGAAAATAATTAACTTTTTTTTTTAAAGATTAAGATAAGCAGATAAGTTTTGTGTTGCTGCCCTAACTGGGTTTATGCTGGGACGTATATGTTGCTTCTTCCCGCAACTTTGTTTCCGTAGATTTCGATTATCGTTATTCCCTTGGGATTTTTTAAATTTTCCGCGTTGAAAACAAGCCTACGTGTTAACCCAGGGTTGGTTAACAACATATAAATTTGATTGAAATGCGTCTAGCACTTGCAGCGTGGGAAGGAATAACAAAGTAACACAAACTTTCGCATTTATAATATTAAGTAGAAGCACAGAATAAGTGTAGAAAGATTAAAAAGATCTGGTAAAAACTCATAGCTCATGGCACTCAAGGCACGGATGGGATTATATGATATTTGGTGGGAACAATCGGTGAGCATTTATCCGCTTAGGCAGGGACTCGGAAATATTGGGGAGTCAAATATAATAAACATTTATCCAAGTCGGTGCGCTTAGTGCGTTTTAACTTTCAACATATTGCACACAGGTTGTATTATTCTTAGTGACAGCCATGCCCTGACTTGCCGCACAAAAACAGTTATAACAAGAAAAAAATATTCGTATTACGCGTAAGTACTTTTTGCCGGCAAGGATATCGCAACCGTTTTACGCATTTCATGTAACAATCTGCCCCTTTTAAAAGCCGTTATTCTATGTCCAACTTATAATTAAGCATTTTTACGCGAAACCTTACAAAATGCGTGGAAAAGTTTACTTTACAAATAATGTTTACGCAAAGTTGACAAAACAACACATTTTGTATAAATTAGACTATTCCGTGACAGACTGACTCACCGACTGGCAACAAACAGCTTACACCGCTGGATCTAGATACCTACTCAAAATTTGGAGGCAATATTCCTTGGGTACCTTAGGGGTGCAAAAAGAGAGGTTTTTCGGAAATCGACCTTATACGGGAAGAAATAGGGAAAATAGCAGGCAACTAATCCTACGCGTACGAAGTCGCGGGCGTCCTGTAAGCTTAGAATTTATAATCTACGTCCTCTTAATCGTTGCTCGATCTCAGTTATACAAAAAGGCGGTAAAAAATCCTTTGTGGGGCGGAGTACCAACCGGTACTCTAGTCAAGTACCCGCCGCGCCGCCGCTTTAAATCGGCACTTCAAGCCAGGCTTGACAAGTATCTCCGCATGCCCGACACTGCCTTTTAATTCTGACTACTCTCATTTCCATAGACTAACAGGCAGGGATTGAAAACCGGTTTATTTTCCGTACCGGTTAGAGCCGCACTTTGAGAGCCTAACCCATAATAAAGGTTACGCTCGCAAGAACCGCTCTAACCGGTATCTCTATGTCGGAGCGTAAACAGGGAACGAAATCAATTTACCGGTTAGAGAGCGGTTCCTCCGTGTGGGGGGTGAATGACCGCTCGTTTAAGGAGACAGGATTGGTTTGCTATGGTATTAGATTGATAGCGCAGCCACCAGCAGCGCCTCGACGCGCGACAGCGGTCATTCATCCCGTATCGAAACACAGAGTAACCGGTTAGGGAGCGCTTCGAAATAACGTTCCCAAATCATTTCGTTCGAACGTAACCTAAATTATTAACCGGTTTAACCTAAATAAATACCGGTTTATTTGTAACCGGTTACAATCCCTGCTAACAGGTTCAATCAGTCAGTTTTCACCCACTGACTAGTAGTGATAATATTATATCGCCTCTCGGTCGATCTCGTTGGCCGCATCCATTGTCTCCCACCGTTTTCCGGATAGCTTCCACCGATTAAACATTGCCCTGATCGTTTTGATATCCTTGACCACAATTTTGTAGTTAACTTTGTCTGTCTGCTATGATTCCACAGCGCCAAGTTATTGAGGTTAATCGCAAAGTATCTACCTCCATAAATGCACATTCTGAGTGTCCACTATAATGCACTAGCGTAACAGTCACGCAGTCGGCATTATGGACGGAACGGATACGCATAGCAACAGAGCGTCTGGGTCATATCCCTTCCGCCAGCTATCAATGGCTGGCGCGCGGCGACCTGCAGGGGGTCCTTGTCGCCCGGTGACTGCTCCTCCCACCCCCGTGACGCCAGGCCGCCCTAGATTCCGCGCGCCCGCCGCGGCATGGCTGCACCACCCCGCGCGCACGCTCGCACTCACGTTTCACCAACCATCGTCGATAAGATAAGCTTATCTCGACGATATCGATAATACCAGATATTTTTATTACGGAGTTTTGATAAAGTGATTTGAAATTGATAACAGTGCGTGTGACGTAACGATTTCGTAGTAAAATTAACCTTTTAATAGGAAACCAACACGGTTATCAGCGAATACCCCGGCTTCTTATAACTCCATACGAAATACCTAGAATATGACTCACAGCAGCAGTGGCACGGGCCTAAACTGATAAAAGCTGTGTTTCCGAATTTCGCTGTCAAACATTGGCTGATAAGTCGTTCATACTTGATATCGATTTCATCAATAGTTAAGGATTTAACTATAAGATAACTGATCGATCAACGCACAGCTGAAACCGCTGGACTTAGGGGCTTTAAATTGGGAGGGAAGATCTAGACTTAAAAAGGAAATTGTGGCAACCTTGTTACACCACGGGCAATTAAACTGACCTAGTGCTTTACGGTACTCTGCTCTAATTGTGATTCGGTGTCAACCCTGCCGGGCGCCGCGCGCCAGTGACGACCCCCCCCCCCCTCCAGCGGGCGGGGCTGCGTGACGTCATCCAGACAAATCTACAACCATCTTCCCAAACTAAACTTTCCCTCTCAATCGAGCAGAGCAAGTGCAAGTAAGACAGTTTAAAGAGTAAGTTATAATATAAGCAGAGCCCGGATTTTTCATGGCAAAACAAAACACTATCGTAATCTTTTTTTTTTTTTTTTTTTTATGGCATAGAGTAGACAAACGAGCACACAGGCCGCCTGATGGTAAGTGGAAACTGTGACCCATAGACATTCACATTCACAAGACTGCAATGCAATCCTAAGACTGCAAATGCGTTGCCAACCCTGAGGACTAAGATGGAATGCCTCTATGCAAGTCATTTCACCGGCTGTCTTATCCCCAAACCGGAACACAACAATGCGAACACTGCTGTTTGGCGGTAGGTTAATGGATAAGAGGCTAGTGATAGAAACATCATTTTATCGATATCAAGTATTATTTATAAAAGTTATTTATTCAATAATAAAATAAACTACCCTTTCAGCTTTGCCATACTCAGGCAACAAAGAGGAAGGTACAAGTTTGAACGAAGTGATTATCTATACCACCTCAACTATGCAACTATCTATACAACGTCATACAAACTATGTACGTTTTTTTACGTGTTTTATTTGGTCACGTTTTTTATTCTATTTCACAATTATCGATATCGATAAAATGATGTTTCTATTACTAGCCAGATTACGATAGTGTCTTGTTTTGCCATGAAAAATCCGGGCTCTGAATATAAGCATATAATTGTGCTGCTTGGTTATTATTGCTAGTCGTTAACTTTAGTTGCCGCTCGCTACCCTACACTTCGTCTAGCGGTTAATGCAGTGCCCTTAATTGCGACAATGTATGCACGACACTATACCAGGACTTAATGTCCCAGACGTCGGTAAACTGGAGTTCACTGAAACACGTGACCTCTTACACGCCATAAATTTTAAGAGAGCGCGCTTGGCAGCGCGGGTGTCGAGTCGAGATTACCCGACACGATGTCCAACAAAAAAGTAAGTAGCAAGAACAAGATATCGTGCCTTTTTGTAAACAGTTAATTTTTTTAATAATAAAGTTATTCTTAATCTTATTCTTATTCTCTTATTCTCTAGTCTGACAACCTATTATATTATTTATCAAAAAGAGGGTGAATCAGCTGTTGGGATTATGTTTAAACAAATAGGCGACACATATAGAAATATTTTGTCTGAAAAAACACAATTCTTAATATTAAAATAGTGGTAACGCAGGGGACGCTTTGGTCTCTCGGACGTGTATTTAAAGTTACGCCTGCCTTACCAGGAAATACTATTTTTAAATAATAATAAGAATTCATGTTAAAAAATACTTTAATTTTTTTAAATAACCATGTTAAGGTCGGAGAAGATCGGTTATAATATAAAACAGCATTCGTCATATACTGTGTCGCCGTTGCTACTTCCGATAGGTATGTGAGCACCTGAGATCAGCGTGTTCGGTGGTTTCAATGACAAAAAGAAGAGGAATAACTTGACTTTAGTCACCAACCAAGGTTCCATCAGTTAAATCCCAAGATATTTTTTTCCTGTTGTCTACTAGAAAAAGCTATTGATAAATTGTCTAAAAATTGTCTGCTTATAAGTATAAACAGTCATTTGATTGATAATTAAATAAAGAGCCTTGTTCCTCGAAATAATGAAATCAGTGTTGGACCTCGGCCGACAGCAAACTGGCCGTAGGTATACTTATCAAAAATGATATGGTTGAGTATTTACGACATCTGCCTCAATGTGTTTCTCTTTCACATGTTTTACTGCATAATTCTGATAATGATAACATTCCAACAACTGAACACAAAGTTAATCTGAAACAGACTAAAGTGTCACCCTCGAGACAGGATTTTGTTACCGACTTATTTTTGCACAATTTCTGCTTTCTGCTTATCGAGACCAACTACCAAACGACTAACGAATCCAAACTTATTGAATCCACATTAAATACAGCGGATATCCTGATACTACCATGCGACTCCATCATAGAACAGTTATACAATAAGCACCTAATAACATTCATGCACATCACATTCGCCCCCCTGGCTAGATTAGAACCCACGACCCATTCTAAAAGGCAGGTTACACTGAACAGTTTCGTAGATCAGTAACGCAGGTTCAGCCAAACACTGAACTTCAACTAAACTAACACAAAAATTGCGTACATAACAATTCCTACCTGATTATCACTCCTGCAAGTCATGGGAACGAACGCATATTTTTGTATAAGTTATTGACAATGAAAATCTGTCACTTATCACCGTCGATTATATTACGTAAAAAATTCAATACAAAGGTCAATTCGCTGCGTCTCGTTCAATTTATCTTATATGGCATTCGGTTTCGACGCTGGCGACAATTAGAAAGATGTTGGTCCCGGGTCGCGCCGGGGCGCGGCGCGGGGCCCAATTCCGCCAGATTGCACTAGATAGGCAGCAGGTCTGTTATAACCACTAATCACTAACAGTCGATTCTGTTAATCTCACTGATCGAGGAGAGAGTAATAACGAAAATTAGGTCACACGGTGATCTCGTTTACAAGTGGTTGTGGTCAATTAACCAATACTTTAACAACCATAGATAATGGTGATTATTTCTACGTTGTGATTGTGACCATTCCCTACTCCAACCCCTTATATCAAACGTTATCAGGTATTAAGAGGATTTGACGATAAGAGTCCATATCGACTACTAGACAGTTCAGTACGGCTTCCATGTTTATCAGCTTTAAGTAACTGTTGAGACCGGGTTCGTTGCTCTGTAAAGGTGTAATGACTAAGTACTTGAACTCATGTCTCTTGAATTAGTATAAACACTTGGAAAATATAGTAAACATAGTACAGATTACATTATAGTAATGATCCGAAACATGTCGTCGCACAGTTAATGGTTGACTAATCATTAGTTTTGGGCAACATGTGGGCGACCGGGCCTACGACGCGGCATGGCCGATCGTATTACACAAATAAAGCCAGATGAATGGAATTTAATATTTACTGCGCAGCGAATCAAGTGGTTGCTACAGTTTTAATAACAATACGTTTACCGGAACCGGTCTTTTTATGAGACTCTTCCGGCGCACTCTGATAAAACGGATTAAATAAGTAAGTATTAATAAAATATCTAAAATACCGACATACAATTCAACTTCCACCGAGATTCTACATTGGTTTGATGGAATTCAACAGTCTATTTCAATAGAGGTAATAGTCTTCGACTGTCATTAGTGTTTCTCTTAAAGTTTTACTTCTCAAAAGGTTTCATTTTGACCTTCGCTTAGCTAAATATGTACATACCGAGACGAGATAAATACGCGTTAGTGAGGCCGGCTTTATGGAAACAGCATGCAAATCCCACAATCTGACGCAACCCAAGGTCGCGCCCACTCCACACAATTACCTAATTCCTGCCCTTGCCCGACCGGAGGACTGAATCCGCACTTCCATGGCTTCCCAAATTATGTACGACTTATTAGTTCAGTAGTACGCAGTTTCACGAAACTTTTATAGCTTCTTAAACAGAATGAATCGCACAAAATCCAATCATTTGCAAGATAGCAAGTATAACAGTTACCTATCTAACCTTGAAAGGTTTTATCAGTATTATTCTGACGCTATCAATGATAAAAATATATAAAAATTCACAGTTCTTTTCGCGCAAATTCCGAAGGAGCCCTTTCGAATGAACGCGTTATTTTGTGCCGAGGAGTAATGTCACAGGGTGACGTCCCGAACCCCACGAGACATGCGCGGTAATTTCCCGCGACTCGGCGGCGCGGCGCTCGTATTTTCTTTAAACAATGCAATGAATTTTGCTACAGTCTCACAAAATCGTAGACACACCACCACGGGTCGGCAATAACAATCAATTCAAGATATAATAAACCATATTTCATTTATGTTATAGCTGCACCACTTTGTTGCAGCATCTTTAGTTGCAGTGGTGTAGCTAACGCAACAATTACTCAGAACAAACATAAAATTAAGCGCACTCATTTTTGGGTTAAGATGGAATGTCCGTTCCAATTGATAACTATTCGCAGCTCATTCGAATGCATAGACGAATGCAGATGCATCCCTAGCGTGACTTAGCGTGTTGGTCCTGACCTCAACAGGTGCATGACGCCTCAGTCTCTCGCCTCGGCTAGAAGCATGAACGTGTAATCACGACGTAATCCCGTCTCCGTGACATCGGATAACCCGCCGCGGATTAAACATGCCTGGACGGACTTAATTCGGCAATAGATACACAATAGAGAATGCAAATTATCATTGCTGTTAATCTTAAAGTAAAAACTAGAAATCTCATAAAGCATACCGATCAAATGGTACTTAATAATATCCTAATTATCAAATGAAAAGAGAATAATTGATCGTTCTCGGAGAGGATGCTTTTTAATTAAGAAATGTTGTCAATTTCCCAATAAAACATTTCTAAATAAATTCTACGCG
Source organism: Acleris laterana (assembly GCA_963966035.1). NCBI lineage: Eukaryota > Metazoa > Arthropoda > Insecta > Lepidoptera > Tortricidae > Acleris > Acleris laterana. The sequence goes on from OZ014442.1 coordinate 19,796,644, forward strand.
GATAAACTTACGGAAAAGTTAACAAGAACGAGGAAGGTAAACCTTAGTGCAAATTATCTCAATAGCTCCATGCGGTTTGCGGTTTTGGCGGCTTGAATGAAGAAACTATAACTACATAGTCGGTTAATAAGTTATTTATTATTTAATTTCGAAATAAGTAGTCGTCGCTATTTTCAGTACGATCTTTTAACATTTAAAGACGACAACGATAAAATCATGCAAGACTTTTCTGGAAATTTAACTTTTTGGAAATACTTAAATGTTAGTAGGTACTTATCTCGTTTACCAAGGAACTATTTTTGTTGAAATATTGTAAAGCTTCTCATCTCTATGCATGTTTAGATAGGGTAAAGTCACCAGTAGTCAAAGACCTGAAGTCGGTCCTGCCTATACTTTGTAATGAGTGTACGCAAGTACCTACGAAAAATATATTTCCCACTCTTCGCACTCATATAAGGTCTACTACTGGTCTCTGGCTGACCACTGGTGACTTTACCCTACCAGTATTATATTTCTCAAGGAGACTCAATTCCAGCTTATGAAGCAAGGGATTTGGAGTGTTTTCGCCAATTGATGTGAAATCGTAAAGTCGATATAATAGGACATGAAGATTGACCGGTGTACAAGTGGATCTTTAGTCGCTTGGAATACATTTGTTTTAGAATTCAAAGATACTTAAGTCTGTTTAATATCTATGTCACGCAACCTTGAACTCTTTACAAGAACTCTTACATAGGTTGTGGCCGTTATCAGCACCATCGTCGTACGTGATTTAAACCATGAATGCCAGTCCCAAATGGGCATGCTTGCAGCTCGTACATCAAATTATTGCAATAGTGTAGAAACATTATGTTCGATTTGATATTCTATATAAATAAGTTTTGATTAATGTACAGGTTTATGAAAAACTCCGTTAATATTTTTTTAGTGTAATAAATCTCAGTTAAAGAACTTATGAACGAACTAAGTACAATACCGTTTGTAAATCACGTACGAGTACCTACCTATCTCACATTATTATGGCGATAAGCGATAACATTTGTTTCTTAATACGATCGTATAATCTTTTGGCAGCCTTTGGCATCTGCAATTGAAAGTTTTGTGCTGAATCGGGAACCGATAGCAATCTCAATAGGTTACGAAACATTCAGGTAGGCTATTAAGAACCACCAAAAACGAAACATGAGCTCCATTCCTTTCACTGTACAATTTTTAAGCGATCGACAGAAACTGAGAGGAGTAACAAAACTTCGATCTTCGATTCAGGGAGAGCTCCAGAAATACCCCGGTATTGAGAGCGAACTAGTAGGGCAAGCGTTTTTAGATAGATCCGTAAGAGGCAGGCGCTGCGGACTGGGTCGGACGGCAGTAAAGCGCAGACTTTACGACCCATTCGGCGCGTCAAATTGCAACCGCCCCGGCGTCGGGACCGCAATCGTTGACAATAGGAATAACCTCACTTGCAATAGTTGCACTATGACAGAAAATGGCATTTAATTTTAATCCGAAAGTGTTTTAATATCATAGGAGGTCGACTAGAAAACGCAAAGAACGTGTCATCTCATTATTTTTCATCATAAACTTCAAGAAGCCTGTTGGCTTACAAACCAACACAACACAACACAACTGCACACATACTAACTGAACGGTTTTACAAACTATGCACACTTGTCCCTCATAAGTGTGTCCAGAAAAAAGTCACGTTGTTATTAAATAAAAATTACTTAACGTGTTTCGATTTTATATTGGCTTTAACAATCCCAAACAAACATTACTTAAGTACACCTAACAAATCCGTCTCACGTCCATAATGACTCGCAGAGTACTAATAAATAACCAATAAGGAAAAAAAAAATATCGCGTAAGTAGGTATGGTAAGAACTTTTAAAACTGGCCCTTTCTGTTAAACACATCTCTTTGCTAATCGGGCCACTTCATAAAATTCGTACTATACCTATTTCCTCTTTATCTTAATTCAATTAGTTGACTTTTTTTTGGTTTAATGTTTCATTTTCCTTAACTGCCTCTTCAACTAGTGAACGCCGACTTCCAGATCTTGGAACCTGTATATCTTTTCTGCTAGCTTACCCTTGAGTCGTAGACGCGGGAGAGTGCGTCGTAGCGGATGGACCCGAGGAAGAGCACGGCGAGCGCGCCGGCGCCGCGCCCGCGCGCCACCAGCTCCACGCACACCATCTCGCCGTCGCGCACCACCATGTCGCTGAACACCTGCACAACATCATCACATCTTCATCATCGGATAATCACACACAAATGCATCTATCCCTAACTCTAGGCTTGTATTTTGGATACTGGACTTAAAAAACATTATTTTTTAACGAACAAGTACGATTATGTAGTGAATAATCCTTTCCCATCGTTTTTGGTCGGATAACTTCGTATTTATCTTGCTTTCTCAGTTGGCTTATTGATGGTACTGAAGCTGATTGAGAAAGCTAGATAAATACGTATTAATCCGACAAAACACGATGGAAAACGATTACTCACTACATCTGTACCATGATACCATCACTCAAATATTTTCTCTCACCCCGGTGCGGGTGTTCCCCGGATCGCACCTGGAACTGAAGCTTCGTACGCAGAGCTACCATCAACTAGGGTAACCATTTAAATTAATTGCGCATTACATTATGTTACTTTACGCTATTTCCCGCTGTCCGACATGAAAAAGGCGAAATGATCTACACGCCAATTAAAACGACGTGAAATGCGACATTTTCACAATGTTAAAAAGCACTGATCCAAAGTCATTAATAATAATAATAATAATAATGATTTATTTGCTAAAAAGGGTCATTCAAACACTATCTAACCGCAAAGTAGGACTTCATAAATATTGAAACTTTAATCAATGATTTTTCTGTTTACCCGTAAGTTTATAAGAGTAGGTATATTGGTTTACCCTTTCAACTAGGAGAAAGTTTCGACAGCTCTGCTTGTACAGTACAATGCCCTAAATCGACTTTTATTATAATGCGCGGCCTACTAACCGTCAATCAAAGGGCACTCGGAGAATGAGGAATGACTTGCCAGCACCGCGAGGTCGTCGGCCGCGCAAGCCATTGAAGGCGTCCCTCGCCCTGGATTTCCGAAAACAATTTGCGACACACAAATTGGTCGACGTTGTCACTAATTATTTCTTAGATGCTGAACGCATGTTTATCTACCCCTTAGGATTCCCTATACTGTGGATGCACAGATGTGAAAAATCCACGACGGATCTTATGTATCTGTCAGGGACCGGCCCGCTATCCCATTCAAGGGGTTTCGAATGGGTTTTTATAAGGATTTATTTAGAAAAGCCGTATCGCTTGAAAGCCGTCCGATTTGCTTTTTAAAATGCTATTTATAAGGGTTACCCTTACTAAATCCGTTCCGTGTACGTCTTGCTCGATTTTGGTTTTGTAGCGCTATATTCTGAGTGATACCAATATCCCTTTAACTTAAAAAAGTCGTTCTATTGGCTTTTTAAGCGCTATTTTTAAGGGTTACCCTTATAAAAAGCCGTTCTATCGTCTTTTTAAGCACTATTTTTAAGGTTTACCCTTATATTTGGTTATGCCATAAGAGGGATAGGTATCAATTTACTGCTGCTCTTTAGGTTTCCCTTATGTGATGTCTAGTTTAACAAACAACTAAGTCGTATATTTCTTCAAAAGGGGTTATTCTTTAACCCCCTTACTAATAAACGTTGAGTAACGGTGGTATAGCTATACAATGTTTTGTCCTTATCCGTCATTGTGACATTTGAATTTGACAGATAAGGACAAAACATTGTATAGCTATACCACCGCTACTCAACGTTTATTAGTAAGGGGGTTAGTGTGTTGTACTTCGAGAGGTAAGTCTTTTAAAGGCTTTTATCGGGGAATGGGTCCCTGGTCTCTGTTCGTCCTAGACAAAGTTTGCCGATAGAGTAGTTACATTACATTACAACAGGCAAGTCACTACTACTGGACTAACAAGTCATTGGAAATACAAATACTAGGGGAGAATAGCTGCTCTCTGTATATTTTGATGTAGGTACCAACCTACAAAACGCCGCTTTCGACAAGTGTATAGATCAAACCATACCTACTGATTTTCACTCGAGTTGTGAAGTTCATTTTTCTCCAGTCTCCACTTGTATTAAGTGATAGGTACTCATAGCGGGGCGTATTTTGATAGGGATTGCATATCTCAAGCAATATGTATGTACCTTGCAGTGCGTAGAGGACATCGCGCAATTAAAATATGCCGCTTGATAACACACTTGACTGTTGGGTTTATGCGATTACGTTGTACAATGAAATTAACACAAGTTTCCATTCAGTCGGTTTATGGTCGGTAATATAGGTAGGTACTATGGGGTTCGGTTCAGGAGGACTGAGTTGTGTTTTGCCCTGGTAAGCAAAATGTCTCAGTACCTAACTAAGTAAGCAAAATAACTTGTTAGTCTTAGGGCTGATTTTTCAATCTCCAGATAACACTATCTGTCAGGTAAATTGTAGCTCTGTCTGTATCTTTCTTATGACAGAAAAAAGATCAGAGCTACAATTTACCTTACAGATAGTGTTATCTGGAGATGGAAAAATCAAACCTTAGTTTTATAAAGACTTACTTAGCAAAACGGCCAAGTCGTTAACAACTAGGCAGAACAATCAAATTGGTAAAAGCACCTATTATGGACAAGGCTCCAGTGATGAACATTATCATTTTTTTAAATGAAAACATCAATACTAAACATTTTATTCTAATAGTAGTAATCCCGAATAATTTAATATAATCTAATTGTAGCACTAAAAGCATTATCAATCTCAGAGACTTATATTTATGGAATTGTTCATAACTGGAGCACTGTCCATAATAGGAGCTTTTACCTTATAAGATTTTGGTTGTACATCGACTGTGTAAGTAAGCACCAGGTCTGAGTCGTATAACGTCTTGGTTACAGCTTGAACGAAGATCTTATGCTGCGTCAAACGTATCGTATCTTCCATGTATTCAAAACAGTATTCAACTAAAAAGGGATCTTACTTGTCAATGTAAGTGGTTAGTAAGTGCGTTTGATGCAGGTGATATTAAAATTATGTATGACATTCTACGATATATAGGTATATAGACGAATTGCGACTTAGACCTTTTTTATATTTTACATTTTGACTATACATAGTTTTTATGCTACTAAGATCTAAGACATTCTGCCAGGTTGGTTGTTATGATCATTTGGACCTTTTGCTTATTAAGTTTTAATTACATTAAGACATTTTACAAACAAGTCCTTTCGCCTACTTTGGAATATTGCAATGCGGGCGTTTTGCACCTCATGACATCCTACTATCTAGACAATATACAACTAAAACGTTTTGGTTATCAAGAAAAACTGCAACTAAGTCCTCCTGAACCGAACCCGTACTATGTATAATTAAGCGATATAAATACAGAGTCAACTTTATTCTTGCAACCATTATCACCACATTCCATCAGTTAAGATCACTTGAGGAATACAGTTTTTGGATGTAGTAGTAAAGCGAACACAACAACGTTTCAGACTAAAATTGCCGCGCACACGTCACGGTGCTTGTGTGAGATTGAATGCCAGTAGTTATCCTATATTTGGACATACACGCGTATCAAAAGCAAGGCAGAGGCGATGTCGCGGTATCGCTGTGATCCCAGTCTCTAACGAGTTCCTAAAAGCGGGTGTTATCTGGGGGCCCGTTGACCCGCCTTTCGCGTCGTTGCCACTCGCAGCGTTTATTGTTCGTGATAATTCAGTAGCGAGACGGGTAGCGGCGCCGAGAATAGCGCCGCATGAGATGGCACCGGCACAACTATGCCGCCGGAAAGGCAACTCAGACAGCGTGCTCCTCATGGACCAACGAATATTAGAATAGATAAGTACAAGCACGAGATTTAATTTGGTACCCACCTTAGGTCGAGAGTCAAACTGACATTATATAATAAATAATAAGGTTAACTCTCCTAAAAGTTACAGATGACTTGACATCTCTAATAACATTGACGACTTCAAGCATATTTTTCTTGAAATGGGTCCCAAATTAACGCTCGTGAGTCGTGACCGTACATTTTTATGATCATATTGGGGCGACCTGGTTCATATTTAGAAAGCTAGTGACAGACTCACATACTTTGATATTACAAATAATTATGTATGCAACATATATCTCTTATCACAGCCAGAAGTGCCAGAACACAGGGTTCGGTAAAGCAAGTGTAGCAGGTCTGCAGTGCCAAAGCATCCAGGAATTGGAGCAGCCCGAAAGCGGATCATGTTCAATTGAATTTAAACTGATTTGGATGTCGTACAGTGAAAATGAAATAATACAATTCATGTACCTAATTAATAAGAAATAATATTGAGGATAATACATAGGTACAACGTATTTATCCTCAAGGAAAGTCAATTAACTGAAAATGAAGCTGAATTTCTGGGGATACACTTTTTCAGATTTGGGATACACATAAGTATGTACCTGCTAAGCCCATCCAAGCTACGTAACAAGAGCGCTAACGTCTTACGACACGACACGACACGCCTAATTGTATCTGTAAATATTTGCGGCTTGGTATTCCGATGGAGCGTGGCCATCACCGGCCCGCGGTCTAAGCACCTCACTCATGCGTCGCCGCTCGGGCGGCGCCCAGGGTTGTCCAAACTTGTTCTTCAATTTTAGTCACCTACCTACTATGGCATACTTTGATCTATGATTTATAATCATAGTAATTTTCATAAATTACACAAACTTAAAGTAAGTATAAATATTGTTAAGTACCTCAAATTTAAATTATACATTAATAGGTATGTGATGGATATGTAAATTCCTTTTTTACCTTTTGATAATGCCGCTTTCGCGCAAGGCGGCTTCCTTTGACTATTTACCTATTATTGCCGGCACCGCTTGGCTTCCTTTGAGCATTGGCAGCTCGCGCCGCGCGGCATTATAAAAGAACTCCGGTAGACCAGGAGTTGAGTGCAGGTTTTACGTTTAATTAATAAACCTGTAAATTGCTGTGCCCTTACAGGGTTTATGTTGGACTATACTAATAATTGTAACAACAAATGTACTTAACACATAAATGCAATAAATGATATGACTATGACTATGACTATAATTATGTAGGTACTTACGCTACGTATAAATGCAAGGTTAGAATGAATGCGTGGTAAGAAATAAAACTTCACTAATTAAAAACTAAGTATAAGTATTTACAAATTAGAAACACTAAAGTATTTAAGTCTATTTCATGAATCGTGATATTCTAAACTGTTGGTTATTGCTTTTAGGCATAAAATAAATTCACATTCGTAAAATTTTTGGAAAAATTCTTTTGGGAAGCATGGACACGGCAAAGTAAGTATTTTTTTTTTATCATATCTTCAAAAATATTGCAACCAATTCTGCTATTTAAATATTCTTTTTTGAAAGCGGTACAAAACACCTGCTCTAGCTTCTCAATATTATTGATAAAGTCATCGGGTGGGACCACTAGAAAATTTTGGTCAGTACCATATTCTCTATATGAAAGGTACCTCGACTCAGCAGAGTTGCAAGCTCGGTCACGGGTAACCAAGTATGACTTGAATAGTTCGCAGTAGTAGTACGTTCAAATTGCGAATAATCTGAACGTACGATTTCAAGTAAAATATTTTCTTGTACATCGGTACTTGTAGGGTGGACTTCTTTACAATCATATAAACTACTTTTAAAGTCATTAAGGTTAACGAGAAATTCTGATGAGTCATCGACACAATTGCCTCCTTTGGGAGGCTGGCAAAGATTAGCATAAAATATTTTACGAAAAGCAGATATAAATTGCCTACTGGTCGGTTCTGTAGCCCTACCATTTTTTGACCTTATATCGCCAAAAAAGTTTTCAAGTACCTCCTGATTGAGTCGTCTAGTTAGTAAATACTGATGTCCTTCTTGTTTGAGATCTTCATGAAGACGTAAAATTTACTGTAAAGTTATTTGAAAGCCTTGGATAAATTTTACACCTTTTGTGCCATCATATCCGTTTTTAGAATTTATTAACTTAAATTTTTGGAAAAACAACAACATATTTTTAAAGAATTCAATTTGATGTTCATCCCCATGTAAAGCACTTTTGTATTTATAAGGGTGACGAAAGGTAGAAGAATTTAGTGCGTCAAACAAGTCGTTCGTCAGTTTTATAAAATCAACTGTATGTTTGGCTGATTCGTCCAAAATTTTAAAATCTATATATGTTGATAAACCAGAAGCTACAGATCGTTTTTAACAATCTTTCAAGTCAGACTTTAGTTTTCTTTTTCGTGGAGTGTCAGCAGAAAGTGAAGCCGCAGTCTGAGTTTCCGACGTACAGCTCGTTTTCAGGTCTGTTTGGCTTGAACAGTCATTCACCGCAGTTTGGTTCGTTTGGCTTGAATTCGTCACTGATTCCACATTTGTTTGTGTCGATTTATCTTCTTTGAATTTTTTAGGTAAATTCAAACATGGCAGACAATTTTTCATTAATAATTTTCGCGTTGTTTTTCGGATATCTTGTGGATTGAAATGTAGCTCACATACTTGTCTGTCTGTAGATTTATTGATTAAATCTTCGCGTGATATCAGTTCCAGCCATTGTTTGCGCCTAGAAATAAAAAAGACAAAATTATCAAATTAAATAATAATCTACTTATAATTATATTAAGTAAGTATCTAATTTAAATTCACTAATAGCAACTAAACTGTGCCAATTGTCCGGGAAAAAATGGAGTCTACCATACTTAATTAATAACCATTTGAAAGCAAAAAAAATAAAAAAAATAAACAGACATATTTATAGACGTGGAAGGACACTTTCTATAAGTATTATTATTTAGGATTCTTTTTTTATACCTAGATAGGTGAAGGTATTAAGTTTTTTAAACATAATAGTATAAATAATCACAAAAATCATTATAATTATAAATATTTACTTACATTATCAGATTATCACATGCAGCTTTTATTAAATCTGGATATAGTTGTACGTACCTAAGATAGGTTTAGGCACAGTATAGGCGTTTTGAAACGAATAAAAATGTCACAGTGACAATAAAATAGATTTAAGTAAGGAAAGCTGCAAGTGGGCTATAACATAAATAAGATCAAAAATAAACCGATTCTTCACATCACAAACTTTAAATAGGTATGTAGGTACTCACCTTTCCGACTCCAAAGGTATGTTGAAAAACGATAGCTCCGGATTTTGTATACTAGTGTTTAGACATCCGTATACAGAACAATATTTACGCGTTGTCGGCAGCGACATTGTCGCTCGATAGCGATAGGTAAGTACGCGCACTACGACAAAACGTAACCGAACGCAACGACGCCGTGGCCCCGACTAAGTTAGGTACCTTGTAATATCTTGATGCCGGCTGAACACACTCGTCGAGGTCTGTCGCCGAGTGTCCCGACCGCGACCGGGTCATGTCGAGACAAGAGCGAGCGTGACAAACCGTGAGCAAGACAAGACGAGAGCAGTATGTACACACTCGCTCTTGGCCTGTTTCGGGATGTCTCGGCGAGAGAGTACAGCAGCCGTGAGATTTAGTACAAAGTGGGAGGTTCGCCCCGCCCGGGCGCCCACAGCCGCAAGCCGCGCGATGTACCTTTGTTTGAAGACGATCTACTGTTCTTATACTGTGCAGACTGTGCTCATGCCCTCGGACGCCAGGCGAGCATTCACATACGATTCCCAATTGGTGGCGCATAGTAAATAACTTGAGCCTTGATGAAATGATGACAGAAAACCACCTAATTTTAATGGACACTGTAAACATTAGGTAGCTAACACAACCCACATTGGGTTGGATGGCAGACATCGAATTGTGGTATTTACGTAGCAATAAGCATCAGCAACGGCCGGCGCGAGTCCGGTGCGCATCGGAGCGTACAGACGCGGCGCACACCAATGTTACTCTACAAGCAATTGCTTGCGTTGAGATTCCGTAGAAAGTTATCTGCGTTTAAAACTTGGGGTGTGCAACTGTGCAGTTGAATTTACTTTACTGAACCTCATGTTTGTCTGATGAGCGCGGAGGAAACGTCTGCTGAATACGCGTCACACGGGATCGGTCTGTCAGGGAGGGCCTTGTTCAGAAGTGAATGTTCTTCGGTTGAAATGAAAGTATAGACAATGAAAATGATCTTCCACTGGGTATCACTCTTAAGAAGTCTCATGAAAGTGAGTTGCTACGCAATTATCTAGAGTCCAAGTTTCGAGTTAGGCTAGGTTAGTAGATACTTGCAAACTTGTCGAACTAAGCATAAGTATTAGATAGCAATTACAGCCCAGTGGTATGTTAGAGTAGTCCGCTCGTTTGAACTTGCTCTATTTGAACACTGCACTAGTGTGCACTCCAGAACTTCATGGCGATTATTATCTATAACAATAATTTCTCGACATTGAGCCCAAATCACGATCCTAAGTCCAGGGGTCAATTAAGGTTAGGGTTTTCTTGTTGTGTAATATTATCACAGGAGCGCTGCAGCAGCGCGGTTGTGCAACCGTAATAAAACACGCGCGGCGAGGACGCCGGGACACGCCACGTGCGCGCGCACAATACTCTGCTACACATAAATGCATTGCACATACGTAAACACAGCTTCAACCTAACCCGTAGTACAACTGCTACGTTCAACCACCCTGTTTAGTTAAGGTTTGTCAGGTAAACTGTCCTAAAATAGGAGCCCGGCAGCGGATCTGTCTACATTTATGATCGAAATATTCTAACTGATAGAATTAATTATACCTTAGACCATTTTAAAGGGCACTTTTACTATAAGATAGCCATATTAGCCATGGCGCATTAACCCTGTGAGATAAGGAATTAGCTACGTACGGCTATTTTACTACACAAACTCATAGTAGCTGCTGCGACCACTTATACTACTCAACACGAGGATTGCCAGGCTATTAGATTTTCATATGATGTCGACTCGATATCGCGTTTTAAGTACTGAATGTCTTAATGGAAACTTTTATGGCTTCAAACGGCTAATTCGTTTCTTTGTCAACTACGCGTAAAAAGTCGATGCGATAAACATTCAATTAAGACGGGCGTTTTGTTTAATGACCCACAATTAATAAAACCCAGACTTCCAATGCCGCTGCCAGGATCGATAGAGACCGAAGTACACTATAATGACGTTTAATATAGTTCAATTAACCGTCCAACGGGGGACCACCGTTCTTCTTCCAAACAAAGCTGATTTCTATTAAAGTCGCGGTCTTCATTCAATCAATGGAATAAAACTTAAAAGAGGGGTGCCATTGAATGATCGATCTTTATCGAGGCCTACAACTACACTTGGGAGCAAATAAATCGAGCCACTTAGTACTGAATTTCCATAGAAAGTGACTCGATTTCTTTGCTCCCAAGTATATAACAAGCTCATTCGAACACGTCATCAGCTCTGCTCTTACGAGATAAACAAACCTCATGGCTTCGATCTTACCCAGAGCGTTTTTAAATGTGCAGTAAGCGCAGGGTGCGTCATCCATGGCTGATTTTACAGCCACAGTGGATAATGTTTACTCTTTGGGTGAGTCAGTGGTTACGCCACCGCGCCGCGTCAGAGCTTTCCGGGCCGGCTGCTGCGGCGGGCAGCCGTCCAACCCGCCGGGACGAGCTTTGCCAACGTACCGTTGACGACGACGATTCGTGTTAACAAACTATGTCTCATCACAAGAAACGGACAATTGCGAGTCGGACTCGAGCACAAAGGATTCCGTACCCTTTACTAATATCGAGCCATAAACGCGGAAAAATACACGTTTGTTGTATGGGAGCCCCACTTAAATATATATTTTATTCAGTTTTTAGTATTTGTTGTAATAGCGGCCACAGAAATACATCATCTGTGAAAACCTCAACTGTCTAGCTATCACGGTTCATGAAATACAGCCTGGTGACAGACAAACAGACGGACAGTGGAGTCTTAGTAATAGGGTCCCGTTTTTACCCTTTGGGTACGGAACCCTAAAAACGATTTACTAGAAACCTTACGATCATAAAATATTTATGCATCTTTAACATTGAGTAAACCTGACTCGTCTTTTGCGCCCGAGCGTTACCGAAAATTTGTCAATTTTAGTCTTCATTAAACCTATGCAGGAGGTTGAAGAATCTTAAAGGCAACACCAAGCCAATTTAGTAAATTTAATAGTTTTCTAGTAAAATCGAGAAATAGATATGAGTAATATGCCTACTTACCTGGAACACTATTACATTTCTAATTTGAACACGCAAACGCGTAAACGCGTGTAAATTTAACCCCAGATTTAATTATTAAAGAATATCACATTCATATAAGAACTGTCCACTTTAACAAAATGGCCTGTTAACCTGGGGTTAACCTAGTGTTAACATTTAAGTGCAAGCGGGGCTAAGTAGGTTACTTAGGTAGAAACTTTAAACCAACCTAAATTTTTAATAATTAGAATAGGGAACATCGTATTTTAGTAAAACGCGGGCGTCTTGAGGCCCCTCCGTAATGTAGGCCACCTGCGCTAATACTCCCCTATCCCGACCGACGCAGATGTCACCTGGGGGAGAACTTAGCGTCGAAATGTGCCCGCGACCAACATATGAATGCCTATAAATATAATCTAACAGCTGTTATAGGAGGCGTCGCGATCGTATTGTTTGTTTTTCTTCGTTTCTTGGCGCAGTCGTAACCGATAACACGACTTCAGGTCATCAGCAGGGCCGCGATCTTTCGAGACGTAGGTCAAGGCTCATTTCCAAAACGCCGGCTGTTTCCAAAGATCAGTGCCTTACGACTTGTGGCAGCCGAGTCTAGACTCGCGGCGTCACGGCCGAGAATAGCGGCGACGTCACCGCGGCGCGACCCGCCGAACACGCGATAAGTGTGACCGTATCGATGCACCAAAACAAACACCACGCGAGAAAGTTTGCGTACGCACTAATGTTTGATGACTCACTAAAGGACGACGAACTTTGGTCGCAACAAATGAATGGCAACCAGACAATAGTCGATGACTGATGACACTGCAGTGCATTAAGGGTTGATAGCTTCCAAGGGGCTGCGGACAATGCCCATCGCTGAGCGGCATGGGAATAATTGGGAGTAGTGCCAAAAGTATTGGCGAGTAATTAGGGCGCTGGAAGCCCGCACCGGAACCCCTCGAGCACGCGGCGACCTCGATCCGTGGCTTTAATTACACCTACAATATCATGGACCAAACACCATTAAAAACCTATCAAGTAAACCAACCCACCAGCCTAACAAATCAAAATAGTTTTTCCCGAAAAGGCTGTCAGCTGATAGAACAAAACTTAAGTCAATCATTTACAAAAAAAAAAACATGTTTTAAATTTAAATTGCCCACATCATTATTTGAATGACGGTTTCTTCGCAATTAACGAGTATCGTGATGCATAATCATCATGGTATTTAATTTAGATACCTAGCATAAATATGAGTGACGTCATACATCTAGCTAATATTGGCAGCTTCACACGACAGTAGATAAGCCGGATCTGAGCGAAGCTTGTACAAACAAACCTGAATATACCTAGTTGCAACTCTACCGTTAGTTCAATCAATATCACGCTACTGACCAAGATGTTGTTTAGAATGGTATTCTGGCATTCGAGTTAAAAACAAAGGTCAATAAGAGCTACTAACCCTCTGACGTGACGTCACTCGTGATACAGATTGTGAAATTCCGCGATTATAAAACCGTTTGCATAAAAAGTTAAAAGTTTAGCGTAACGTGTCACCGTGCAACCTTCGCGCACCGCGTTATCCTACCTCCATGCATCACCATCCACAACTTATTTACATGCGGCACAAATAGATGACAATCGCATCCGACGTTCGATCCCACGAGCGCCGCGTGAGTGCGACTGCGCGTCTATTTAGCTCTGAATCATTGTTGGGTTGGTTCAACCATTACACTCGAAGACCGCAACCATTTAGAGGATACTTTACATTTATGTAAATGTCCTAAAGATATTTACAAGGTGATTTTAAATCCTTATTCATAAACGAACAAACTGAAAGTAAATACCTAATCTACCTAAAAAGGCGTTGTCATGGAAAGAAACAAAGATGTTGAGCAAATGTGATGAATCATCGTTATCTGTCATCTTCATCTCGCTGATTATGTTGAATTGTGCTTTGTTTTCTTGTTAGTGTTAATCAGAAACGGAAATATTGTAGTACAAGCAGATGGGGACAACGACTCAGGCGATAAAGATCTCCGTTTAGTAAGCGACTTGAAGATAAAGGAAGCCGGGCCGGTTTGTGAGTACGATTGTGCGTCTCGATTTGTTTAGCATTCGCCGGTGATTTGCAGCGGGCAGTCAATTAGGGTAACGACGTGGTAATAACAATGCGGCGGCGTCACGTGGTGCCGTGGTCACGTGGCAGCGCGGTTGCCGCCTGCCACTTATCCAATATCACTCGCGACTGTGTGTATACCTGACGCGGGCATTACACGGGGCTGACGGGGCACTGGGACCGGGTTACGTAGTTCAACTAACCTCGTGCCTAAGTTCGAGTGGTTTAGGTTCTAAGTAAACAGTTGCACGGAACGTGCATGTACCAACTGTAGTGTATCCTTTTCGCTTTGTATTAAACTTCTCAGGTCTCATTCGTTCTCTTTTGAATACGAGTCGAACCGACAATATAAATAGGTACCTAAGTAAATTGCCTTGAGTTGGCTTAAAGGTAACCTTTGAAACTACGGTTACCATCAAGCCTCTCTCAACATACACACAAACAAGCACATAATATCCTTATAATATTAGTAGTAATACTTACAGACTTATTCAGTCTAAGCTGTCTTTTTGCTCATTATGTTGAAGAAGACTATATCTTCCTACTATCATTATCACTCACCTAAGACAGCTCGGGTAAGGATTTTCAAAGTTCCCAATGTAGTGCGGCAAGTCCAAGGCCTTTTTAGGCGAAACCAGTTGATGCAGCCTCTCTCCTTAATATAAACCGTCTAATTTTCAGAAGTTTTGTTGATGCTACCAAACCATGAATATTCCAGCGACTGTACGTAAAGTTACGCTCGACAAAACGACCTCCGAGTTTTGACAGCGAGTGTACTTAAACTGGCGACAAGCACTACCATTAGCGCACATTCTATCTGCAACCATAACGCTATCTTCGCACAAGAGCTAATAGCTCTCATTAGCCGCAATTACACGACGTCTACCTCTGCTGAACAACACACGCGTGCTTAACTATAGTTGACTATGAAACCTGAATTCTAAGGTTCAAATTGGTGTGCGCAACCAGAATGTACCTAGTGCGATTACAATTTTACTGCCAATTAAGACAGATAGGAGATAATCGCGAGCAAATATGTATCCAGTACGTAATCCCCACGACGCGTGACAGCACACAGTAACGCAATGGGGCTCATCCCGTACAAGCCTTAAGAACGCTTTATAAATTAAGTACCTATACTACCCATTTCAGCAGAAAAAATATCTACAGCCGCCTTCTGATTTAGAATCTCTTTCTCTAACCTTTATAACATTTCGTCATTCGCACGATAAATCTTTAAAGTAAAATAGTCGGTACGTAGTAATAGTGACGCTAAATTACGAAAAAAAATATGCTATTTGAATAGTAATTTTGTCTTTGACTTTAGTGACATTATTGTAGTCTCAAATATGAGTTCCATAGTGCCACTCACTGTTGGACTTAACGTGCGTGTCTCCTTCACAACCTACGCATTATCGAACTCTTGAGCTAAAAATACTAGGTGCGGTAAACATTGGTGTTATTTTATGAATGTCCCAACGAGGCGACGCGTATTTGCAATTCGGCTGTCGTTTGTTTATTCGGTGAAATTGAGCAGATGCTTCCGCCACACGGCGCGCCGCCGACACGGAATCGCACTCCGCCAAATAGAAAACGTTCAAAAATCTTTCGTTTTTAATGCATGGAATATCTTTTATTCTCAGTATTCTGATGTTTATTATTAGTAATCTTGCTCTATTTTGACCAGTCTAAAAGTGCAGCAACCGTAGTGTTGCAGTTTTTAAATAGAGCCATCCGTCTAAGGGCTGATTTTTCAATCTTCAGATAACACTATCTGTCAGGTGAATTGTAGCTCCTTCCTTTTCTTTGTCATAAGAAAGATAAGGACATTGCTACAATTAACCTGACAGATAGTGTTATTGGGAGATTGAAAAATCGGCCCTAAATCGTCGTGGGACCCACCGTGAACAATCGCCTGCCAAAAACCGTAATAGAGGCGATACTTAAAAATAAGCTCCATGAGCGACTGTTTTACGACTATAGCGAGTTTTTTAATCTAGCCCTAACAGAGTAGGTATCTGCGCAACTAATGGACATAGTGTGCTCAAGTTACGCTCAAATTATAGTAAATTTAGTTATCTTTAATAAAGTACCGAACTTACTTAAGAACTTTTTTCGAAGAAACTGAAACAAGTGCCAAAATTTCGCAGTTTTTCGAGCACCATGGGGTATCACAGGGTTTTTAGGGTTGCAAACTTGGGTGTTAACTACTCTCAAGGGACCTAACAAGTAACAACATTTAAAAACATCGTAGTCGATTGGAGAGAGATGTACGTCACCTTCACCTTCACCTCTCTTTTACTTTTATATTTATATCCAGCGACGTCGACACTCCTTCATAGTATAGTATAGTAGACTGAGATGGCCCTTCTTCAGACCCCGCTCAATATATGTATTTTTCTCAACGCGACATGGCTTAAAGAAAATTTACGACGAATTTGCTTTGATTGCCTCGAATATGAAAAAAAAATATTCTATTGTAATGACTACTTTTCAAATCGATGAAGCCAAGGGTTACCTTAGTAGACCACACATGAAGCTTGCATATTTAAAGCTCCGAAGGGCGACCGATGACCCGCGACTACCGACGTCACAAACTAGGTTAAAGCGTAGCTATAAATGGCCTGTAAATAAATAACGAGTCGATGCGACAGCACCGGTGCACTACGGAATAGTCAGATATTGCGATATTTACGCCGTGTCACGAGTAGCGACCATATTCGGACAAGGTCGATCGTCAATGTCAAGATAGGTAACCGACGATTGCTAACTACAAAATTATGAAAAATAGGTCCAAATGGCATATAGAGAAGCTGTACCAGAAATATAAATTGGCCCTTTTGTGTAAAAGTATTTGCTATTTAAATCATACACTAGTTAGTGGCTCGTCAGCTCGGTGCCCTACTGGCACAGAGTTCCGTTATCGAAGTTCCGCTTCCCACTTACTGTGTAGTGAGGTTAGGTTTGGATTTTCCTAACCTAACTAGATTAGGTTAATCATCATAAGAGAAAGAAAATCTATTCATTGACAAATCTGTTGGTTTGATCGCGATCTAAAATCATCAATCCAGCGCTGGAATCCAGTGACACTTAGGTAATCTTTAGGTGGGTACTTACTAGACCACTGCACTGTATTTAACGTTTCAATGCAGCCTAGCACGTGTCACAGGATTCCCGGGCTGGTGCGATTTTAATCCACTTTCATGGACTGATACATACTTAACTAACATAAATGATACTATAACTGACCTCGTCAAAGTTATCCACCATGAAGCAAATATGAGGGTAGGTGATCTCCTCGCCCTCGCCTTTGGTGTCCATCTTGCGGCGGCTGGGCGACGCGTACACCTGCGCAAGAGTCGAGCGTTAGTCTGTGCGGTAAGCAGGCGCACGTGTCTGGCAGCCGGCGGAGGATGGCGCCGGGGAACGATACAACCATTTCCAAAATCATGTACGTTCTCAGCGAAGCAAATGACACAAATTATAGTATGGTACATACTGCGGTTGTTAGTTAAACCCATTACATGCATGCGTACCTACAGATCCACACAAAAAACATCTCTTCGATGTAGATACCTGCCGCAGGTTACGCGTTTCAGAATTCTACACAAACGAAAACTGGAGATTTTACTTATATTTTGTGTAACACTAACACTACACAAATTAATACTTAAAATGGTATGTATAGCCTGATTGAACTTACTTGATAAGGTGTCAACGCCGAGAGTGCAGTCGGCAACGAGTTCACTCACACAGTTGCATTTGCATTACCGCGTGACATCACGCCTATTTACAGCATGCCCCAGCTGTGTATGAAGTAGCGTCTAGTTTGCTAGCTGTGTACTTACGGCTGCGTCTCAATCTCCGGAAAGCGAGCGACCAGCGGGGACGGCCGTCCCGAGGGGCGCAGTGTCCGCGCCACAAATAGACCCGAGTGACCTGGCCGTGCCTTCGCCGGCTATTTACTGCCCTACCGGCGTTACGACGACATGACATATGTCTCTAAAATACGATAGCAAATAAACCCTCAGCACAAAAAACTGTGCAAAATTCAATACTGTTTAGCACATTGGGTACGAACGACACTAGCAGTGGGTTAACTGAGCGGAGGATGCAATTTCCGTATGTTGTGTAAAGAGCCCTGTGTGAGCAATAGTGAGCATCAATGTGATTGAGATATGTATTATGAGACGGGTGCTCTCCTTTTCCTCAGTTTAATATCGCGCTAATTGTCCGAGTGCCCATTGCCCTTATCGTTCTAAGAATAGAGATTTTTCATAAAATTTGTAGTGACTGCCTACATACCTACGCGTAGTCCGAGTTATTATTTTATTGAATTAGGGCCAAAGGACTGGGGTCCTTGCGAGGGCGACGCGCCGCGACACTCCATCTCAATTAAGCCGCAAACGCACTGAGAGTCGTCTCTCAATGCGTTTGCGGTTTAAAATAATATAAAGAAGTACTGTGAGCGTGCAGTAAGGAAGTCTCTGTATCGTGGTCATTACCAATCGCAGTCGTTTTTTTTCTACTAAAGGTCACAAGAGACCGTGGAAAAACCTGATGATAATGACCGTTACCGCAGACTGGTCGCGCCCAGCTGCGCGGTGGCAACAACATGGAAAAAAAATAGATTCCAAAACAAAGTAACGTGATACAGTTAGCAAGTTAGAGTCGTAACCACGACATCATTACACCAACCTTACACGTCGTCGTCAATGAGAAAATGATAGTACATTAACTCTAAGCGACCTTTCAGGGCCCCCAACGTTCTCAACTAGTAAAATCAACACATGACGTCACCGGGGCGGTCTGACTTAGATAACGAACTCCAGGCATTCAATGGCGAAGAGCTCGCAAAATAATAAGAAAATCTGAGTCAATAAAGCAAAGATGAATCACAAAACAGACACAACCTGAACTTTGTAACACTAATACGTAAATATGTATGCGAAAATTAGCCGTTCTAGGTCTTTACTTAATAATTCATTTACACATCAAGTACACCTAGCCGCTACAAAAAAAAGTCAAACATCCGAAATATTGTTATCGCAGCCCTCGCCTCGGGCGATAATCGCGCCCCTACCTGTCCCTTGCCAGGTACCCCGGAAGGGTTGGCCGGGTCGCCTTCATTACATTCCGGGCTTCAATTCTTTCCTTTTAGCATTAAAAACGTCACGTCCACACGGAATATGACGTTTCCGTAATACCTGATGGGAAATACATAAGAAGTACCCGTAGGTCTTACGCGAGGCTGAAATTCCTGTGTCGCCTAGTACCCAAAAAACAGTAATTTCCATTCACGGAACGCATTTCATTCCTAATTTCAACTTCTTAGACATCATTAGTTAAACTGTTGGAGACTATTTTGGAAACCATTTAGATTTCTAAGCCAAAAATACTGCAGTTTATATTTATATCCTAATGATTATGTTGCCACGGAATGTTCATTGTTTTCCTGCGCCACTACCTACCTGTACATTGATGATGCAATACGCTCAGACCGTAATAAAAAGTGCATCGTTGTGAAATACGTTTTCCTACACGTTGCTGCGGTGATTCCCAAACAATCAAATACTTGTTAGTCGACGAGCTAACGACCAGTTGAGAGACGAGAAGAGACTCTTAGGGTCGCGAAAAATGACGTACCGGGTCGTGTCAAGTAGGTGCGGGCGCTGGGCCGCCCGCGAGCCGGGCTGACGGCCTGCCTTGACCCGATTGCTGCCCACATCGCTCGAGCGATCCATTCCTTGCGACTGAGCTGCTGTTGTCAAAGTCTAAACAATAAAGGCAACTACGAACTACAAGGTAACATTATCTGTCCAGTATTTCTTCGCACGCGCTTACTGGCGATGTACCTATATTACCTAGCCTCTGCCGCACACGATATCTTCCATCTGATCCTGTAGCCATCTGGTCAGAGTTTTTGAAAGATTTAGTTCGTTGTAGTTCGAATTTTAAGGTTGACATGACAACAGTTTGATGTTATTACAAAAATCCCAGTAATTTACTTTAATTTAAAGATGTTTACGTTCTTTTTCTATCTACCTTACACTGGAAAAACTTTTTACTTAGTTCGATTATTTACAACATCGAGGAATTATCCGACCAGCAGACATAAAATCCTATCTTACACTATTTACCGAGAAATGTTTGTATATATTTGTAATCAATTTCTCGAAAACGAGGCGAAGAATTGATCTGCCAAGTTGTAATAAGAAATCGGGAAAATTCGTTTTCAACCCGAGCCTGGAACGTCTTCCAGGAGCCATGTTTTAAATATAAGACGCAAACAATGTTTACAAAATATCCCTCGAAGAAACCATCGCTTTAACAACACAAAATCTTAGAAAATGTCTTCAAAAAATTAAGAATTTGTCTATTAGACTGCTCTAAAAATAACAGAATGACGCCGTAGGTTTCCGACAACATGCGGAGCATCGTACAACCACAAACTTGAATCATACGCATCTTGCGTCAGACGTGGAACCCTCCCGATATAATCGCTACTGTAACAGTACGTAGACAATGGCTTTCTTTAGAAATGTGAAACACATTGAAGCAACGAAACGAACGCGTTAGTTTGCATCCATCCTACACACAAGTATACCTTGCTGGATGTAATCGATATGAAACGAAACACCTTCGGATTATGAGAAGTGTGCGAATCGTCCACTCAGTGTTACGAAAATTTTAACGTGAAAAGAAATAAATGAAACACAAAAAAAGCACACACAAAATTGCATAGAAATTACAACCAGGCAAATAAAAATAAAAGCATAGCGTTGAATAAGGCCTGCTCAGCTTGGAGCTCTGTCGCGGTAGAACGGGGACGGTACAAACATCAGCAAATATCATATTAAAAATAAAAAAACAACAACAAATAATTGAAATACCAGGGACACCAAACTTATTTATAATATTGAACTCAATGTTATTTGCTTAAGGTTTTCTTTAGCGACATTGGTCCAGATTCCAGCCAGACGCAGAGATAGAGGCGGACGTATCTCTGGCGCATCCAATTTGTAACCAAAGTCATCCAATTGAGCCAATAAAAAGCTTTTTGCAGTAGACCACTGTTTTTTCTGGTTTAGTCGAAAGTGTATCAGGAATGTCCTTGCGATTCGAACTGGTGATGACTTGACTGTTTTTAAATAGTAAGGTAGTTAAAGTAGAACTAGATGCGGATAGGCGAGAAATGCGTTGAATCACGGGTGACTCATCGGCCTCAACGCCCTGTTCCTGGTTATAGATCAAAGGTCGCCATTGCCACTAACTTGGATGATTAATATTGACCGCCGAACAGTAACAAATAGGTACGTCATTTCTGTTCAACAAATCAAATCAAAATCAAAATCAAATCATTTATTCTGTAAGTAGGCCCTGTAGGCACTTTTACAAGTCTGAGTCTACCAGCGCTTCCAAAGAGACCACTGTTGAGAAGAAGCGCCGCAAGAAACTCAACAGTAAGCCGTTTTTTAAAAATAAATCACTTATTACAATACTAAACTTAAGCTACATAATTTAAATGTCATAGGGATGTACAGGTCCCAGTAGTAATAATAATTAAATACATCAAAATGTCAGATTAAAATAAATAATACAATTTCGGAGATGTAAACAGGCTCCAGGTAATATAGGGTGAATCTACCAGCGCTTCGGACGAGACCATCATTGCGGAGAAGAAGCGCGAAACTAAGTTTCATTAAGTAAAGTAAGTTACATTAGGTAATAAAGTAATAAATAATAATTTCTTAAAACTACCAAAAATAAAATCATTACAAATGTAAGGTCAATAAACCTTAAATAAAAACAAACAAACAATAAAACACTATGAGAACAACACGACGAGGTCTCTACGTCAAAAGCCATAACTAGAATAATTTATTTAACAAAAAGTCCTTGCAAACGTGAACAGACCGGACCCCACAAACAGCACCCGTTCACGAGTATGACGCGTATCTCAGCCATCGCCTCTCTCAACCATATGTTCGGGAAAGTGGCGACCCGATCAACGACGCCGCCGTAAGCAAAGACCTTTGAGCGAGCGTGACATGCTCATGCTGCCGGACAACATAAAAGTAATATTGTGTGAAGCAGCTGTCCGGCGAGAAACATCACAGTGTGTTCTTAATTAAAAGCGTCTTGTACACACAAGAACTAGAAAAGATAAAATACAAATAGTAAACATAACATTGATTGCTTGAATACACAGTTTGCTTAAAGGCTATGCTTATCAAGGTACCTAGAAAAATTCTACGAGTAAATATACCTGACACTATTTAAAGACATCTTGGTCACCAATGAAGTCATTTACAGTGTAATATGCCCTACCCAACAAGCAGCGCTTGATGTGGGACTTAAATTTATTGAACGGCATATTGACGATATCAGAAGGTATCTTGTTGTAAAAACGTATACAGTTCCCCACAAACGAAGTGCTTACTTTACGGAGACGGTGACCTGGAAGAGCGAGCTTATCCCTATTTCTAGTATTTAAGTTATGAACGTCGCGGTTATGCCTAAAATCATGTATGTTTTTGCGTACATACATGATATTCTCAAAGATATATTGAGACGCGACTGTAAGAATGTTGATTTCTTTAAATTTATCCCTAAGTGAAACACGAGACCCCAATTGATAAATCGCACGTACAGCCCTTTTCTGTAGTACAAAGATAATTTGGATGTCAGCCGCTCTTCCCCACAGCAAAATTCCGTAGCTCATAACACTATGGAAATAACTATAGTACACCAGTCTCGCCGTCTCGACGTCAGTAAGTTGTCGAATTCGCTTTACCGCATAAGCCGCCGAACTTAGTTTACCTGCAAGTGTGGATATATGCGCACTCCATTGCAGTTTCGAGTCAAGAGTGACACCTAAAAATACTGTTCTATCTTCGAATTCCAGTGGCTCATCCTTCAGTCTTATTCTATCCACATTCATACTTTTCACGTTGGAAAGAGAAAATTTAATGCACTTGGTTTTCTTGGCATTTAAAAGTAAGTTGTTGGCTGTAAACCAGTCAACAATTGTAGACAACGCAACATTGATGTCATTATAATTATCCCGTTTCCTATCCACTTTGAATATAAGTGACGTATCGTCAGCAAACAAGACTATTTCAAGTTTATCGCGCACTACATACGGGAGATCGTTAATATAGATTAAAAATAAGAACGGGCCCAGGATAGAGCCTTGAGGCACTCCCATAGCAACAGATGACCCAGAAGATTGTGTTCTGTTAATGTCTACCCGCTGAGTTCTATGAGCAAGGTAAGATGTAAGAAGATCAAGGGCACCGTTTTTGATGCCATAGTAGCTTAACTTCCGCACTAACGTAACATGATCAACACAATCAAATGCCTTGGACAGATCACAAAACACTCCAATTATATCCAATGATTTCTCCCAGGCATCAAAGATATGTTTTACCAAAGTTGAACCGGCATCGGTAGTAGATCGTCCTTTGGTAAATCCGAATTGACTGCTATGAAGTAGCTTGTATTGATTAAAGTGTGAGGATATTTGATTAAGAATTAATTTCTCAAAAACTTTACTTAGTGCTGGTAGTATTGAAATCGGTCTAAAATTTGTGGGGTCTGATTTAGCCCCTGACTTAAACAAGGGTATGATCTTACTATGTTTCATGAGATCAGGAAATACTCCAGTATCGACACACTTGTTAAACATAGTAGCTAGGTAAGGCGCAGTTGACTCTAAGATGGAGTTGAGTACTGTAACTGAGAGGCCCCAAAGATCTTCAGTCTTTTTGATATTAAGAGACCTAAACGTTTTGATCACAACTTTGGAGGTGACATGATAAAATTTAAACACATTTGTGCATTCCTTAACATTAGATCTTAATAATATTTCAGCCTTATCAGGAGATGATAGTAAAGATTTAGTGGTCTCCAAAGGTATATTCGTAAAAAACCGCTCGAATTCTTTTGCCACATCAAGGTCAGAGTTTACTAGAGTATCTTCAACTTGCAGGCTGTAGTGCGGGTCTCTAATTCTAGTTCTACCGGTTTCAGTGTTAATTACATTCCAAACGGTTTTAATCTTGTTGTCAGATTTACAAATTTTATTCGAATAGTACTCGGACTTCGCAGCAGCACAAATCTGCTTGAATTCCTTAGAATAATTTTTGACGTACTCTAGAAACTCAGGCCTATGATCGACAGCTCTCATAGCATACAACTCATACAATTTGTACCTCTTTTCATGAATCTCCGGTGTAGCCCAATCATTAAATTTCGTACCTAGCTTGGCTTTTACCTTTTTCAGACTAAAGCATGCATCAAATTCCTTAATAATACAACTAAATAAAGAAGTACATAAGGTATCCGGATCTTCCCCAGTACACGTCATATAACTTAGTTGGTTAGTGACCTTATTTTTAAATAATTCCAATCGGGCAATGCCAGAGAATCCCTCCCCAGGCCTAGCCTGGGTAGCCCTTCGTACTCTGGGGGGGGGGGGGGGGGGGCAAAATAGTGCGAGCATGTTCAGATCCCTCCGGGGATCGGAACGGTGGCGATGCCGTTTGCCACGCGTCACGCTGTGTTCGTAGGGGGGTTGGCAAAAAGCGGGCCGCGGAAAGCCGCCTTGCTACGATGAATGTGTGTGGAGGGATGGAACATAAATTAGATGAGGTGTGTATGATTATGAAAGAGAGAAAGCTGGATGTTCTATGTGTGACTGAGACGAAGAAAAAAGGGGTGAGTACGTCCACACACGGAACCTTGACGGCATTGTGGTCCGGGGTCCCGGTATCCGAGTACGGTCGTCAGGGAGTTGGTATCGTACTCACAGAGCGAATGGCTGAATGTATGCAAGAGCATGAATGTGTGAGCCCAAGACTTCTCTGGGTGAGACTCAAGGTAGGTCTCACCCATTTATTCGTAATTGGGGCTTATGCCCCAGATAAGAATAAATTGAAAAAAGAAAGGGAGGAGTTTTGGGAAAGTTTGCATTAGGTTTCAACAAAATGCAAGGAGAATGAAAGAATTATTTTGCTAGGCGATTTTAATGGTTGGACAGGCGTGCAAAGGGATGGTTATGAATCAGTACTGGGTAAGTATGGTGATGAGCGAGTGAACGAGAATGGCAAATGCCTTCTCAATGTATGTTTGGCTAAGAATCTCTGCGTGACCAACACTTTGTTTGATCACAAAGAGATTCATCAGTATACGTGGAGACGTCAGAATGAGAAGTCTATGATAGACTTGATGATTGTAGATGAACGGTTGTGTAGTAAGAATAAGAATAAGAATAAGAATAAGAATAACTTTATTTTGCTTAAAATGTGGTAGGTACATAAGATGTCTTAAAATTATTAGTCTCACACATTTCACCAGCAGCTGGCATGCAAAAAAATAAAAAAAAATAAAAAAAGAAAAGTTAAAGTTGTAGATATCAGAGCATTTCGAGGGGTTAACGTAGGTTCAGATCACTACTTAGTGGTAACACGAGTAAGGGGTCTGCTCACACGTTGGCGCCATCGTGTTCCCGTACCGACCACTGCGTTAGAGAGGATAAAAGTAGAGAAACTGAATGACGAAGTTATAAAAGATGAGTACGTAAGAAAGCTGAAAGATTGTTTTGAATATGTTAATAAGATGAATGACAGTGAAGTTGAGAATGATGTAAATAATGTATGGGAGATTATGAAGAATGGCATGGTCACATCGGCCACTGAAGTATGCGGTGTAGTAAAAAGAAGGAAAAGCAAGAATGAACGTCCGGAATGGTGGGATGGAGAGGTAGATGATGTAGTGAAAGAGAAGAAAAAGTGTTGGTTGGATTTTGTAGCTGTAGAGCCAGGACAAGATCTAAGCAACAGAAAGAAAAAAAGAGTATAATAGATCAAAGAAAAGAATGAAAGAAGTTGTACCTAGAAAGAAAGATTTACTGAATGAAAAGTATGATAGGAGTTTCTCTGACAACTTCCGGTCGAATATTAAACTCTTTTGGAGCTTGATTAAATCGGCTCGGGGGAAATCAGAGAAAACTAAATTAAGCGCGGTGAGAGATGAGTCTGGAGATTTAATATGCGAGGAAGAAAGAATGCTTGATAGATGGAAAACTTATTTTGAAAGCTTGTTTGAATGCGAAGATGTTTGTATTGAGCCAGAAAGCACGAGTAAAGATGCAAGTAGCAAAGATGAAAGTGTGATAAGTATGAATGAAATTATGAAAGCTTTAAAAAGTATGAAAGCGAAAAAGTCACCAGGTTGTGATAGAGTGTCGATAGAAATGCTGAGAGGAGATGGCGTGGTGGGTAGTCTGTTGTACCGTCTTTTCAATGCTGTGTGAGAAGGATATCGAGAGGAGGGTGAATGCGGGGAATCAAATTAATGGGGCCCTGTACTCCTTTGTGAGCAGACAGGGCATTTCACAAAAAGCCCGACTGGCTGTTCACAATGGAGTGCTGGCCCCTACCCTGATGTATGGTAGTGAATGTTGGGTGTGGCAGGACAAGCATAAAAGTCGTGTAAATGCCGTTGAAATGCGCTGTTTGCGTAGTATGTGTGGTGTGAAACTGATTGATAGAGTAACGAATGAAAAAGTCAGGGAGAAATGTGGAATAAAAGAAGATGTATTGACTAAGATTGAAAAGGGCATGCTTCGATGGTTCGGTCATTTGGAAAGGATGGATGAAAGAAGATTGACGAAAGAGATATACAGATCGATAGTGAGTGGACGGGTCGGAAGGGGCCGCCCTAGGCGTACTTTATCGAGTCAAATCGGTGAAATACTGGAAAAGGGCCGAATCTTAAGTACTTACCCGAAACCGACGTGCATGCATGACTCGATGTATGAATGTGGAAAAAGCGAAAGAAATTTGTCAAGATCGTAGCAAGTGGAAAGAAGTGGTCTCTGCCTACCCCTCTGGGAAACAGGCGTGATTTAATGTATGTATGTATGTATGTACGATTCTGACTCAAAAAAAGACCGAACTCTCTAACAAACTACTACCCGTCCATTTCACCCTCTTAGGGGTGGTTTCTCCGAAGTCGCTTACAGTAATACTTATCTTTATCTTTAAGCAGTAACCTAAACAACGATTACACCTTTAAAACTGATCAAATTCCCATACAAACCACTATCGCCAGTACCGCCTCTTTACCCCCTTAGGGATAGTTTCGCTTCGGTTTATGTGAGTTTTCTATAACACCCGTACATAAACCCGAATTTATTATACATAAAAACCTTCCGTGGAAAATTATCTAACTGATGGTAAAAACCGCATTAAAATCCGTTCAGAAGTTTTTAGAGTTGTCGCCAACATAGGTACAGACAGAAGCGGCGCGGGAGGACATTGTTTATAATAATAATTGTAGTGGGAAGGAACAGAAAGTGTCGCCATCACATAGTCGTAGCTAAACCGGAACGAGCCGTTAGCCGGCGGACGGCGAGGAGCGACGAACATGTATTAGTTTAGTATTGGTATATTTGTGTGCATCGGCGGGAAGCCTCGCGGCGGCGGCGGACTACTTGCGGGAACCAATAATCAATGGCGCCGGCCGCTGCAGCCAGGCTACCACATGCACAACTTTAATGGCCGGACATTTAACTACCTAATTGAGAATTGCACACGTGTTGCACGCCAAAATACTCTATTCAGACACGCTATGTCAGTACCTACTCATAATATATCAACACGGAAATAAATTGCAAGCTTGATAGTAAAGTCATATGTATAAATTATGAATCTTTCTTTGTTTCACTTTCTTGATAATCAAAAGCAGGTCATATAATCAATGAACTGTTGCCGTTCAACACTAGCCCGGATTTATTAACATACTGATGTCCATATTCTCCATGTCTTGGTAGATTTTTCACTCATTCCCGAAAAAAAAAAAAAAAAAAAAAAAAAACGACCTTCCATCAGGCGATCCGTCTGCTCGTTTGCCTTCCTATACCATAAAAAAAAAAAAAAAAACCAGTATTTTAAAATACCTGATTCTCAATATATCGGAATCCCAAAACTAAACATACAAATTAGGGTATTATTTATTATCTTTACCCAACGTTTCGAATCTGTTTTTTTGAGAACCTGGTAAAAAGAGTAAGTACCTTCTTTGGTATTTTGAAATACTGGTATTTTGGGAATGAGCGAGATTTTTAACGTGTAAAAGTGCTCATGCGGCCTACTTACTGAATAAACATCTTTTATCTTAATGTTTATCTTGTCACAACGAATTGAAGTAAGAAACCCCCGGATGCAACTAGGAACCCGCCGCGTCACCACCGAACTGGCTCGCGCAGGCATTAGAAAGTTGTCAAGTTAATTGCTACAATAAATTATTTCAGTCACAAAGAATTGCCGCATCTAACTTTCTATGAATTCTATGATCATTTAAAAGTAGTCGACATAATTTAAAAGCGACTAAGTAGCTTGTGTTCCGCATTTTTGCAGGATCATTTATTTTTTACATTAGTGTTTATTGCTAGAATTGATTAGTCAGCCGGTTTAATTAAAGCCCATTGCACAATAGGTTCGATTCCGCGGCGCGGCAACTGACGCGCGACCGAGTCTACAGACACGCCAATCATTTTGCTCACTTGTCGTTTTTGACTACCTATCGTACAGACTCTATCATACCTACTCATACATACATACCTACCTACATCATTTACATAAATTATCTGAGAGATAAGCTTGTTTACCTCGCATAGGTAAACAGAAAATGGTAATTTTGCTTTTATTTTGTCTTTGCCACTAGATTTCTCTAGACGTTTTTACTGCGCTGATGACTTGAAAATGCGGAAGCGCGTATAAAATATCCGCATAATAAATGAATTGAAAAAGAAAAGTGCGCGTAGGTTGGCATTTCTAATGTTTTGATGCGTGGCTAGCACGACCGTGGCCCTGCGGCCTGCGGGAACCGGATCGCAGACACACGACCCGCCCGGCCATACCACATTCTTACCGCAACGCGTCGCATTACAATTTCCTAATAAATTTATCTATAAGTAACGCAGTCATCACATCACATCAACCAGGCTCCTCGTTACGTAACCCTTGTTTACAACAGAAGCACCTTGAAGTGCGATAAAGTGATATTAATATTATTGTGCAAGCCAGCAAATTAATTTTGCGGAGTAAGTACCGTACGGGTTGAATGGCAACGTTCGGCCAGCTGTTGTTCGGGCTGATTGAACGTTCCCCGCGGCGTAGGGGCCCGTAGTAGGGGACGCGCGAGGGAGACTGCGCCGCCGCGTGACGTCACGCGCACGTAATTGCTCTCATTGAGCCGAGCGGGCCCGAGCGCGCCCGACGCCGACCGAGCGCGTCCGACCGAAGCCAACCAGTGCTACATGTTTTCTAGTACGCGGCCGCCGCTTTGCACGCTCGCTCGTAAGCAGTGATATCTCTCTCGGCGAAATATTATTCTAATCGCGCGGTATAATATAACGGCCGCGTCGGTGCAGCGCGAGTGCAAGTTCCAGTGGAAAGCTCCACCCGGCTGCGAGTGCCGTTACCCTAACAGTGAAGTGCCGCGAGCCGCCGTGCTCGCCCGTTAGTGAGTGATCTAGTGAGCGCGAGCCGCCGGACACCGGCCTGCCGGAATCGATGAGCGGGAGCGTTCCTGGCCATCGACACCTCGCACATTGATCGGGTGAGTCGCGGCTCCGGCCGCTTCCGCGCGCTTTCTCGCCGCACTCGACGACGAAAGAGAAACCTGTTGGCGGTTGGCGGCCGTCCGCGGGATGCGCCGACCACAACAACGCTAATTGTCACCTGACGGCCGCCCGCGGCGCGCCCCGCGCCGACGTACCCTCGGTCTTTGAACCGCTCACATCCACAAATTGTTTACACGCTAAATACTCTAGAGATACGACGCCCGCAACGTGCACTAAAAATGTTGTCTATTTATCATCATGACTTACGAGTACAAGCGTTACAACGCTCTAACCGCGCGTTGCGAAAGCAACAACAGATCCGTAATAGGTAGGTAGTACGGCCCGGAATTACACGATATGATAATGAATTACCGATCTACCTACATATAACCGGTTAATCGACTCGCGAAGGAATCAAAATAGCTACTCATCGAACGCGTACATAAATTCTTTACTATCATAGAACTGGATTCCACTGGCGCAGTTTCGATTCCAGTTTGTTAGGCAGGCACGGCCAGATATTTCGAAAGGCGCCCGACTCGGAATAATGCAACCGCAGTAATCAATTCATCGCGCGCGTGAAAACAAACATTTTTACCGACCTCTCTATTAACTAGTGACTTTTTTCGATTCCAGGCTCACTCCAACAGCCCAATGGCGAGTGGATGACGATCTCAGCACGCTCCCCAGACAAGGAGCCGTCGCCGCCCGCGCAGATCAACCTCGCCGAGCCGCTGGTCGAGTCGGTGCGCGTGTATCTGGCCAATGAGCTGCCCTCCAAGCAGCTAGTGCGCGCGCCCGCGCCCGCGCCGCCCGACCCGCCGCCGCCGCGCTGCGATGTCGACATAGCGGCGCACACCGCCCGCGACGAGATCAAAGGCATCAACTTCGAGGCGCGCCTGAAGCGGAATGACCTAAACAACAACGCGTCCCGACAACAGACCGAGCGAGCGCGCGCGATGCCCAACCAAGCCGAGCTGATGCAGCGACAGCCGCTGTTGGCGCGCGCCGCCAAGGCCGAGCCGGGGCCCGGCACCGATGAGTCCGACCCCGACCTGGAGCACTCGCCCGCGCGGGCGCACGGCGAGTTCGTCGTCGAGATCCCGCCCGGCGCCGCGCGCGAGGAGCGCTACCCCAAGGAGATCTGGAAAACAATCCTCTCCTTTTTTTTCCTGTTCCTGTGCGTGTGCATCAATATGATGTCCCTGTCGCTTGTGCACGAGCGTTTGCCGGACCGCAACACCACGCCGCCGCTCACGGACATCGTGCTCGACAACGTGGCACCGCGCGACTGGGGCCTGGCCGTGTCTGAGTACCTTATCATGCTGTCTACCACCGTGGCCATGCTGGTGGTGGTGTTCCACAAGCACCGCTTTATCGTGGCTCGCCGGCTCTTCTGCATCATCGGACTGCTGTACCTGTACCGCTCCGTGACCATGTTCGTGACCGTGCTGCCCGTGTCCAGCACGACGTACTACTGCAGCCCCAAGAGTAATGGCACCACGCCGCTTCTGGTGTTCCGGCGCATGTTCTACCTCATCTCCGGCTTCGGGCTGTCCATCAACGGCAAGCACACGTACTGCGGCGACTACATCTACTCGGGGCACACGATGGTGCTGGTGCTATCGTACCTGATCGTGGCCGAGTACTCGCCGCGCAAGCTGTGGCCGGTGCACTGGAGCATGTGGGGGTCGGCGCTGCTGGGCGTGATTTTCGTGCTGCTGGCGCACGGGCACTACACGGTGGACGTGGTGATCGCGTACTACATCACGACGCGGCTGTTCTGGACATTCCACTCGCTGCTGGTGACGCCGCACCGGCACGGGCCGGGACAGTACATGATCCAGCGCGAGTGGTGGTACTGGCTGTTCGCGTACCTGGAGCGCAACGTGCGCGGGCCAGTGCCGCGGCGCTATGACTGGCCGCTGCCGTGGCCGCGGACCAAGCTGTTCAGCCGGCTGAGCTAGTGACGCGCGCGGCCGCCGCTGCCAGCGCCGGCGCGCGTGTGATACCTTCTGCGAGTGCCGGCGCAGCACCTGCAGCTCCTTGGGGCTGGTGCGCGTGCACACGGCAAGTGTGAGCGTGTAGTCGAACTGGTGCACCACCAGGTTCAGGTACACGGTCTCCTCCCAGTCGATCTCGGGGTCGCCGATGGGCAGCTTCTTCGAGTCCTTGCGGAACACCTCCACGTCCGTCTGCACAAACGGCGGCGGTCAGCGTCGAGCGAGCCCGCGCGCGATGCGCATGTGATACATAGCATAATTCCTAACTGT
Source organism: Acleris laterana (assembly GCA_963966035.1). NCBI lineage: Eukaryota > Metazoa > Arthropoda > Insecta > Lepidoptera > Tortricidae > Acleris > Acleris laterana. The sequence goes on from OZ014442.1 coordinate 19,828,896, forward strand.
CTAGTGCAAACTCAACTGTTTTTATGGTAACGTATGCTTTTCTTGTTGAATAGCGTTTTAAGAGTTTAACGAACAACAATGATCGTTCAAACGAGCGCTGCGAACTGTCGACTGTTGTCGTTTTGTTTTGTAAATTGTATCTTTTATAAGTGGTTATTGAACTCTCAGAAGTCTACGTAGGGTCGCGATATTTATTGATACCATGTACTGTGATTACTGATTACGAGTGTTTCGAGAGGGACGAGTGCCGCGAGTGAGTACACCCTAGTACATAGTTGTTGTAATAAAAACTATTGTAAGGAGTAATATTTTTATATCGTTTAAAAATAAAGTACATAACTGTTGTTTGATGCTACTTTTTGTATTTCCAAAGATTTGTCTGATAGAATTTGTATCTTCATCCAAATGGTGCTATCGTAGTAACTAACGAAGTGGTGGGGCCCGCTCCGCCAGTCACAAATCACGCAGTATTCAGAGCCGGTTGCAATGCAACCGCGGAGCATCTCATCTCAGCATTATGGATTCTTGATATCATCAAATGCACAAGTTCGATGACAAACATAGTATTTTTATAAGGAATAATTATATCAAATCTAAGTATGAAAAATCTTTGTTTTTTTTAACGGGTTCAAACGAAACAGGCTGAAATCGTTCTGATTTACTATCCTTATTATCATTTCTATCTCATTTCTTTAAATGTCTCACTTGTTCCTTCTACTACCGCAATTTTGTACTCTGAAGTGACTTAATAAGTAAGTGGGTTTAATACAGAAATCCGAATACATTTTGAATGAAATCATAATATTTAAAATAAGTTATAAATAATTGAATTTGAGTAAACATTTCAGCAGAAAATAACTTTAGTTCAATATTATGTTTAGTGAAAAATGAGATTTTCACGCTACCGTACCGTAAATCCTTATTATTTGCTACAATAAAGTAGGTAACGCCTTTTAGATTTGCGGTAATATCGCTCATTGAATACAAAACAGACACATTCCAAAATAATTTGCTCTTGCATTAAAAATCTTACACGAATAGATTCTAATTTTAAAATGCAACACTGACTCATTTTGGAATGTGTCCGTTTTGTATTCAATCAACGATATATACATATATTGACGAGGTTCTGAAAAGTGTATCTGTGTTTCCTGATCGTAGGGTATGGTGAATTATTTTAATTGCTACTTCCGTGATGTGATTCTTAACCGCAATAAATCACGTTATCTGCGGCATCGTTCGTATCGTGCGCCGTGATAGCGATTGCGAATATTGCGACATTGCGAGAACAGTTGATGCTGATGCATAATCGCATATTACAGAACAGGTTTGTTGGTAGGTCAGTCTCTATACAACTTCAGTCTACGTCTATTCTTGAAAATAGTAGATATTTTCTGAACAAAATCAGCGTAGTATCCCAGTGTGGTTGCCGGATTAGAATAGTGCCACTCCGTGTCTTTCCGTGGATGTAGTAAAAGCCGACTAACGTAATAAAGGCGTGTAGTACTGTTAGGCGATGGGTTTGCAACCTGTCACTAATACACTGGTAAACATCTTCGCCTAAGTGTGCAAAATGTGGTTACAGAATTATCAAAAAGTTTTTAGAGTTGTTGGAAATTCTGTAGCTCTGCCTACCCCACTCTGGGAATAAAGGCGTGAGTTTATGTAAGTATGTATGTAAACGTACATACGCTATGTATGTATGTAAACGTACATACGCTATGTACGTACGTTCGGCCAGCATCTGACAATTGTATGTATTTTTGAGACGCCGACGAGAAAGTGTTCATGTTAACCTTGACTTTGATAATGTCAAATAGAGGCCCCGGTTCAATGATTCCGATGTAAAATATTGTTCTTTAACGACAACAAAATATTAATTAGCATACAACGTCAACGTCTTGAAAAACATTTCAGAGGGAAGGAGGTCGTTCACCAGGTTTAATTATAGAAACTTGTAGATAAGTCATTCATGATAAGACAAAACCATCGTTCGAGTACGTAAGTGTAGACCTCGACTTTACAGATGAACTGAAGCACTTATCATAAGTTATCTTTGCCGCTATCAAGAACTTCGCAACACACAACGCTTCGCAAACGTCACCTCACAAGGAACTAGCATAGCTGGATAAATCCAGATTCAGCAACACAATCGGCCAATGGAAATATGTTAGCAATGCAAATACTTACAACCCTGCCATTTGAGATGCACGCATTATAATTATTACGTCAAGGTACTAAAGTGCTTTGCAATATAATTGGGGTACTGTACGTTCAAGTTTAGCTTGACGAGGGTTGTGGTTACCTCATACTTGGGCAGGTAGCGCGAAGAGCCCTTGACGTGGCGCTTGCGCACGAAGAACAGCAGGTCGTCGCAGTCGATGGCCTGCTCCTCCTGGAAGAGGAAGTGCCGCACGAACAGGTCCGTCCAGTACGTCGTGCCCTGCAGCACCACGAACCCCGAATCTGACCAACAGAAACGATATTATACAATATTAGGCTATATTTTCAATTACTAAGAGAGTAGAAATAATTGGAGGTAGTCAGGCATTTGCCAACGATTTGTATAATAAGGGCGAATTTGTATGTTGTCGATTTCTTTTTTTTATCTGATTTCAATAAAATTTGTTAAGTTGGTAAAATTGGTTATTCTGACCATGGCAAGCCCTATTTGACGCTGTGTCCTACAAATTTTCCCATTAAGTTCCTCATTCGTTACGAAAATTTCCATACATTTTGTGTAACTTAATAGGCAAATTTGTAGGACATAGCGTCAAATAGGGCTTGCCATGGTCAGAATAACCAATTTTACTGACTCACCAAATTTTATTGAAATCTGAGAAAAAGAAGAAATCGACAATAAAATAAAAATCCGCCCAAAGAATAAATCAAGGAGACGAATGAAATGTGTAAGTATATGCAATTAAATTAAACATTCCAGGTTCAGAAATATTTCAAGAAGCAATGTCTTTGTATAAAACTAGCTTTTGCCCGCGGCTTCGCTCGCGTCTAATTCGGGGTAATTTTTGATTTAAAAAAGAGCAAAACAACAATTACAATTGAAGGTCTGAATTTTAAAGGTATACATAACCATTCGTTGGTTCTAAATTCATAGGTATCAAAGCAGAACAGAGGAACTTTGGAGAAGTATTAGGTGGGTGAAACCCAAAATTAATGTCTGGGGTGGAAGTACTATGACCGGTAAAAAGATTACTTAACGATGTGATAGCTTTAGAGAGGTTAGTCAGTACCTATTAGTGATAATTATTGTGAGTCATTATTTAACAGATGAACAAAGATCAGTATACATATTGAGAACCAGTAAAACTGTTGAATTTCAAAACTGTGGAAAAAATAAGATTCCAAGACTTTTATCATACTTTTCCGATACGCTCAAAGGGGAACGTGCCGATGAGATAAAAAAGTGACTTAAATTGCACTTTGTAAAAGTATCTGTAAATTAACAACGGTAGAGGGTCTGGTACCGACCAAGCAGAGATATAAGTGCTGAAGTCCTTTGAATGGCAGAAATACGGTGTTACGATTTTTCGCATATTAGATATAACGCAAGCCTAAATTTATAAAAAGCAAACAAACACGCAACTACCTTCGTGCAGCATCTTGAATTGTATTATTTACGGATGCAGAAAGTTTCCCGATGACTACTCCTCCCGTCCCGCCGCGCTGCCCGCGCTCGCCTAGGGACTGACGACGATCGAGATGGCACCAAATACAAATTTTAAAGCCTATTAGAATAACCATACCTCAAAAGGAAAAAATGGAACCCTTATAGGATCACTTGTGTGTCTGTCACAGCCGATGTGCTCCGAAACCATAAAAACGACATTATATTTAGACGTTTCACGTCCGCCACGTTGGAATTTTAAAATCTTTCGTTGTTTTCGTAATCAGCGACTAGCGCCGGGACGCTGTCACCAAAAATGTAATCGTATTATATTACCAATGTATAGTACAGTCAAGGACTTTAATTGTTAAGCCACTATGGAACCCTGTCATAATGACAGCGTCAAAGCATATGAAAGAAAATACGCTAAAATTAATGATCAACGTTATGCGACAGGGTTCCATAGTGGCCTAGCAATTAGAGTCCTTGACTGTACCGGTATATTTGTTAATGAACATTCCGGTAACAGAGTTCAAAGACTGTAAGGGAATGAAAAAGTAAGTACAGTCACGAAATTTAATTTGGTACCCACCTTAGGTCCAAATTCGGTCTGACATTCTACAACAATAAGGTTGAGTTTCCTAAAAGTTACAAATAACTAGACATCTCTAATGATAATGACATTGGCGACTTCAAGCATACCTATGTTTCTTGAAATGGGTCCCATATTAACGCTCGTGCTAGTAGTAAATACCTTACACTCGTAAACTGGATAAAACCAAGATGAGTCAAAGCCCAAGTCCGAGTCTGAACTTGAGTTAAACCTATATATTGGCCTATTCCCTGCCTCTGGCGACGACTCGCGCCGCGGGGTGTGTATTGGACGTAGATCTCTATGAATTTCTTTCAACCGCTCGCCGCCTCAGGCTAAGCTTCCGCTGATAGCGACAAGGTAGTGGCCAGGCCATTCAACTTCTAGAGTTTAGATTGGGTGGTAATAAGTAATAACTGGTAGATTATTGACTTGCAAAAGTGCCCGTGGGGCCTACTTACTAAATGGATATCTTTTATATTTTTAACAAACCCATTCTTCTCTCTTTTAAAGAGTGAAAGAGATGACAAGAACCCACATGGCTTGGAGAGAGAGAGAATATTAATCAAGCCATCAGAAAATGGGAGTGAGACTGTATTCGACAAACAGACTGACCCCGAGTTGTAGCACTACCGCAAAAAAAAGGTCGAGGATTGTTAACCGAGACGCTTAAATCGTGTAGCAGTCAAAAGAATTCCATACATTTTTAGCTCCGGGCGATAACGCTTCTCACCTCATCAAGTCCGATTCCATGAATACGATTGTACGTTTCCGTTTATTATATTATATCTTTTCGTAATGTTTCTTCACAAGAAATATTTTCTTGAAAAGAAAAACGTACAGACCTGGTTTTTAGATAATGTCTGAAAAAAATCCAAATATCTAATAAATCGGACTTGATTTAGGGGGTGAGAAACGTTATCGCATCTTGTATAGAAATTCTCAGCTTCACAGTCCTCTTCATCTATCCGACAGAAGCTATCTAATTAGCGCTTTACACCTGCAGGTGGCTTACGAGTCACGTGCGTTACGTAGGTGCATACCTACATGACACACATTTTCGCAGAAGTTTCTTTACAGGTGAAAATGAGCCCTGAGTTAGGGATGCACAGGACGACGGGGTAACTATCTCGTCGTTGTAACCATTAAAAACCAATGCTGTTGTGAAAAGATGTTCATTAAATGATTTTCTTAACTGATCGTATTTTATTTGCGCCTCTAGCGCCACCTATCCTCCGAGTAACACAATCAATTCGTCGGTTTCAAAGAATCAAAGACTACTGGACCGATTTGAAAATGTTTTGTTTGTTTGAAATGGTACACTTTCTAATTGATCCCATTGTCAACCAGTCAGGATCTGATGATGGGATCTCGAGGAATTATTATAGGCACCTATAGCAATTTGGGTATTTTTCATAGCAACTCATGCATTTGCTCTTGGAAAACCCTATTTGGTGTAGTGGAACTGATGATGAAGACCACAGATTGCCACCGGAACTCCTCTATGGTACTAGTTTCGAGGATGGTGATAAGATATTTCGATTACGATAGTCGAGGGACAATGAAGAAGCACACTTAAATGGGTTAAAACTTGAAATTTCCTATAATTTAATCGAAAAGTGTGACTACATGATTGATGACTTAAAAGTATTAACTAAAAAAAGGATTAAATATACTTTTGTTTACGCACTGCCAGACAAGATGATGTGAAGAAGTAATGGACAAAAGCGCCATCTGTGAGCTTTTCTGCCCTATCTCCTTACTTACTTGTAGAAGTAACAAATTAGGAGTTGCCATAGTAAAAGTACAGATGGCTCTGATATTAACACTTTCAACAAAAGTAACATAGACACAGGATTTCACAGGAAGGTTTTTTAAATCCAAAGTGAACTTGACTGACACCCGTATTTATAGTCAAGAAAAGTAATTACTTGAGTAATAGCAATGTCATATAAAAATCGTTACTTTAGTCATTACTTTTACTCAAGTAAATACTTTTCTTGACTATAAATATGGGTGTAAGGCTCGATTTATTTCGAAATGAAAATGTCAGTTAAGGTTATCACTCTCCTTTTCTCAGTCTCATATAAAACAAAATGATAGAGCTAAATTGATCAGTCATATAAATCAAGTATCTCAAGAACCAGCCCTAAAAGTTAAAATTCATAAATAGGACCAATGGTTAGTTTTGACCAAATTGTGTCTCTTGTTGATTTGATTTTAATTTTTTACTATTGAGATTACTGCTGATCAAAAAACTGATTAGTTGTTGGTAATTCTGTAGCTCTGCCTACCCCACTCTGGGAATAAAGGCGTGAGTTTATGTATGTATGTATGTAAAAAACTGATTCTTCATCCACAGTAAACTTCATAGTGAAAAATGATGATCAATGGTGAAAGGCAGAAAGATCTCAATAGACTAAATAGGATGGTAAAGATAACAATAATGTAAATTATATTTTTTTTTTTTTTTTTAGCCACCATAGAATAGGAATAAATTATTTACAATACCTCCTTAGCCAAACACAGCTCTCAATTCGCTCGAACGGAATAAATATTAAAACAATTCTAAACAAAGCAAAGCACAGGAAATATACCCCTATTTATGGCATAGATTAGTTCTTCTTTATCCAATTGATACATCAGAAAATTAAAATGCAAGGGTGTTTATATGGAGATTCAAGCAATCTGGTGACCATTTTAATATTTCATTATATCATAAGATAGGGTAAAGTTACCAGTGGTCAGCCAGAGACCTGTATTCAGCCTCTGCCTATATTTTGTACGAGTGGGGAGAGTACGAAATAAATATTACCCACTCTTCACACTCATATAAGGTTGACTACTGGTCTCTGGTTGAGCACTGGTGACTTTACCCTAAATACATTTTGTCAAGAGGCGGATATGGCATTCTGTACTTCACATTAATAACCATGTCGCAGATATTTTCTAAATTAAAAATGTGTTAGCGACTTGTTTATGAACGCGGCGTTTGAGGGTGTGCAAGGGCGCGAGAGGGGCCGGGACTCACCGTCCTTCATGAGCTGGCGCATCTCCTTGGTGCGCTGGAAGTTGATTTCCTCCAGTAGCTGCTCCAGCATGCTGGCGCCCCGCAGCCCTGCGCCGCCCAGCGCCATGCCGCTGATGCCGCCTCGCTCAAACAAACACTACATGTGTCAACACCCGCCCGCCGACAGCGCCATCAATGACACCCTGGTCAGCAAACCGACTTGTACTTCCCCCAAAACCATGCTCGAATATTTTCCAACCCCAATTAGAGCGTCAGCGACATCCGATACGCGCAAAAACGCTGAAACATTCAGCCATATTTACACCACACTATTTTCGCGGAATGGAAATTCACTTCTAGTTATTAACGTGAGTCACGCAAGCTCGCTTCTCCTGACTAGCCGCCCCTGCGGAATAATTAGGGACAAATTGAGGGTGTAAACCGCAGGAACCCCTCACATACAAACTAAAAAATGCGGGGAAATCGATCACAAAACAACCAACACAACAATCATAGACAAGAAAATTTGACATTGGATTTTTTAAATTTTCATCGATTTCGTTTTACATAAGTTTGTTATAAAATATTCCTGACAATAGAAAAAAAAGCAAATGCTTTACAAAGTGTTGTTAATTGAGTATTGTTAAGTAAATTTGATAAGAAGGAAAATAAAGCGGCTTAAAATCAGTTTAAGACTTTGTCAATAACTGACACTGACAGGCGTGGAGCGTAATTCGATGTATGGTTATCCGGTCTCGTTAGAAAAAAAAAAACATACTATACAATTTTCCAATTGGACCTTTTGGATAAAGTATCTGATTGTGTTTATAAATATGTAAGTATACATTTCAATGCCTTATTTTACATCGTACCTACGATGTATATATATGTTTAATTGATAAATGTGTTGGGTACAGGAATTGTTTTTTTTTATTAATTTAATCAACATGGATAACACCTTTGACCATATGACTTTGACTAGTGAAGTGACAGCGACTGTCACTCAATCAAACAAAACAATTTCGAGGTTATCCTGCTGATTAAATAAAATCAATGTCCAAAATGAGAGTCTAACGTACGAAAAAAAGAAAAAACCTTAAAAAAAGTAATAATGGTACCCTGTATACAACCACAAATATCTAAAAATAACCAATTTTAAAATATAGTTAGGTACTGGGTAAGAGAATAAAACCAGGGAATCATTTTAGTGATGGCTTGCTCGCGTTCTGTGCCGCATTACATTCGGGGGGTGAGACGCACAGCGCGGCTGGCTGCGACTGTTCTGGCGCGGCGCGCGGACGACGGCGGCTGGGGCGAAGGCGCGGGCGACGAGCGCACCGACGAGGGCCCGAGCGCGAGTTTTGGCGGCGCTCGCGCAACCCGCGCTGCCGCTGGCGCAATAACGCTCGGCCTGTCGCTCCTCGCTGCCGATCACCAGTTTAATGGCATGTACCTACTGCATGAAAAGTTTATATTTTACTTTATCAACAGTTCTCTGTTGTTTCTCTAGCCTTGTTTCTCTAGCCTAACAACTGTTAATACTGTGTGATACAAGAGAGACATCCTTGTATAAGTACTTACTCTTTATTTCTTACTTTAGGTGATAACTTTGTTTAGAACACACCTAATCAATTGGCATGACCATATTTCATGTCCTTCACTCATATGCTTTTTCTTCCAACCAATGAACGCTAGACATTTCAAAGATGCTTTGACTATTATATCAGAGGAAAGCAGACAAGCATGCTGAGTAATAGTAATCAAAGTTGCCTATGAACACTAACAACTCTGGAGTGTCAGTTCATTACTGACTGGCTGTTTAGGACTGTGCTCTACTAATAAATTGAAACCCAAACCTTGTAGGACCTTAGAAAACAGGTGATTTCTTTGAAACTGTAGTATGTATCTATGCTAACTCTTTATTACACCATCAGAAAATAATAAAGAAAATAAGCACAAGCACCAAAGGTATGTACAGAGGCGAACTTATCACTTTAACATAGAAAAACAAAGTTCTGTAACACCTGTACACAAAACAGAATTTATAATACGGAAAAAACTTCCTCTTGAATCACTTTATCTATTAAAAAGAAGTGAATCAAAATCCGTTGTGTAGTATTAAAGATTTAAGTATATACATATATAGGGACAGACAGATAGCGGGAAGCGACTTTGTTTTATGTTTGTTTTGTGTTTTTAAATGGTGTTAAAGTATTTCATTGGCATTTTTTTTATGGTATCGGGTTGAATCAGACCAATGTAATATATTATAATTACCGTTTAATATTTTGCCAACATAAAGTTGTTAAGTTGGTCTATGACAGAAGGATATTAATTTTGATGGATTTTACTTGGTGCAATACTCTTGAATTAGATTTGACATTGCAATTGATCGGTAAACAGATGTTTGAATACTACTTTATGTAAATAAAGAATGTCAGCTACCCCTGCTCTCTCTCTTCAGAAATGTAACAATTCTTGTGTATTTTACTCAGTATGTGTTGTCTGTAAAATGTTGAAAAAGTGTGTTCCTATTCTGATGATACCTGCTTCAACCAAGTAGATCCTGTGAGCAATGTGTCTGCCCTGATGGGCATGCTGCACTAACAAATTCTGTTCCTTATTCTATCCGTTGTAGTGTTGTGTTGTATTTTTACCATCTATTACTATTATAATTTTTACTTTCTTTTTCAGAGAAAAGATTTTTCAAATCAGTTAAACTTGGCAATCTGCAAGAACTACGCAGGTGAGTTGGTGTTGCTTCGGCCTGTTTTTATGGGTATGAATTAAACAGTTGGCAATGTATATGACTGGATGAGACGGGCGCAAGATCGCCGGGAGTGGAAGAAGAGGGAAGAGGCCTACATCCAAGAGTGGATCACCAAAAGGCCGACATGATGATGATGATGATGAATGTATATGTTATATGGGCCTCGTTGTCAGATATAAAGTTGTTCTACTCTATTCTATTCTATTTGTAATCACATAATATTCTAAGCTGTCCAAATATTTATTAGTTTGCAG
>OZ014442.1:19839346-19889143 GCA_963966035.1 Acleris laterana
AGGATGACATCACAACCGACGTGATGCTCTACGCTGCTCAGTTATTGGAATGTGCAACCACCGTTAGTGGGATGAAATCAGGCCTAGGAGATCCTACAACAGATACGGCGCCGGTGTTCGCAGGCCAGGCGGACAACAGAGCAGAGGATTTTTCATTGTTTATTGTACGAGATCGACGAAAAAAAAACCACTGCCGAGACCGGACACGGACTACGTACTAAATTAAATAAATATAAAGTCAAAATATCGCTAGTACTGCTACGCATGCAGTAAAGCATTACAAACATTGATTACAATTAGGCTCAAAGCATGCTTAATCAGGAGACAAGTTTTTCCATCGAAATGAAAAGGTGCCATCTTCAAAAATTACCTAATGAGTTCTAAGACCGTCCCTACATGCCACGGCGTCTGTGCTATGTGTGTGAGTGTGACGGAGCATCGCTTGAGAACGGCTCGAACAATTTCGCTGCTATTTTGCTGTGGGGTTCGTAATTGTTAAGATACAGTTTGTATGAAAGAAAAAAAATACCCCGGCGACGCCGGGCACGAACAGCTAGTAAAATATAAAATTGCACAGGTTGGCCGGCACCAGCGCGCCGCGTGTGCGTGCGCGGGCGTGGAGGTAAAACATACCTAGTTTTCAACTACAGCTGCACCACAGTCAACTGTCCCAGGGTAAACATAGATTCTAAAGCAACTAACAAACAGCCATCTTCAAAAACAACTTAAATATAGGGAATTTGTAGTGACATCTTCTAAACTATCTCTGGTTAAGACTGCGCCGAGCGTACGCCGGAAAAAAGTGGCCACCTTTTCCCGCTAAGCTGACTACTCAAAGGGTAATTGTTGTTAAAGTTTGTTACGTACCCCATAAATTGCGTGTTTTTACTTGCGCTACAAAAACGCATCGCACGCAAATAGTAATGAGGGCGCCACTGGACGCTCGGCGCAGTCTTAATAATACAAGATTTATTACGAACTAATAAACCTTGATTTTATTGCATTCCTTATATTAAATATTTCTAACCTACTTTAATTTGTCTCTTTAATTGTGAGACAACACCCCATTATACCTCAATTCCACACAGTAATTGATTTGATATGAAGAGGTTGTAACATGGTAACAAAGATATTATCTGACCTGTTGGAATATAGCACTACCTACAGTCTCCAATATCCAACTAAGGGTGGATGGCGGGGGGCTATGGGTGGGGAGATAGAAATATTGGGAAACACTCCGGGAATCTATAATGCAGCTATGAAATACGTCCACGTGAAATCAAGATTTTAGGAGTACCTTTACCTGAGCCACGCACTCATACTCGGGCGTCTCCGTGAACTTCACCATGAGCTCCTGCAGGATTGTGACGGGAGTTTTCATCATCTTGCTGCAACACACAAAAAAAGTGCATAATAATCTCACTTTAATTAAATATTTCGTTATTATCTTACACGTAATGCCATTTCCGTAATAGACCTTTTTAGATACCCTGAACGAGCCCTGGCTGAATATAAAATAACATCACTATTAGTTTGACTATGTACTGCGGAACTGTGTAGTTAGAACGGGGTTTACAACAAAACACAAACAAGGTTCATAACAAAATAGAAAGTGCTAGGTTAGACCAGAGGGGTTTTTGCTTAACGCACTCGGAATCGCAATTGTTTTCATTTTGAAAATCGAAGGCTTGTCTGCATACAAAATGAAAACAATTGTTCCGTTTTGAAGCCAATTGTGATTGCGAGTGCGATAGGCAATAGCGACGCTGGTGAGAGTTGTATGAAGGCGCGTAAGCGTAGCGCGTCTACACAGAGTAGGCATAGGAGCTCCTCAAAGCGGAGGTCCGTCGACCTAGTCTTGAATTATATATTTTTAATTGGTCTTCAATTTGTGACTTATGCCATTCTGAATTAGGATATAAATAATATACCATTCTATGTTTTAGGGAAGTATGTTACGCCAAAAGTAATTATTTGTTAATCAACAGTTCGCCCAAGCATTCAGTCGCGAAAACCTAGTGTAAAAAGTTGTTGTGGCAAATGATTAGCCGAAGTGAAAATATGGTATAAAATGTTTAGGAAGTGATATTTTGCGACACAATTTTAGATGATTCATTATTAAACCGTCTCGGCCAGCTGGTCTTTAACATTCTCCATAATTCCATTTGGTCTCATGTTAATCACCTCAGCTCGAGGGCCACACACCAGCTGTTACAAATCTTCAGGAACTTTGAAAAGATCTCCTTCTTGAGAAGCATTATTGACGTTGCCGCGAACTATTCGTAGCCGATTTCTCCCCACGATGTAATAAAGCCAGGAGATCTGCCACAGCGCCATGCATAGCTTCCTGTTGTTCAACTATACAAACATCTTTGATGCTCCAAACGCTCATCAGATTGAAATAAATGAGGGGCGGAATTATACTGTTCAACTTCCTCATTTACTCATAGGGCAGTGTAACCTGGCGAACGCCTGTATAGTTTCCGAGTATCAGAATAACCGATGTCGCTCTAGCCTTTGCTTTCGAAATTTTGTAAATTGTGGTGGGTTAATAATTGCTGTTCTAGAGGCTCAGGAAACAACGGTTTCTGAAGTTAGTTTATGGACCTTAATGGTTTCGACAGGCCCAGCTGCGGTTGTTCATATAATTTTCAACCAAGGTACATTGTCCGAAACTACGAAAGTTATCGCAACCTGTGTTGCAATAGTTATCAGGACTTAAAGCGTGCGCCCAGCTCGTTCACCTCCTTAGTTCATTCGAGAAAATTGTGGGATGATAATCTCTCGCCCAACCTTTCCTTAGCCCCGCGCCGGCCCGCGAGCGAGGGCCGCGAGGAACTCCTACTGCCGCTGCTGCTGCCAGACTCACTAGACACTCGTTTTCGCATGTGGGTCTTGCTTTCTTGAATTTCAGTATTTTGCTGTTTTCCATCCATATCCACAATTCTACAATCAAAAACAATTAAGACTTCGAACGGTAAAACCGTTACACACCTCGTCAATTTATCACACAGTATTATTATTTACTATATGCCTATTTCACAGCGTGTAGACCAATACGAATACCTTTGCCAGATAGGCAGATAATATCCCCAAAAGAACAAAAGAATAAAGAGATACAAAGCAGAATAAACAGCTCATGGAAAAGAGTCTGGTCCCTAAAAGAAGTTATGAAAAACCCTCAGAAGGACAAAAGTAAGGTCTTCAGCTCGTGTATAATGCCATGCTTAACATGTGGTTGTCAGACGTGGGCTCTCACCAGTAAACATAATAGTATGTTGAGAGTGTGCCAAAGCAACATGGAGCGAAGTGTACTCAATCTCAAAGTCAAAGATAGGATCAGGCTTGAGATGATAAAAAGTAAAACGAAATTGTCAACAAATTAAAATGGAAATTTATTTATTTATTTATTTATTTATTCTTACAAAGTAATTGCACAGTATAACAGTATAACAAAACCAAGGCACTGTGAAATTATAGATACTTACAAATACCGAAAATTGCAATAAAATACAATGAAAATAGAATAGCAATATCAAATTAAGGAATTGACGACACACGCACATCCATACTCTCGCAGTACCTCAAACATTCATCTCGCAGTGCAGCCCATCCGCTAGCAAATACATCCCGCTCTGGGGCATATGCGAGAAGCCCGTTTAAAAGGTGCAAGGCACGGACCAAAGGAGAATTCCTGCGAAACACAGTACGACACGTCGGAACTGCCAGCAGATGGCGAATACGAGGCCGAAAATCGATTCTAGATCGTGAAGGAACCGATAGACGCAGAAGTTGTGCTGCCAATTCAGCACACCCAGGCTCCCCCCGCAAGATTTCGGTGGTTAGAGTGAGAAGCCGGACGTTACGCCTGACCTCCAGAGAGTTGAAGCCCAAAGCACCTAGGAGAAACTTCGTAGGGTATAGAAAAGGGTAATAACCAAACATTTTCTTATACAAAAAACGTAAGAATACTTTTTGGACTCTCTCCAGGAGCAACACGTAAGTTGCCTCGTAGGGGTTCCAAATAGCAGAGGCCGCTTCAAGTTTACTTCGGACCAGAGCCGTGTACAGAAGCTTTATGGCTTTGGAGTCACGAAAATCCCTAGCGTTTCTTAAAACAAAGCCCAATCTTTTGTGGCTGTTTAGCGTCAACGCGTTCATGTGGTCATGAAAGTTTAGGTGGGAGTCAAGGATGACGCCAAGATCCCGAATGGTGTTGACGCGAACTATCGATTCGGAACCTAAAAAGTAATTATGTAGCAGTGGAACGCGAGCTCTACTAAAACTTATGACCGCACATTTGGCCACATTAAAAGCAAGTCTATTATTGCAGCTCCACTGGTAAACACTGTCAATGTCATTCTGAAGTGAAGCACAATCAGCGATCCCCTGTACACCATAAATCAACTTTAAGTCATCAGCATAGAGTAAGCACCTGGCCGACTGAAGAACTGAAGTCAAGTCATTGGTTAATATGCCAAAAAGGAGCGGACCCAGTATGGAACCCTGACTGACACCCGAACGAGTCGGATACGCCCTCGAGACAAAGTGTCCGTGTTGCACATACTGTCGCCGGCCGCGCAGATAACTGCCGAAAAACTGGAGTAGTTTAGGGGAAAATCCGATATTGCACAACTTGCTCAACAACACATCATTATCTACGCGGTCGAATGCTTTTTTAAAGTCGAAGTACAACACGTCGACCTGTATTCCAGCATCCAAATGGTCCGAGATTGAATCTACCAGAGTAAGGAGGTTCGTTTCAACAGAGCGCTTAGGCCTAAAGCCATGCTGGGAATCACAAAGGAACGGCTGGATTTGAAAAGCAACAAGTCTATTCATGATGGACTCGAACAGCTTGGGAATGGATGAAAGAATGGCTATAGGTCTATAGTCCTCGACCCGGGACGAATTATTAGTCTTAGGAATTGGTCGCACTCGCGTAATTTTCCATTGATCCGGGTATTCCCCCGTGCGCACAGCCAAATTAAAAATATGATGCAGGGGAGGGATAAGCCACTCTTTGCAACCCTTCAGAATAAATGCCGGAATGTTGTCAGGACCAGGGGAGCTTCTAGGTTTTAAGAGACGTATGGAAGCTTCGACATCAAGTAAAGATATATGGTCAACATGGACATAGTTGGCATCATGCGTCAGGTCTTCATGAACAACCCTTCTGAAATCCAGATGAGGCTCGTTTGGCAAAAAAACAGAAGAAAAGAAATCAGCAAAAGCCTGAGCTGCCGCGCCGCCTTCGTACTCATTTCCCTCATAGGTAACTCGTGTCTCAAAACCACCCTTGGTTTGGCTGGGCTGATGGGCTGGGCACATGTTAAGAAGCAATAAGAGCAAATGGACTAGAGATGTAACTGTGTGGTACCCTAGAGACGGGAAAAGGAGTAGAGGAGGGCAGAAGCGCATAAGGGGCAATGACATTACAAAGGTTGGTGAAAGTACACGGTGGAGATAGACTATGGATAGAACAAAATGGCGCATACTGGGGGAGGCCTACGTCAAGGGGCAAGTTGACATCACACCCACAACAATAGATACACAAAAAAAATATAACTGATGTCCTGGATATATAAATATAATAAAAACGCACTCAAGCTATAATTTAATTATTTTTTAATAATATATATGAAATATAATATTAATAAAGGTAATGCATTTACTAGGAATATAAATTTGGTGTAAACCTATAAGCAATAATTAATAATGCAATGTAATTAAATGAATTATTTAATCAATTTATTATAATTGTAATTTGTCAACAATAAAGGCTATAATAAATAAAGAAATATTTCACAGTGTTCAAAAATGCATTGTTTAAATACTTTAAAGTTTACAAAAATTCACTTCACTATATTTTATTTAAAACCCAAATATCCAATAATATATTCTTAAAAGCATTCAACAAAGGAACATTCACCGCACTATCATGTCCAATCTTAAGGCTGTGACCTTAAGTGCTACGGCTGGCCGTGTTATTTCTGAATACTTTGTGAATGTCAGGGAGGTTGTACCTATAGGTAGAAATTATGAAACTCTATTAGATCTCCTCTCGCTCTACGGTTCTTAAGCATAGAAAACTTCAACATCCTCAGTCTCTCTTCATAGGGCCGGCGTCTCAGTCTGAATGGAATACTAGTACCCCTTCGTTGTCTTTGACAAAGTGAGGACTCCATATTTGAAAAGCGGATTTTAACGTCTTCAAGTAAATGTCATACACATCTGACAAATAAGAATAAGAATAAGAATAAGAATGTTTATTTATTTATGTTTGTTTGTTTTTTTTTGTTTTTTGTTTGTTTTGTTTGTTGTTTGTTTATTTGTTAAATACAACAGTTATACACCGAAACAATCACTTTCTGAGGCACAGAAATAAATTAGCCTTTGGGACAATTAAAAGTGGCCATAACTTAATCCGCAAATTGTTACTTAACAAAGTTAACAATATGCTTAGCGGATTAACTTTTAAATTAAATAAATGAATGTAAACGCTCCTGTTAACTTCCGTGTAATCGATTTTCTATCGACTACCATTTTCGATCAGCTACCATTTGTATAATAGCTACCGGCAATCTTCCTTTTTTTATAACACGTGTGACAAATATACGTCAGTTGCGAGTGCAAACGTGAATTAAGATAATACAAAACTCATAAAAATTA
Source organism: Acleris laterana (assembly GCA_963966035.1). Classification (NCBI taxonomy): domain Eukaryota; kingdom Metazoa; phylum Arthropoda; class Insecta; order Lepidoptera; family Tortricidae; genus Acleris; species Acleris laterana. The sequence continues at coordinate 19,846,019 of OZ014442.1, forward strand.
AGATAAAACAACAATTACAGGCAACGGAACTCAAACTGAATATGTAGATAAGTAGAATAGAATATAATCATTTAATCGGCTATTAAATACTATACACATACCTTGGTTAGATAATTTCCCTGAAGGACCAAACAAACAAAGAGGTGCCAAGCAGAGTAAACAGCTCCTGGAAAAGATTTTGATCCTTTAAACAATTTTCCCTTAAATCATTAAGACTGCACCGAGCAAACGTAGTGTCCAGTGGCGCTCTCATTACTATTATTGTGTTTTCTAATTAAATAAAGAATTTCCTTGCAATCAATCAGCCGTTTTTGTAGCGCTAGTAAAAACACAATTTATGGGATACATAACAAACTTTAATAACAATTACCCTTTGAGTAGTCAGCTTATCGGGAAAAAGTGGCCACTTTTTCCGTTAAGTTGATAACTCGAAGGTGAATTGTTATTAAACTGTGTGATATACCCCATAAGTTGTGTTTTCATTTGTAGTACAAAAACCCAACGACCAATTTCAAGAAAATACTTTAGTTTATTAGAAAACACAATAAAAGTAATGAGGGCGCCACTGTACATCTGGCGTACGCTCGGCGCAGTCTTAAGGGGGAGGTGTATGCAAAAGGGCAAGTTGACACCACACTCTCAACACTACAGAAATAAAATAAAATGCATGGTGCTAGTCAAGCAATAATTTTAATAATATGTTTCTATGTATGTATGTCAGGCTTGATAAAAATCATGATTTTTTTTAAAAATCAAATTATATTGATTTAAATATTTTTTTTTGTTTTGTTTACTTGCTGATCTTTTTTATTTTGGCAGTCAGTTATTAATTAAATAAAAAGACAACATTTTTTTTTATTACATCTCATTTTACCGATATATGCCCAGAACTATTTTTGGTCACAAACGGTACTAATGAAGACTCTTATTGAAGATATGAGGTGTGAATAGGGAAGGATGTTTTTTTATGGGTCGAAAACCACCCACTGGGCACATATGGGATAATCAAATCAATTTTTAAAAAACATACTGTAATTAGTTTAGTTTTTTCAAAAGGAAGACTAATTTGGCTGCCTTCTCGGTACCTAAACTATTTCTTATTTTGCTGTGCACCAAATTGAATGCCCATACAGCATTGAACACGTATGTGTGCGCCGTAGTTTATGTCGGGGGAAGTCTTGACATATTTCGGCTGATTTGGTCGCAGTAAAAAAGTATTGATTTAAATCATTGATTTTTATATAAAAATCAATTGATTTTAATCGCGATTTAATGCACTGATTTAAATCAACTAATTGAAATCGTATCAACCCTGGTGTATGTAAACACTTTATTGTACAAAAGAAAAGCAATACAATGAAGATTACAAAAAAAAAGTACAAAGACGAACTTATCCCTTTAAGAAATGTCTTCCAGCTAACCCTTGAGAGATAGTAATATTGAATAAGAAAATGGTGCATGCACTAGAAAATATACATTTGGTGTAAATGTATAAATAATAATGTATTGGAAAAGAAATGAATCAATATAATTAGACCTCGTTATCTCGGGGCAGCCACGTCATAATAGGGAAAGATAGGGACAATTGCCATATTTATTGTAAGTAAAGTAATTGTTATTTTAAAATGACAATCACAGATTACAAGAACTTCGCTAAATGCATTGATAGATTCATTATTTAAGGTTTTAGCCAGCAATGTGATGGAGAGGGAGTAAAGGTTTAAATTTAAATAACGAACAAGTAATATGGCGCTTTTAACCCTTTATAACATAAAAATCAAAAAAAAGGCGAGAATTCAAACCCTATTTGATTTTGAATATGCATAAAAATATTATACAAAACAAATACAAAAAGTTGGTGTGTGTGCAAACAAATGAAAAATGTGTTATGATGGAAATTTCCTTCGCCATGCTAAGAAGGGTTTAATATTATATTGAAATGCTTTTGGTAAGGTATAATACAAATGTAATATTAAGATGGCTAAAAAGAGGATGGCTAGAGCGAGTAGCACAATTTTATCCACCCCCACAAAATGGAGGGGTGTAAGTTCAACTTCATAGTAAATTGTAGCAGTTTCTTTTACGTTCTACAACTGTTGTCTGAAAACATATGAATGTGACCAGCAAGTATGAATCATTTTAATATGTAAACTTTCAAAATTTTGAACAAGCAGCATGCATTTCCGCATATCATGGTGAATTTGAAGCTTCCATTGCAGTGCTATCAGTGTACCTACCTACAGTTATTGTGAATGAATTAAGTAACTTCTTACTTACTACTGGTACTTTATTATTTCCAACATAATTTTAACTTTTATTTTTCTTGCTTAATGGGTTCTATGTATTGTATGTATGTAACAAGGTATTGTATTTCACCAATATTGAGTATGAATATCCCAGATTTCCAGACTTACAAAAAATTACATTCAATTCACTGCAACCCAATCGTCTATTAGCGTCTCCGGTGGAAGTACCTTCAAAATTTCTATTCGGACATACAATCTGATTATGATGAAATAATGTAAAGGTATTTATCATTATCATCAACTATATTCAACCATTTTATTTAATTAATTGTTCTATCCCATCACTATTTGAAATATAAACAATTACAGTCAGGTATAGTTCATATTATCATTAGCAGTCCGAATAGGACTCGGCTAAATACTCGCCGACAGGCGACACCCACAAGCTTGTCGTATTTAAACGGCTGGTACTCACCTGCACAGATTATAAGGAGATCCTGTGGGGGGACTGAGTTCACTTCAACTCAAGAAAAGTGTTTATGTCGAAGCGGCGCCACTGACCGCCACTCCCGCTCCTACCGAGAATAAGTGCTCATTTCAAGAACTTGATGAGATGACCTAACAACATGCGTTGTTATCGAACTTACTATTGCTGTGCTTTCAAAATCAATTGTCACTCTCAGACGTGTTTGCAAACATCAAATAAATGTAGCAGTCGGAAGGAGCATTGAAATAAAACACCACCACAAATTACCTAAGTGATTTTTTAGCGAATTGTTTGACATGAAATAAATATGACATTGCTAAGGCGTATTGTACGCACTTTTTTATTTTTTTTTATCCCAGAGGGAAAGGCAAAGGACATTGATCCATACAGCCTAATTATATTGTACCTTATGCTTTTGCTTAGACATAATTTGAAGAGGTGTTTTTGTTGAAGTAAAATAAGAATAGGCTTATCTATCTTATAGCCTGAGCAAAATTTGGCGCGGTGCCAAGCGGCACTACAATATAAAAACCGGGCAAGAGCATGTCGGATTGGATGTAGGGTTCCGAACCGTTACGACAAGCACAAAAAACTATCTCAAAAAACAACATGTATAAACTAATTAAAGTTATTTGGTGCTGTCTTTGATGATTTTTAGTACCTACAATTACAAGATGGATTGGAAGTAACACCTCCCCCCCAACATTCTCGCGCATTTTCGGCGTGAATTGTGAATAGGGAATGCAATTTAACCGGTTAATAACCGTTTTTGTATGAAAATAACCGGTTAAAACCGGTTATTACCGGTTATTTGCATTCCCTAATTGTGAAACGTGTTCACAATTGTGTTCACAGTATTACATTAAAAGTAAAAAACAAATTAAAAATAAATAGAGGAAATGTTGTTCAGTATATTGGGTATTGGGCTAATGTTTTATAAAAGTAACGCGCGAAAAGTAACGTGGCGTCTGTTGTGTCTATGCTTTCGCGCGTCCGTAGGCTTTTTGACGCGGGCCAACAAACCGATACAAAGTGGTTAACAAGGCGCGAACCCGCGAAAGTATTTGCATGAATCGGCTGCACCTTCACGCGTTCGCGCGTAGCTTTCGAGCGTTCGCGCGCGAATACGGATCGCCCTTTAGAATCATTCGTGAAAATGGCAACTTGATCAGATTTTTATGTAGAGGGATTATTTATTTTGATTTGCATGGATGTATTTATCTTTGAGACTGCGTCTTAATATTGCGATTGCCACATGATAATATCCTTACTAATATTGTAAACGCGAAGGTTTGTATGTACGGATGTTTGTTACTTTATCGCGCTTCAACCACTGAACTATAAATATAGGTTAGATCGTGGAATAAGACATAGGCTACTTTTTAACCAGAAAAAAAGAATAGTTCCCGAAGGAATAGCGACAACCGACTTCTACGCAGACGGAGTCGCGGGCAACAGCTAGGTTTTTAGGGTACCGTAGTCAAACTACGAACCCTTATAGTTTCGCCATGTCCGTCCGTCCATCCGTCTGCAGCCTAGCTCAGAGACGCTTAGAGCTCGAAAGCTGTAATTTGGCATAAATATACATATTAGTCACTCCAACAAAGTGGTAAAATAAAACCTTGAAAAAATAATTATTTTAGTGTAGGTACCTCCCGTACCCGTAATGTGGGGGTGTTTTTTTTCTCTCGTCTACGCCATAGTGTGGGGTGTTATTGGATAGGTATTTTAAAAATATTGCGGGTTTTCCGAAACAGCTTTTCGATTAAGGGATCCGTTTATGAAATATTAAGCTTTAAAGCGCTATTAGAGTCAAGTCTTAGTTTTAGTAATTTTTAATATATATATATAATACTCTTTTAGTTATATGATAAAATAAAGACGAAATTGCGTTTCTCTGTAAAATAACGAGATTTATTTATAAATCGTACTTAGAATACTTAACCTATTACATTATTTACTAACCAAAAGTACACTCACCTGTAAAATAACGAGAAACAACATTTAAAGCCCTTATTTAAGTTTTCTTTATGCTTTTGGAGTTTCTCACATTAATTACAACTCATTCTCCTATTACATCAAATGTCACCACCAAATCACAGATAATGACAGCACCTACCTATTTCATAGCTATCAGTCGTGACATCGAGTAATTAACCCTTAAAAATAACGCGGCAAACTAACATAACTAAAGATAAGCACTGGTTTTCTTTACATCTCCCCCCTTAGAGAGAAACAATTGCAAGTAACAATGTAACTAGGTACGTAATTGTTCATTTACTCACAAACACCGGAGCTAGTTTTGAAGGCTTCGGCTGATAATGTACAACACGCAAAATGCTAACTACACGCATAATGTGCAAACAGTCAAAATGTGCATACTCAAAATCAACATCATGACAAATGTACAGTACGCGAAATGTAAAGTACGCAAAATGTACATACAATTAAATGTACATATGATAATTGTACAATACGCAAAATGAACTCCACGCGATAGTGGCAAAATGTGCAAAGTTAGAATGAGCAATACGCAAAATTTACTATACGAAAAAATAACAACACGCAAAATGAACAATACGCAAAATAAGGAAAGAGTTCTTATAACAGGTGTATAACAAAGGCATTTTCGAAAAAAATAAGAATCTTTACACTATCTATTATTGAATTAAAATAAAATAACATAACTTAACCTACCTAGCTAGCTCTTGATTGACCGATTTTGATGAAACTTAGCTAAGAACACTTCCAATCAAACCAGCTAGGCATTCAAAAGAAAACAAACCGCATCTCAATTGGTCTATCCGTTTAGGAGCTACGATCCACACATAGATACACATGTCAAACTTACAATACCCTCTTTTTGATGTGTGTGAACCTAGCATATCAATTTCTGGAATCTCAAAAATTAAACACAGTTCTAGTAGCATCCCCAATAGTTCTACAGTTCTACATATTTATTTTCGATAGTTCAGCTTTTATTTTCAGAAAAACGATTTTTTCAAAATGAGATGCTAACTTCGCGTTCCGCCTATTAGCATCTCAGCAGTTCTCGATGCCTGGGCCTTAAATACGTCAGAAAATGCATAGTTCTGTAGTCTAGAGTCGACCTGGCAATAGTTCTAGCCTTAAAAGGAAAAAAAAAAATGAGATGTTAACTTCGCATTCCGCCTATTAGCATCTCAGCAGTTCTCGTTGCCTGGGCCTCAAATACGTCAGAAAATGCATAGTTCTGTGATCTGGAAACGATACAGCAAAAGTTCTGGCTAAAAAAACATAAAAATCTATAAATGGGATGAAATGCTAGAACATTTTAGATAGTTCCAGTTAGCTTTGAAAACATAATAATCTAGACTTGCACTGAGATGCTGCAACTTTTTAGAGAGTTCAGCCTAGCATCTCAGCGGTTCTCGATAGCTAGCCCACAAATACGTAAGAAACTGCACAGTTCTATGTTTTTGAGTCAAAACAGCCATAGTTCTGGTCAAAAATCCTAAAAATCTAGACTTACACTGAGATGCTGCAACTTTTTAGAGAGTTCAGCCTAGCATCTCAGCGGTTCTCGATAGCTAGCCCACAAATACGTAAGAAACTGCACAGTTCTATGTTTTAGAGTCAAAACAGCCATAGTTCTGGTCAAAAAACCTAAAAATCTAGACTTACACTGAGATGCTGCAACTTTTAAGGGAGTTCAGCCTAGCATCTCAGCGGTTCTCGATAGCTAGCCTACAAATACGTAAGAAACTGCACAGTTCTATGTTTTTGAGTCAAAACAGCCATAGTTCTGGTCAAAAATCCTAAAAATCTAGACTTACACTGAGATGCTGCAACTTTTTAGAGAGTTCAGCCTAGCATCTCAGCGGTTCTCGATAGCTAGCCTACAAATACGTTAGAAACTGCACAGTTCTATGTTTTAGAGTCAAAACAGCCATAGTTCTGGTCAAAAAACCTAAAAATCTAGACTTACACTGAGATGCTGCAACTTTTAAGGGAGTTCAGCCTAGCATCTCAGCGGTTCTCGATAGCTAGCCTACAAATACGTAAGAAACTGCACAGTTCTATGTTTTAGTCAAAACAGCCATAGTTCTGGTCAAAAATCCTAAAAATCTAGACTTACACTGAGATGCTGCAACTTTTTAGAGAGTTCAGCCTAGCATCTCAGCGGTTCTCGATAGCTAGCCTACAAATACGTAAGAAACTGCACAGTTCTATGTTTTAGAGTCAAAACAGCCATAGTTCTGGTCAAAAAACCTAAAAATCTAGACTTACACTGAGATACTGCAACTTTTTAGAGAGTTCAGCCTAGCATCTCAGCGGTTCTCGATAGCAAGCCTACAAATACGTAAGAAACTGCACAGTTCTATGTTTTAGAGTCAAAACAGCCATAGTTCTGGTCAAAAAACCTAAAAATCTAGACTTACACTGAGATGCTGCAACTTTTAAGGGAGTTCAGCCTAGCATCTCAGCGGTTCTCGATAGCTAGCCTACAAATACGTAAGAAACTGCACAGTTCAATGTTTTAGAGTCAAAACAGCCATAGTTCTGGTCAAAAATCCTAAAAATCTAGACTTACACTGAGATGCTGCAACTTTTTAGAGAGTTCAGCCTAGCATCTCAGCGGTTCTCGATAGCTAGCCCACAAATACGTAAGAAACTGCACAGTTCTATGTTTTAGAGTCTAAACAGCCATAGTTCTGGTCAAAAAACCTAAAATCTAGACTTACACTGAGATGCTGCAACTTTTAAGGGAGTTCAGCCTAGCATCTCAGCGGTTCTCGATAGCTAGCCTACAAATACGTTAGAAACTGCACAGTTCTATGTTTTAGAGTCAAAACAGCCATAGTTCTGGTCAAAAAACCTAAAAATCTAGACTTACACTGAGATGCGGCAACTTTTAAGGGAGTTCAGCCTAGCATCTCAGCGGTTCTCGATAGCTAGCCTACAAATACGTAAGAAACTGCACAGTTCTATGTTTTTGAGTCAAAACAGCCATAGTTCTGGTCAAAAATCCTAAAAATCTAGACTTACACTGAGATGCTGCAACTTTTTAGAGAGTTCAGCCTAGCATCTCAGCGGTTCTCGATAGCTAGCCTACAAATACGTTAGAAACTGCACAGTTCTATGTTTTAGAGTCAAAACAGCCATAGTTCTGGTCAAAAAACCTAAAAATCTAGACTTACACTGAGATGCTGCAACTTTTAAGGGAGTTCAGCCTAGCATCTCAGCGGTTCTCGATAGCTAGCCTACAAATACGTAAGAAACTGCACAGTTCTATGTTTTAGTCAAAACAGCCATAGTTCTGGTCAAAAATCCTAAAAATCTAGACTTACACTGAGATGCTGCAACTTTTTAGAGAGTTCAGCCTAGCATCTCAGCGGTTCTCGATAGCTAGCCCACAAATACGTAAGAAACTGCACAGTTCTATGTTTTAGAGTCAAAACAGCCATAGTTCTGGTCAAAAAACCTAAAAATCTAGACTTACACTGAGATACTGCAACTTTTTAGAGAGTTCAGCCTAGCATCTCAGCGGTTCTCGATAGCAAGCCTACAAATACGTAAGAAACTGCACAGTTCTATGTTTTAGAGTCAAAACAGCCATAGTTCTGGTCAAAAAACCTAAAAATCTAGACTTACACTGAGATGCTGCAACTTTTAAGGGAGTTCAGCCTAGCATCTCAGCGGTTCTCGATAGCTAGCCTACAAATACGTAAGAAACTGCACAGTTCAATGTTTTAGAGTCAAAACAGCCATAGTTCTGGTCAAAAATCCTAAAAATCTAGACTTACACTGAGATGCTGCAACTTTTTAGAGAGTTCAGCCTAGCATCTCAGCGGTTCTCGATAGCTAGCCCACAAATACGTAAGAAACTGCACAGTTCTATGTTTTAGAGTCTAAACAGCCATAGTTCTGGTCAAAAAACCTAAAAATCTAGACTTACACTGAGATGCTGCAACTTTTAAGGGAGTTCAGCCTAGCATCTCAGCGGTTCTCGATAGCTAGCCTACAAATACGTTAGAAACTGCACAGTTCTATGTTTGAGAGTCAAAACAGCCATAGTTCTGGTCAAAAAACCTAAAAATCTAGACTTACACTGAGATGCTGCAACTTTTAAGGGAGTTCAGCCTAGCATCTCAGCGGTTCTCGATAGCTAGCCTACAAATACGTAAGAAACTGCACAGTTCTATGTTTTAGAGTCAAAACAGCCATAGTTCTGGTCAAAAATCCTAAAAATCTAGACTTACACTGAGATGCTGCAACTTTTTAGAGAGTTCAGCCTAGCATCTCAGCGGTTCTCGATAGCTAGCCTACAAATACGTTAGAAACTGCACAGTTCTATGTTTTAGAGTCAAAACAGCCATAGTTCTGGTCAAAAAACCTAAAAATCTAGACTTACACTGAGATGCTGCAACTTTTAAGGGAGTTCAGCCTAGCATCTCAGCGGTTCTCGATAGCTAGCCTACAAATACGTTAGAAACTGCACAGTTCTATGTTTTAGAGTCAAAACAGCCATAGTTCTGGTCAAAAAACCTAAAAATCTAGACTTATACTGAGATGCTGCAACTTTTAAGGGAGTTCAGCCTAGCATCTCAGCGGTTCTCGATAGCTAGCCTACAAATACGTTAGAAACTGCACAGTTCTATGTTTGAGAGTCAAAACAGCCATAGTTCTGGTCAAAAAACCTAAAAATCTAGACTTACACTGAGATGCTGCAACTTTTAAGGGAGTTCAGCCTAGCATCTCAGCGGTTCTCGATAGCTAGCCTACAAATACGTAAGAAACTGCACAGTTCTATGTTTTTGAGTCAAAACAGCCATAGTTCTGGTCAAAAATCCTAAAAATCTAGACTTACACTGAGATGCTGCAACTTTTTAGAGAGTTCAGCCTAGCATCTCAGCGGTTCTCGATAGCTAGCCTACAAATACGTAAGAAACTGCACAGTTCTATGTTTTAGAGTCAAAACAGCCATAGTTCTGGTCAAAAAACCTAAAAATCTAGACTTACACTGAGATGCTGCAACTTTTAAGGGAGTTCAGCCTAGCATCTCAGCGGTTCTCGATAGCTAGCCTACAAATACGTAACAAACTGCACAGTTCTATGTTTTTGAGTCAAAACAGCCATAGTTCTGGTCAAAAATCCTAAAAATCTAGACTTACACTGAGATGCTGCAACTTTTTAGAGAGTTCAGCCTAGCATCTCAGCGGTTCTCGATAGCTAGCCTACAAATACGTAAGAAACTGCACAGTTCTATGTTTTAGAGTCAAAACAGCCATAGTTCTGGTCAAAAAACCTAAAAATCTAGACTTACACTGAGATGCGGCAACTTTTAAGGGAGTTCAGCCTAGCATCTCAGCGGTTCTCGATAGCTAGCCTACAAATACGTAAGAAACTGCACAGTTCTATGTTTTTGAGTCAAAACAGCCATAGTTCTGGTCAAAAATCCTAAAAATCTAGACTTACACTGAGATGCTGCAACTTTTTAGAGAGTTCAGCCTAGCATCTCAGCGGTTCTCGATAGCTAGCCTACAAATACGTTAGAAACTGCACAGTTCTATGTTTTAGAGTCAAAACAGCCATAGTTCTGGTCAAAAAACCTAAAAATCTAGACTTACACTGAGATGCTGCAACTTTTAAGGGAGTTCAGCCTAGCATCTCAGCGGTTCTCGATAGCTAGCCTACAAATACGTAAGAAACTGCACAGTTCTATGTTTTAGTCAAAACAGCCATAGTTCTGGTCAAAAATCCTAAAAATCTAGACTTACACTGAGATGCTGCAACTTTTTAGAGAGTTCAGCCTAGCATCTCAGCGGTTCTCGATAGCTAGCCTACAAATACGTAAGAAACTGCACAGTTCTATGTTTTAGAGTCAAAACAGCCATAGTTCTGGTCAAAAAACCTAAAAATCTAGACTTACACTGAGATACTGCAACTTTTTAGAGAGTTCAGCCTAGCATCTCAGCGGTTCTCGATAGCAAGCCTACAAATACGTAAGAAACTGCACAGTTCTATGTTTTAGAGTCTAAACAGCCATAGTTCTGGTCAAAAAACCTAAAAATCTAGACTTACACTGAGATGCTGCAACTTTTAAGGGAGTTCAGCCTAGCATCTCAGCGGTTCTCGATAGCTAGCCTACAAATACGTTAGAAACTGCACAGTTCTATGTTTGAGAGTCAAAACAGCCATAGTTCTGGTCAAAAAACCTAAAAATCTAGACTTACACTGAGATGCTGCAACTTTTAAGGGAGTTCAGCCTAGCATCTCAGCGGTTCTCGATAGCTAGCCTACAAATACGTAAGAAACTGCACAGTTCTATGTTTTAGAGTCAAAACAGCCATAGTTCTGGTCAAAAATCCTAAAAATCTAGACTTACACTGAGATGCTGCAACTTTTTAGAGAGTTCAGCCTAGCATCTCAGCGGTTCTCGATAGCTAGCCTACAAATACGTTAGAAACTGCACAGTTCTATGTTTTTGAGTCAAAACAGCCATAGTTCTGGTCAAAAATCCTAAAAATCTAGACTTACACTGAGATGCTGCAACTTTTTAGAGAGTTCAGCCTAGCATCTCAGCGGTTCTCGATAGCTAGCCTACAAATACGTAAGAAACTGCACAGTTCTATGTTTTAGAGTCAAAACAGCCATAGTTCTGGTCAAAAAACCTAAAAATCTAGACTTACACTGAGATGCGGCAACTTTTAAGGGAGTTCAGCCTAGCATCTCAGCGGTTCTCGATAGCTAGCCTACAAATACGTTAGAAACTGCACAGTTCTATGTTTTAGAGTCAAAACAGCCATAGTTCTGGTCAAAAAACCTAAAAATCTAGACTTGCACCGAGATGCTGCAACTTTTAAGAGAGTTCTGCCTAGCATCTCAGCGGTTCTCGATAGCTAGCCCACAAATACGTAAGAAACTGCACAGTTCTATGTTTTAGAGTCAAAACAGCCATAGTTCTGGTCAAAAAACGTAAAAATCTAGACTTGCACTGAGATGCTGCAACTTTTTAGAGAGTTCAGCCTAGCATCTCAGCGTTTCTCGATAGCTAGCCTACAAATACGTAAGAAACTGCACAGTTGTATGTTTTAGAGTCAAAACAGGCATAGTTCTGGTCAAAAAACCTAAAAATCTAGACTTACACTGAGATGCTGCAACTTTTTAGAGAGTTCAGCCTAGCATCTTAGCGGTTCTCGATAGCAAGCCTACAAAAACGTAAGAATCTGCACAGTTCCATAGCCTGGAGTCAATATAGCAATAGTTCTAGCTTTGAAAACATGAAAATCTAGACATGAATTGAGATACTGTAACTTTTTTTAAATATCTACATAGGATCTCAGCCTTTATCGATAGCAACGCTTCAAATACGTATAAAAGTGAACAGTTCTATGGTCTGGAGTCAAAACAGCAATAGTTCTGGTTAAAAAACATGAAAATCTAGACACGAATTGAGATACCTACTGTAACTTTTTCCAAGTCCTACATAGCATCTCAGCTTTTATCGATAGCAACGCTACATATACGTATAAAAGTAAACAGTTCTATGGTCTGTAGTCGATATAGCAAAAGTTCTGAATAAAAAACATATGTCTAGACATTAGTTGAAATATTAGGTATATATTTTTTTTAATTTCTACACAGCATCTCAGCCTTTATCGATAGCAAAGCTAAAAATACGAATAAAACTGAGCAGATCTCTCGTTACTGCACTTATTTGTAAGTTTTATAAAGTAACTATTTTGTGATTCACCCGTGTTCTTTCTCGCTTGAAACTAGTTGAAACTAACACCCTACACCGGTGTGGACTAGAGGGAGCGCCTTACCAGGCCGGTGACACTCCGCGCTATCGCCTTCAAAATGTGCTGCCCCTTGCAAGGGGCGAATCAGTTGAGTGTCACGCGAGCGCTCGTCTCGACGCGCGCCGCCGTGCGCTGCCAAAGTTTTTGTTTGAATACGCACTTACGTATACGAATATGGCTAATCGAAAAGGCAAAAAGTACTGCATCGCATTATGGGTGCTTAAATAATAACTCCAATGTCGAATTAACTTTTTTTAACCTGCCTCAGGATGACGAAAGGTAAGGTTATTATTAATATTATTAATAACTTCGATCTAGATAGGTAGTGGGGTCCTAGCGCTCGGAGCCTCTTCAAAGAAGTTTCGAAGAGGCTCATTGACGTCACGGGAGACCGAAGAGCTGGCAGTTTCCTCGCTCAACGTATAAGTTTATCCATCCAGCGAGGAAATGCTGCCAGCATCTTTGGTACAATGCCGCAGGGGCCATTCTTAGATTTAATGTTTTAGTTAATTTATATATTTAGAGTTAGTTTTATTTAATTTTAGTTTTCTTTTTCAGTTACTGTGTTTTGTTGTATTTTTTGATAGGTAGTTACAAGTAGCTGGACTTAATTACTGACACAATCAGCACCTACAGTTTTGAATCCTCGACGCAAAAAGAGCGGTATAATACTTATTATTTATTTTACTAACGACCCGTCCGCAGTTTCACAGTTTTCAACTTATTCGGACCAAAAACCAGTTATCTACTTGCCTTAAACAGCGTTCAGTGTAAGTAAGTAGATCTCCCAGTACTAGTAACTGCCTGCTAAAGCAAGGTCAGCATGTGCTGGATATTAGGTCGACACAACACACAAACAAATGGCAGCTTTTCTAAGTAACGGAGTAGGTAACGATAGTACTTGAGTTTATAACAAACAAAAAGTTTTAAGGTCTATATTGATTTGTTTATTTTATTTATTTATTCAATTAGACACACCAATAGTTGTACAAACAAATACAAATACAAAAGGTATTTATAAAGAAAATACCTAGTTAAATAGTTAGTACCAATTACAGGTGTGCAACAGTATTAGCACAGTCGGGATTCAATGAAACTAAAAATTTGGCATTTATCACATTACAGCAAAATGACAAAAAATAAATAATTAAATTAACATATATTTTGAAGGTTAATACTAGTAAACTACGTCTTATTACTTAGATGGAAAGGGAGATCGGAGCAAACAACAAACAAGTCGCAGACAACTTTTGCCAGTCCTCCAGGCATGAACTATTTTTTCTCGTCATTTAAGTAAGAACTACATAAAAAAACTACAAATGATCATAAATTTAATTTGTTTTCTTACAACAGCCACGGAAAGAAATAGTACAAGTACTTAAGTGCCAGCCCTGGGAGGTGGGCGGAGTCAGTAAAGCTCATGACGGGCGAAATAATACAGACTCTCGCAGCGCAGATTTAAGGTGCATTTTGCCTCGTTAGGGGCGCCCCCACTATCGATCGCAAAAATGTAACCAAGGCCACATCCGTGCGTGCACTTGTATTATTATCGTTCCCGCGTTCTGAATAGGTTTAAATTCGCATGTTTGCTGTCACAGAGAGTCGCTTCTGTACTTGTACTATTACTTATTCTGTGGCCTTCCTAATAACGGCGCAACTAAAACATTTTTCGTGCGATCGAGTTCCGGTTTCTTTTATTAGATCGCTGATTAATCTTTCGTTATGTCTGCTATACATAATTTTGGTATATAAGTAGTATATACTTCCGAGGCTGTAAACGAAAAATGAAAGTTTTTATAGATTTATTTTTTATATTATTTAAAATATTTCTATAATTGTACTACGCAGTTAATGTTATGTGTTATAGAACATTTAATTTCCATTAATTTGATACCCGACACGTTATGTATATTAGATATGGTTCATAGAATCCGAACTATTAGCAAATTTTCAAAATATAGCGGCCGCCATTTTGATATCGTCATATCTCCGGATCCAGGTACTTTACAGGTAGGATCCCGACGGTTTTTAAAATAAAATAACATGTTTAACAACAGACTTAAATTCGGTGCTGGTACACAGCGTTGCCAGATAGGTACGAGTATATTTTTTGACAAGTCGGGATTATGAAGATTTCCAAAATTTTCTGAACTCAACGCAGCAATACCAACCTTACCAACGTGAGAATGCCTACGTATTACCTTTCAACAGTTTCCTACTCTTAGCGTTACCCGGAACCAACGACGAGGACGTGGCAAGACATGGTTCCATGTTGTTTTATTTCGTTTTTTCTCTTTTTTTTTTCGTAACGTAATCCACTTACTTCTTGGGATCTTTTCTTAATTCGATTATTAATTATTTTTTTACTTGTTTCGAATTCTTATATAAAAATATTATTTCTCCCATACCTTAAACCTTTTTTTGAAACGTTTAATGTTTCATATTTTTTCTTGCTAAGTATATATTTATGTTTCACAATTAGGTTAAGTAGGTACTAATCAAAATTAAAGTTTGTTGTTTTATCGTTAGTACGAGGGCTGCCTTTTAAGTTCTGTCGTTTGCAAGCCTTCCGTGATTGCATAAAAAAGAACTAGTGTCATCTTAAAATATTTGAAATTAGAATTCGAAAACAAAAGAATGACTCGAAATCGGCCCAACCGTTTTAGTACAGCGCTCGTTCAAAGTTGACAAGTCAGTTGTGAAAATGGAAATTTCGAAGGAAAATTTACGTGCGATATTTCTTTACAACTTCAAAAGGGGCTTAACGCGACTTCAGTGCTTCGAAGAGTTGACTACGGTTTTCAATGATAAAGCACCATGCCTCCGGACTGTGGAACGCTGGTATTTAGAATTTCAACGTTGTTGCTCTAGTCTTGGTGATAGACATCGTGAAGGTCGACCAAAAACAGCCGTAACCCAGGAGAACATTGATGCTGTACGGCAACTGATCGTCGAAGATCGCCATGCGACATACCGTGAGATAGAAGCTTCCTTAAGTATTTCAGGGACCAGTGTTCACAGTATTTTGCATGATCACTTAGGCGTAAAAAAGTTGATCTCACGCTGGATACCACATTTACTCCGTGAAGACCAAAAAACGGCTCGCGTTCGATGGTGTCGCAAAACTCTGCGGCAATTCAACCGAGGAAACTCGAAACATGTTTACGACATTATCAGTGGTGACGAATCTTGGATATATGCCTACGATCCCGATTCTAAACAGCAGTCGACTGTTTGGGTGTTCCAAGATGAGCCAAAACCAACCAAAGTAATACGCTCACGGAGCACTTCGAAAAAAATAGTCGCCACGTTTGTGGCGAAAAGTGGCCACGTGGCTAACATCGTGCTCGAGGATCGTAAAACGGTTAATGCTGACTGGTATACCACTGTCTGTTTACCAGAAGTCATCGGCGAGTTTCGAAAAAATAACCCAAGACGTCGTATAAGACTGCACCACGATAATGCGAGCTCGCACACCGCCCGGCAAACAATTGCGTTTTTAAAAGAGCAAAACGTCGAAATTCTGGAACACCCGCCGCACAGTCCAGACTTAAGCCCTAACGATTTTTTTACTTTTCCAAAAATCAAGCAACGACTTCGTGGTCAACGGTACCAGACGCCTGAAGAAGCCGTTGAGGCATACAAAACGGCCATTTTGGAGACCCCGACTTCGGACTGGAATAAGTGTTTCGAAAACTGGTTCGATCGAATGAAAAAGTGTATTACATATCACGGTGATTACTTTGAAAAACAATAAATACCATTTAACACTTAAATTGTCTTTAGTTTTTCCAAACGACACAACTTAAAAGGCAGCCCTCGTAATTCATTTCATTAGACTTCAAAAGTTGATTGAAATTAAGGAAATTCCATATTTGTTGGTATTAAATAATTCGTGTTAAGTAAATTAAATTGATATTTAAATTACGATTACGTGGCAAGTTTAATTTATTTCGTGTACTGAAATTATTATATAACTAGCGACCCGCCCTCGCTTCGCTTCGGTTTATGTGAGTTTTCTGTAACACCCGTACATGAAACAGGATTTATTATACATATAAACCTTCCTCTTGAAACACTCTATCTATTTATAAAAACCGCATCAAAATCCGTTGATAACTTTTAAAGATCTAAGCATACATAGGGACAGACAGCGGAAAGCGACTTTGTTTTATACTATGTAGTGATAGTGATAGTGACTAAATATGATTTTAAGTTTAAATCGAATTGAAATAAGATATAGATGTAAACAATATTTTTTAGTTATTCGATATCGTTTTTTTTTAAATCGAAGTATTTTTTTTTAAAATCGGTTTGATTTTGTTGTGGGTAGAGCTAGCGTGCGAACGCGATGTTACGCCCAAGTTTTGACGTTTTGACACAGGCTGACACGATAGACGTGCTTTTTTTTTCAAACATGTAGGATCGTGCGAATAGTTCGCGAGTTTCGCGACACGCCGCGGCGCTAGCGCTTAATTCAAACTAAGACACCTGTAATATAACATAATACATTCAATAGCTGATGTTCTTTTGAGTTTAAGCGCTTTTATTTAGCTACCAATATGTAGGTATATACCTATGTTATCCGTTTCCATATTTGAGGCTTTTTGAGACTTAGGTATAAATAAATATACAAGCGAACGAATCATATGAGAACTTTTTGGAGGTAACGTATTGGTTCAAAAAAGCATATATACCAGAACTCGTCGTGAACCTGCGTCGCTATTGCCTAACGCACTCGCAATCTCAATTTCTCTATAAAGCGGAACAATTGTTTTAATTTTGTAAGCAGACAAGACAAGCCTTCGATTTTCAAAATGAAAACAATTGCGATTGCGAGTGCGTTAAGCGATAGCCCCTCGGGATAATTTACAATGTTAGACAATCTTACTTAAAGAGTAAACTGCAGTCGTGCTTCGGAGCTGACACACACACACTTAGTATGATCGCTTTTCGCTTGTATCTTTCAAACTCCGCAACGTATTTTTACGGGATTTTAGATAGTGTGATTTCAAAGGATTATTACAATCTAAATGTTTTTAACTAACTTCTGCCCACCATTTCGTCCGCGTAGATTTCGATAATCGTTATTCCCTCGGGAACTTAAAAAAAATCCGGGTAAAAAGTAGCCTATGTTATCCAGTGTATTTATAAACTATCTACTTTCCAAATTTAAACAAACATCCATATTTCCATGCATACACACTTTAACGTTTATAATACTTTATAATCTTTATAATATTAATTACGAACCCTTATAGTTTCGACATGTCATTCAGTCCACCCGTCTGTCCGTCCGTAGCCTAGCTCAGAGACTCTTGGTACTAGATTGCTGTAATTTGGCATGAATATGTGTAAACAAAGTGGTAAAATAAAATCCTAAAAATAAATAACCTCCTTACACGTAACGTGGGGATGCATTTTTTTTCTCGTCTACCCCATCGTGTGGATTGTCGTTGGATAGGTCTTTTAAAAACAATTCGTTTATGATATAATAAGTTTTATAGCGCAAATTTTTTTTAGAGTACTGTACTCATGTAACCGTGTAATGAAAGTGCATATTACGAATTTCAATGACAAACTATTACAACTAAGATGGCTTCAAACAAACCTGTAGGTATATAAGTAAAAGTTCACTCATCACGACAATCGAGTCATATTTATGGTATTTTTATTGCAAAATTAAATCCATAAAGCTGGAGCGGCATAAATTAAAAACAAAGGTCTCTTTATCGTTTCAGTAATCCTTTATTTTATATTAACATATTTCATTTATTTTAAAACATAAAAAATAAGATATAATATTTTAACATATGTAATGTAACTAAAAATTTAAAGTTTTCGGAACATTTCCTTTATATGTGCTATAAAACATTGCTTTATGCCAAAAGATTCTAGATCGTCTGGAAATATTTAGGTTTTGATTCCCTTGCGGGGGCATATGCGGGCATATGCGGCTTAAATTGCTGTTTCTTTTGATTGCGTTGACTTAGAAGTTTAATTTTGTTGCAGTTTAAAGGTATTATATATTTTTAAGCTAGAACTATCGCTGTATTGACTCCAGACGATAGAACTCCGGAGTTTCATACGTATTGGTAGGCTTGCTATTGAAAACCGCTGAGATGCTATGCAGAACTCCCTAAAAAGTTGCAGCATCTCAGTGAAAGTCTAGATTTTTATGATTTTTAAGCTAGAACTATTGCTGTTTCGACTACAGAGCATATAACTCTGCAGTTTCATACGTATTGGTAGGCTAGCTATTGAGAACCGCTGAGATGCTATGCAGAACTCCCTAAAAAGTTGCAGCATCTCAGTGAAAGTCTAGATTTTAATGATTTTTAAGCTAGAACTATCGCTGTATCGACTCCAGACGATAGAACTCTGCAGTTTCATACGTATTGGTAGGCTAGCTATTGAGAGCCGCTGAGATGCTATGCAGAACTCCCTAAAAAGTTGCAGCATCTCAGTGAAAGTCTAGTTTTTTATGATTTTTAAGCTAGAACTATTGCTGTTTCGACTACAGAGCATATAACTCTGCAGTTTCATACGTATTGGTAGGCTAGCTATTGAAAACCACTGAGATGCTATGCAGAACTCCCTAAAAAGTTGCAGCATCTCAGTGAAAGTCTAGATTTTAATGATTTTTAAGCTAGAACTATCGCTGTATCGACTCCAGACGATAGAACTCTGCAGTTTCATACGTGTTTGTAGGCTTGCTATTGAAAACCGCTGAGATGCTATGCAGAACTCCCTAAAAAGTTGCAGCATCTCAGTGAAAGTCTAGATTTTAATGATTTTTAAGCTAGAACTATCGCTGTATCGACTCCAGACGATAGAACTCTGCAGTTTCATACGTGTTTGTAGGCTTGCTATTGAAAATCGCTGATGCTATGCAGAACTCCCTAAAAAGTTGCAGCATCTCAGTGAAAGTCTAGATTTTTATGATTTTTAAGCTAGAACTATTGCTGTTTCGACTACAGAGCATATAACTCTGCAGTTTCATACGTATTGGTAGGCTAGCTATTGAGAACCACTGAGATGCTATGCAGAACTCCCTAAAAAGTTGCAGCATCTCAGTGAAAGTCTAGATTTTAATGATTTTTAAGCTAGAACTATCGCTGTATCGACTCCAGACGATAGAACTCTGCAGTTTCATACGTATTGGTAGGCTAGCTATTGAGAGCCGCTGAGATGCTATGCAGAACTCCCTAAAAAGTTGCAGCATCTCATTGAAAGTCTAGATTTTTAGGTTTTTTGACCAGAACTATGGCTGTTTTGACTCTAAAACATAGAACTGTGCAGTTTCTTACGTATTTGTGGGCTAGCTATCGAGAACCGCTGAGATGCTAGGCTGAACTCTCTTAAAAGTTGCAGCATCTCAGTGCAAGTCTAGATTTTTAGGTTTTTTGACCAGAACTATGGCTGTTTTGACTCTAAAACATAGAACTGTGCAGTTTCTTACGTATTTGTGGGCTAGCTATCGAGAACCGCTGAGATGCTAGGCTGAACTCTCTTAAAAGTTGCAGCATCTCAGTGCAAGTCTAGATTATTATGTTTTCAAAGCTAACTGGAACTATCTAAAATGTTCTAGCATTTCATCCCATTTATAGATTTTTATGTTTTTTTAGCCAGAACTTTTGCTGTATCGTTTCCAGATCACAGAACTATGCATTTTCTGACGTATTTGAGGCCCAGGCAACGAGAACTGCTGAGATGCTAATAGGCGGAATGCGAAGTTAACATCTCATTTTTTTTCCTTTTAAGGCTAGAACTATTGCCAGGTCGACTCTAGACTACAGAACTATGCATTTTCTGACGTATTTAAGGCCCAGGCATCGAGAACTGCTGAGATGCTAATAGGCGGAACGCGAAGTTAGCATCTCATTTTGAAAAAATCGTTTTTCTGAAAATAAAAGCTGAACTATCGAAAATAAATATGTAGAACTGTAGAACTATTGGGGATGCTACTAGAACTGTGTTTAATTTTTGAGATTCCAGAAATTGATATGCTAGGTTCACACACATCTCTTTTTGCGTAGGGGTTTTGGTAAACCACCCTGTGCCTACTGAGCATTATTATCCATTTTGCTTCTTGTACATTTTACGTTTTGTACATTTTCTTTATGTACGTTTGGCGATTAAGCATTTTGCTTTTGTAACATTTTGCGAATTATGCATTTTGCATTGAACAATTCGCGAAATACGTATTTTTCTTTTTACACATTTTGCTTTATGTGCTTTCAGCGTAAGTACATTCTGCGTACTGTACATTTCGCGTACTGTACATTTGTCATGATGTTGATTTTGCGTATGTACATTTTGACTGTTTGCACATTATGCGTGCAGTTAGCATTTTGCGTGTTGTACAATATCAGCCGAAGCCGTTTTGAAATATGGTAGAAGTTTGATTCCGCTTTCTTGTGTCCGGCATCAACTTCATACATAGAGTTGGAAATTTTCTTAAGAATCTTGTATGGTCCAATCCTCAATTCATCCATTTTCTTCCTATTTAATGGATTTCCGTTTTCCACATAGACTCTATCTCCCACTTCCATTTTATGTTCTTCCCTATGTAAATCAAATATTTTTTTATTATAATTGTGTGATTTTATTGAGTTTTCAAGAGCTAGTTTCCTATCTCTTTTCAGATCTTCTTTTGTACATCTTGATTTCAATTCAAGTGGTAGAATATTCACATTTTCACCTTCCAAAAGGTATTTCGGAGCAAACTTTGTAACTGTGTGTTCAGTTTCATTATATTTTTCTACACATTTCTGTGCAATAGTAGTCCATGCTGTTCTCTTATCACTTTCATTTATTTTACATCTTATCTTATTGACTAAAGTTTGATTTAGCCTTTCATTTAGCCCATTTGAAAATGGTGCATCCACAGCGGTGAAAACTATTGTTATGTTTTCCTTTTTGAGGAATTCTTTAAATTCTTTTGAATTTATGCCAGGATATTGGTCCGTTAATACCATATCAATATTGTAACTTGGTGTCACATTTTTCATTAGTTTAATAAAATCATTGGAGCTTTGATTTTTAGATGTGATAATATAAGCATATCTTGTGAAATGATCAACCAGAAGATGTAAGTATTTTTTTGTCGAACGTGATCCTCCAAATCCTCCAATAGTATCAATTGATACAATTTCGAATGGGCGTGTTGCTGGACCTAAATGTGACAATAAGCCATATTTCGACTTTCTCCTTGATTTGTTTTTTATACAAACTTCACATTCCTCACAAAATTGTTTAATGTTCGCAGTAATATTTTTTGCTGTGTAGAATGGTGTTATTTTATTTGTCATCTGGGTTCTCCCAATGTGGCAATAAGTTTTGTGGACATCTTTTATTAAAACCTTGCTACGCTCTTCTGACAATATGATTTTTTTTCTTTTTTTTTTCTTTTTGTAGTAAATTTCATTCTCCAATATAAGTTCTTTATCTTGTAAGTGTAGGTTTGTGTGTTGGTCATTTTTTTGGACAAAAAATGTGACCAATTCTATCTTGTATACCTATTTATTAAATTTACTACTTTTAAAAAGTCGTTGATGCGACAAATACGAAAGACGAGTGGACTGTATTAATTAAAATTTACGCACGCATGCTCCGCGACATCAATGAGTTTGTGAAGGTAATAAGACCGTCAATTTGGATGGTAAAATACAAATGATTGCGTTCGGGCTTACCTGGGATCTCCGGTGTGACCGCTTCGCACCATCAGCAGCAGCCAGTTCGAGGGTTAACCCAGCGCTGGATCCAGATAGGCTTCTCCCTTCCCTGCTACACTTAGGACACTATTCCCACTCACACAAGCCAGATCGCAATCTTCTTTGTTAGAATTAATTAGTTTTGAACAGGAGATCGGTATACAGCTGAAATTGCCTTGCTACGAGATTTTATTTTATTAACGACAACGACAAGCCGCTACGCGGTTTCGAAGTTATAACGGAAGTCTATTCTATCAATGTTGCCAGTCTAAGGTGACACTGGAATCTGACCGTTCTATTGAAACTACCAGATTAAATAATTAATTCGACAATACTGAACATTCCGCCCACCTAAATGCGACGGTATACTAAATAGTTCCGCGGTATTTACCACGAAATTATACCTTAAACTACGAAAAGTTAGCGTAGAGAACGTGACTTAATTGAACTCTACAATGGATTACGAAAACAACAATTACGATAAGTTACACTGATCTTGGGTTAACGAAAAGCAGTGTAAACGACAAGACGGAAACGATAAATTCAAGTTAATTGTCGTTTGCTGATGGCAAAGGACAAATCTTTACGACCGGTCTTTTGTACTGCCCAGTGGCAGTCTTCACCGTTACTACTCTACATATTCCATCTGCACCTGGATGCAGAGCGATAATACGACCTAATGGCCAGTTAAGAGGCCTTAATAGTTCATTAACTATAAGCACTAATGCTCCTACGGTTATATTCGAATGTTGTTTATCCCATTTAGCTCTCTGTTGTAGTGTATGCAGGTACTCACTATGCCACCGATGCCAGAAATCCTGGTGCATCTTTTGGATGAGTTTCCAACGTTGCATAACGCTTATCTTTAAGTCGACATAACTTTCCTCTGGCATAATCGACAAAGGTTCCAGAGTCATAAAATGACCTGGGGTTAACGCCGAGAGGTCATTAGCGTCCGAGCTGAGTGGCGTCAACGGGCGCGAGTTCAACATCGCCTCTATTTGCGTGAGTACCGTGTAGAACTCTTCGAAAGTGAGTCTTTGGGTACCAATGACACGAGCAAGGTGTGTCTTTACCGATTTGATGCCTGCCTCAGCCAGGCCATTGAAATGGGGACTACCAGGAGGGCTGAACGAAAACTTAATTTCCTGTGATTCCGCGGCCTTTTGCATGAGAGAACCAAGGTAGTTACTAGCACCGATAAAATTAAGTCCTTGATCGGAAACGAGATGGCTACATCGGCCACGACGTGCGATGAGTCTCCGTAAAGCGGCCAGGAACGCCTCAGACGACAACTCGGAGGCGAGTTCGATATGAATAGCTTTCGTACTAGTGCAGACGAAAATGCAAATGTATCCTTTATAGGTTTTAGCACCGCGACCACGTCCGAGAGCGATATCGAAAGGTCCACCGTAGTCAACAGCACAACTCGAGAAACATTTCATTTGGTTTATCCGATACGGCGGATAATTTCCCATTAGCGGGGCGGGAGCGGTTAGCGGACGAACACGAAAACATTTAATGCAGCCTGAAATCACCGATTGAATAACACGTTTACACGACAATATCCAAAATTTTTGAGCAAGGAGATTTTGAAGAGTCTGCGCACCGGGGTGCATGAAGCGAATGTGGTACTCCTGAATTATAAGATACGTAAGGCGATGAGAGCGCGGCAACAGCAGCGGATGCTTAATTTCAAATCCTATGTTAGCATTACCCAGGCGACCGCCCACCCTGAGAAGACCCGCTTCATCGATAAATGGTGACAATTTACGTAAACTCTTTGGTAGTGAGTTAGATGAACCTTTGCGTAAGTTTTCTAACTCCGACGGAAAAACAGTCTCCTGCACGACTTTGATTAGGAACATAAAACCTCTATGAACCTCTGATGGCTGTAAAGGCCCGAAAACGCGTTTTTTGATAGATGATTCTTTGCAATTTTGTAAGAATCGAAACAAGTACGAAGTTACATGTTTCAATTTCGAAAAAGACGAAAACTTATTCAACAATGAATCGACAAGATTAGGCTCTTTGGATGTCAACAAGCTGAAAATACGCTGTTCCTCGTGTGTATCCTTAGGCGACAAGAAAGATAAGGACGAAGTCACAGGCCATTTCTCTTCAGGCTCGGCAAGCCATGAGGGACCTCTCCACCACAGATCATTAGAAACGAGGTCTGCAGGCAGCAAACCGCGAGAACCGCTATCCGCTGGATTCGAGTGAGTACTAACGTGCCTCCATCGATCAGGCGCTATGGTCTCCTGGATGCGACTGACACGATTTGCCACGAACGTCTTCCATTTTGACGGGCACGATTTTATCCATGACAAAGCTACACTAGAATCGGACCACGCGTAGATCTCCTCAATAAGGTAAAATGGTTTTAGAGCTTCAATGGTACTATTCATGAGCTCAGAGAGTAGCACAGCTGCTTGGAGCTCAAGTCTAGGGATAGATTGCTTGCGAAGAGGCGCAACCTTAGACTTCGCACAACAAAGGTTAACAAAAGACGAGCCTTCATTGTTAGCGAATCGACAATACACGACAGAGCAATATCCGCGCTCTGACGCGTCACAAAATCCGTGGAGTTGTAACGACACAAAAGAGCCAACAACACGGCGAGAGATTGCAATTGACGCCAACGTTGCCAGTTGCGATTTAAAACGCAACCATTCTGAGGCGATCTCAGATGGTGCGTCGTCGTCCCACGAGACGCCAGCCGTCCAGAGGAGCTGCATAAGATACTTAGCATAGAACGTAACGGGACCGAGGAAACCTAAAGGGTCATAAATACGCGCTACCTCCGACAAGATGGTACGCTTTGTGCAACGACGGTAATGAGTATCGGCAACACGGAAATAAAATGAATCAGACTGCGGCTGCCACAGCAGTCCCAGTATCTTAAGCGAGACGTCAGACATATCCTCGAAACTTTTGAAATGCTCCGAGTACAAGTCCGAGGAGGGAAGGCTATCAAGAAAGTCACAATTATTTGAGGTCCACTTTCTCAGATGGAAACCACCCGACGACAATATTTTTGTGAGTTCCACCTGAAGCAAGCAAGCCTGCTCGACAGAGTCCGCTCCAGTCACGACGTCATCGACGTATATATCGCGAGCGAGTACAGCGGAACCAGCAGGACAGTCAGCCACGGCATCCCTGGCAAGCTGTGCCATGGTTCGAAGAGCTTGAAACGGCGCAGAACAGACACCATACGTTACAGTTTTGAGGCGGTAGTCGCGCACGGGACCAACAGCGGAGGGCCGCCACAGAATGCGCTGAAACTCAGCATCTTCCTCAGGGACCAAAATCTGCCGGTACATCTGCCTAACGTCACCCGTGAACACCACAGCATGCCAACGGAAGCGCATGAGCAGATCGAAAATATTGGTTTGCAGTTTGGGTCCAGCGAGGAGAGTATCATTTAATGAAAGGCCCTTAGCGTCCTTCGCGCTGGCATCAAATACAACACGAAGGGGCGTGGTGACTGACTCGCGCTGAATACCGTGATGCGGTATATAATAAAACTGGCCCTCACTCGTAGAAGGAGGACTCACTTCTTCAAGATGACCACGTGACTCATAATCTTCCATAAATTCGACATACGACCTTTTGAACTCGGGGTTACAATCCAATTTGCGTTCTAACGATTGAAAGCGCTTTAAGGCGATTTCACGAGAATGGAAGAAGGTAGGTTTGTTCGTAGCTTCGACGAAAGGTAGGGGCACTACGAATCGACCTTCTCCGTTACGGTAGTAATTATTGGCAAAATAAACTTCGCAAAGTTGGTCCTCCTTCGACACGAAAGGTTTAATCGGAGAACTAACATTTTCTAATTCCCAAAACTTTTTAATGGAATCATCCAACGACAGCGTTTGCGAACGATTCGACACGAACAGGCAATGTTTATTATTACTACGACAAGGTACGAAAGCGTTCGACGCGAGTGGACTTGCGTCACACTCACCCATTAAGATCCAACCGAAGATAGTATTCAATGCCTTCGGTTGTCCGGGCTTCCCTCGCTTAAGACCAGGCAGCAGCGACGAAGCGAAAATATCTGCGTTGAACAAAATATCTACTGGCCCTGGTCGAGCAAAGTCAGGATCCGCGAGCGACAAATTATTTATGTGCGACCATACCGACGAGTCGACAGGTTGGGTAGGCTGGTCAGCACATATCGACGACAAAACGAGAGCGTCAAACGTAATGATCGCCGACGAAGTTGCGTTACCGGCCGGCCTAACGTCACATGACAGCGAGCCGAGCGGTTGAGCGACAGTATTGCCAATCCCACTTACGGAGTGTTGGCTACGACAAATGTTAAAACCTAGCATTTTTACACAAGAATCCGAAATAAAATTACATGCGCTGGCGCAATCTAGGAGTGCGCGCACTGGTCGAAAACTACCTGAACTGTCTCTAATTAAAACCCTAACAGTCGAAAATAGAACAGTGTTTTCCCCAGTCACCGAAGTTAAAACCGTGTTACTACCAACATTACTTAACCCCGGCGGCGCGTTGTCCTCCGCGGCAGGCGGTGACAGCTGAGTAACTTTGGTAAAATGCAACAAAGTGTGGTGGGAACAACGACACACACTACAACGAGAGGCACGACAAGCTTTTACACGATGAACATTCGAGAAACATAAAATACACAAACCCTTTTCCTTGACGAAATTAAAACGAGAATTTGTGTCAAGATTCAAAAAATCATTACAAGTATCAAGACTGTGCTGGCCAGTACAAAAGCTACAAGTTGGGCGAGATACTACAAACGATGCTTTTTGTTTGCTCACATTATTATGAACATGTTTGTTAACGCCTACCCTTTTATACGAAACAATAGGATTACTAGCAGGTGAAGGCGTAACGTTTGACAAATTAAGCGCCTTGTATTGTTTTTCAATGAAAGCCTGAACGTCAGTTAATAACGGAATTTCATCACTATCATGCTCGAGTTGGAATGCCTCACGGGTGCATTTATCTAATTTAGACCACAACAAATGGAACAGCATGAAATTCGTGTCCGGTAATCCATATTTATCCAAAACCGATAAATTTTCCGAAAATGTCCTATGGACGCGTTCAAGGTCACATGCCGACTTAATTCTAATCGGTTCACACGATAACAATTTTTCATAATAATGTGAGGCAATTTGTCGTTTTTTATCATAATATTTACGTAAACAGTTATATGCATCCAAATAACTCTCATGGGTAAGTGGGTAGTTTTTTATCAACTCATAAGCGGAATTTTGTACACACGATAGCAAATAGTGTAATTTCTCGACATTAGAAATATTCCGGTTATGAATTAATGAGTCGAAAAGTTGTATAAAGGATACCCAATTTTCTAACTTACCGTCGAAAGGTTTAATGTTTATTTTAGGCAATCTCGCTACCACTGTTTCGCTAACCCAAGGCTTTGTTTCACTTTCCAGCAATTGCCCGCGACGCAGTCTAAATTTAATGTCTAATAACTTTTTCTCAAATTCAAAAGTAACACTCATTTCTTCACTACGATCCGACGGATCCAATAACGACAATACTTTCCGTTGCGCACAATGAAAATCATCCGCTATTTCTTTTAAATCACGTTCACTAAAACCTAACAACTCTGTTTTTTCGATATATTCAAGTCGCATTATGGCGTAATCTCGCGATACTCTATTGTTATCAACTTCGACAGTCTCCGACACTGAGCTATGTTCGTGATTTGACATTTTGAACGTAAACAATACACACTAACGAATGAATGAATAATTTACAATTTTACCAACAAAAACTAAATTGCGATAAATTTATTTAATCTATGGTACGAGGATGTACTGCCAACCTAAACCGATAACGACAATAAAATGGCGTACAACCTTCGATCAACAATTTACAACTAGATTCAAGGTCCCATACAAAATCAAAGCGAAAAAGTGGCCGTGTTCCGTGAACCTTCTAAATTAACTTAAATTATACCTTAAGTCTAAGGAACAAAGATCCAAATAATAATAATTGTTTAAAATACTTACCACCTTTCGTCTCAAGAGCAAAAGCGTTCGATAAACAAAAGAACTTTCTTCGTTTCAAAAATATGTCATTCTATTTTAGGAACAGGGAAATAATGGAGTCGCAATTATATAAGACAGACATTTTTTTTATTTGACTGAGATATAACACAAACAAATTAACATATACAAATATTGACATGAAATGAAATTTACTTATAGATAATGAACTAAATTAAATTATTAACTAATTATTAAATGTATAAATGACAACATTTCAAATTTCTAACACTATAATTTGATTAATCCATTGTATTCCCTGTGAAAACAGGTCGACGCTAATATTTATGTATTTTAGCTAGGATTGATACTTATTTTATTGTTAATTGATTAAACCTTACTCATTCTAAAAGGGCATAACAAGCTATACGACACGACAAAAGCAAATTCTATAGGTTCTAAACAACTTACTTATAAACGTGGAATAAGCTTGGAATAGTTTATGCGACGCTTTGTCACTTTCTGACAGATGCAAATGTAACAATTAAAGACAAGGACAAAGCATGGCATAAACTATTCCAAGCTTATTCCACGTTTATAAGTAAGGGGGTAATAATAAAAAAAATGAAATCCTGTAACAGATGTCAGGTCAGACTAACGCTGTCACTTGTCAACGTCAAAACGATGCTCTGACACCGGACTTAATCTTATTATGAGATACATACCTACACTAAAATTTTTTCTGCCGTACAGTGTGAGATTGGTACATTTTAATAAATTAATAATAAAAAGAGATCTTAGCTAAAATACAAAGATATTTACGTATTCCACTTTTTACGCAGAATACATTTTATTAATCAAATGATAGTGTTAGAAATTTATGAAGTTGACAATTTAACTTAAATCTGGATTATCTGCCTATAAAATATATAATATTCATTAATAATAATTCAGCCTATCTACGTCCCTCTACTAGGCACAGACCTCCTACGACGAGAAGGATTGGGCTAAGTTCCCACGCAGGCCTAGCCAGGCAACAGCCACGGTAGCCTAGTTGTTCGACCTACCGTCTCTCAAACAGAAGGTCGTGGGTTCAAACCCGGGCTGGCACCTCTGAGTTTTTCGGAATTTATGTGCGAAATTTAATTTTAAATTTACCATAAACGGTGAAGGAAAACATCTTGAGGAAACCTGCACAGATCGGCGAAGAAATTTAATGATGGGTGTGATTGTGATTAATTACCCTTAAATAAATTTAGCTTGTTATATAGCTGTCTTTTAGAGCAGTTTTTTGCTTGAGAGGTTTCTTTTTTACAGATATAATGCAAACGTACATCACTATACTTTTCTATTATTAATTTAAGCAAATTTACTTTATGATTATGTTCGGGTTTTCCAACAAACAGAACTTTTTCGATTAATGATTTTAAAACAACCATACGTATAAAGTTTTTATCATATTTTTTTTGTATGTCTTTACCGCCACTAATGCGAAGACAATTGCGTATAACACGTTCGGTCTTCATACATATGTCAAAGACATCGTTTGAGGCATAACACAATCCACCCATGTCTCGTATGTCTATTAACTTGTGGAACCATAGTTTTTCTGTTGCCCACATGTCCTTTTTGCAATCGTCGCAATTGAGATTTTTTACTAGGCTACTCACCACGAAACCAGAAATATAACCTACTATTTGTGAAGAAACGTCCGAAATTGGGTTATGGTCTAATTTTTCACTGAGTTCATTGCAATTTGTCTGATATTTATCAAAGCTTTGCCGTATAGATTGACTTTTTTTAATTTCTGCAGTACTCAAGTTTTTCTCCTCGTTTGCATCAAAGCGATAGCCCGTCGAGGAACTGTTAATTTTCCTGAGGGGCGATAATCCTGATAATATCGGTATGTTCTCTATCGGTATACAATTCCCGGTAAATTTTGAGCTCAGTTCCAAATGAGAGAGCAGTTTTTTAAAACTGGCTTTAAATTGTCTCGTGTTGGGATTATTGTTATGTCCACCTTAACTCCGTATGCTACCGAAAAACAGCTCGACGTGGTCCTGGCTGAGTTTGTATGTCAATAAGAATTTAAGGATATCATTTGCAATCAACTTTTCATATAAATATATCAAACTGTTAATGCATACCAATAATCCCAGCAGCCCAGTATTATTCTGAGTCCTAATCAATGGAACTTTTTGATTTGTAAACACAGATCTTTTTTCAGAGCCAACTTTAACAGTTTTCTTATATTTAACAATAATTGTTAATGACAACAAATAATCTTTCGATTCGGACAAAAAAGTTATTATTTTCTGGGAATTATTTTTATTCAACGGTGATTTAAAACCAAAATCTTTCAGATTCCTTGTGTTAAGGACGTCAAAAATATCATTAAGTTTCTGTATAAACTCTATTGTGCTTTCCGAATTTTGAAATGCGGGAATGTTTAAAGTTTTTTCACAAAATTTTAAAGCTGTCGCAACACTTCTGCTTAGGAGCTGCGATGCCAATTTCACGTTCATTATTTGATTTTTAAAATGAACATGTCTATGTGAAAGTTTATTTGCCAAGTGTAAGGAATTTTCTTCCTGCAAGTTGTATAATTCTGTAACATATTGCCACTTAATTATTTTTTCATCTGCAGTATATATATTTTTTTTCGATTCAAAGGTGTTTCGCATCAGTTTTAACATATGACACGCGTCTAAAAGCACAACGACATCATAGTTTGCACAGGGGTGTTTGAAATTTGTTTTTAAGTTTTTGAAATCATCCAACTTGCATCCTAAGTTTTTCATAGTTGCAATATTGGTTTTGCAGCCATCGAATGTGACAGAACGAATTTGTACACCAATTTTGCTACATTTTTCTAATGCAATTTTTATTAAATTAGCCTTCATATCTGCCTTGATACTATCTATAAAAAAATAAGCCAATGGTAGCTTCCATGAATCATTTATAGCAACTAGCATAAAAACATAAGCTTGTGTTGCTATTTGGCTGCTGTCATCATTATCTAACCCCATGTCTACAAGGCCCTCATAGCGTTTGCCAGTCCAAATTTTTTGCCTCCTTATAGACATTTCATCGGCAACCAAAGCACACATGACAATTTTATCGCTGGATTTTGCTTTCTCTTCGAGCCTATTTAAAGTTTCGGAGCAAAATCCAGGTTCCGCATCTACACATCGATACCACTCGTATAACGTGTGAGGGTGTGGTAAACAGGTATTAAACATTTTTCAAACATATTGATACGCTGAGGGTGAATAAAAATGAAGCGTTAAAGCAAATTTCCTAACACCTGGAGGATATTTCGTGAATGGCCTGGAACGATTTTTTTTATTTTTAATATACAACCCATTAAATACATCTGCGGCTTCCACACTTTTGGATAAGTCTAAAAAAATTGAGTCATCGATGGATTTTTTCTTTTGAAGCAAGTTACAGATGTTTTTTAGTGAACAATTCTTTTTCTTAAGTCTTTTATTGACCTTTTGTAAATTATGATTTTTTTTAGATTTACTGTCTATAATTTTGCGACAAGAAGTTAATTTTTTTTTTAAATATCCTATTCTAGGACTGTCATATAAGGGTATTAGGTCCGATACTGAAGCAGCAGGAGAACTGCAACAACTGGAATCAGCCTGACTCATGTCACATTTTGGTGTGGAATCTTCTAAATTTGTTATAGATGCAACCTGCAAAGATGTAAATAAGTACTATGTATAATAAAGTAGCAATGTACTATCAGACCATTGGAACCTTGACCCACCATAGAACTGTGTCACAGAGACGTTATGATTCAAGTCATAAGAAGTGTCAAACAGATTGTTTTATAATGTCAGTGTGACACCGTTCTATGGTGGGTCAGGGTTCCATTGGGCTGATAGTACATTACATCATAATCAGAGGCTTATTATAGAAGTATTTTGTATTTAATTTACAAAATATGAGTACCTGTACATTTCGTATTGCCTGAGGCCTTAGCACACTCACCTTTATCGCCGACATAAAGCCTAGTGTGCTACGGCCTCTTGGTCTTGGTCACGATCATGAATTGTTATTATTACAACATTTAAACTCTTTTTTATTATTTTGTAAGGAGAAAAAAACGAATAGTGTTACAAAAAGACAACATAGGTAAACGTTTTACCAGATTTGACGTCGACGATTCTGTTAATACCGCTGCTTGCATTTTCTGTTGTTTGACGTGAATCAGCAATAAACGCAATATTATAAATATTATACGGCTTGAACTTGAAGCTTTACCTCTACTTTAATTATTTATAGCTGGACTGAAGTGATAAGTCCTCTGCTCTATCTCACCACACTTAATCTTATTTTATTTTAAACATGTTATGTAACTGTTATGTAACTGTACCTGCAATTTGGGAATCGCCGTTTTCTGTAATCTACGCCTTTGGCTATTTCCAATTATATCAAATTTGTTGAAATGAATCGAACATATAGTCGAATTTTTGTATGGCCTATAAAGTTCTTCTTCTCTTTCTTTCGCGACAATGGATATCCATTCCGCACAGCAAAAAGGATCACTAGGAAATCTACAAAAAAATAAACATAAATATATTATTTTAAAATGAGAACTACTCCATGAATTTCTTGTTCCCAAACCACCGATTATTGACAAGATGTTTGTCCAAACAATATATTATTGATTTTTTAATGTAAATGCTAATATTTACGTACTTTAAATGAAATACTGACTTGTACTTACCTAAAGAAAGATATTCCTTCCGAAACCTTAGTGTTACGGTGGCTGCTACCGCAATTTTTAAAAGCACATTGAGGCATTTTGTCACGTCCTCACGTTGGCTGTGGTTGACGCGTACTGTCAGAAATAAGAGCACAAACTTATTTTGTGCTCTTATTTCTCTGGCCATTTTCAGAGCTGTGACGTTGAATCTAGTTGTAAATTGTTGATCGAAGCGTACAACCAACTACATAAAATCTCGGCCAAAGCAACTTCTTAACTACCTTCACACAAAAAAAATAAAAAATTATAACGCAATAATATCTTGAAACATACGTACGAAATAACGAAAAATATTCACTTTTCAATAAAATCTGGTTCGAATGACCAAAATGATGCGACAAATACGAAAGACGAGTGGACTGTATTAATTAAAATTTACGCACGCATGCTCCGCGACATCAATGAGTTTGTGAAGGTAATAAGACCGTCAATTTGGATGGTAAAATACAAATGATTGCGTTCGGGCTTACCTGGGATCTCCGGTGTGACCGCTTCGCACCATCAGCAGCAGCCAGTTCGAGGGTTAACCCAGCGCTGGATCCAGATAGGCTTCTCCCTTCCCTGCTACACTTAGGACACTATTCCCACTCACACAAGCCAGATCGCAATCTTCTTTGTTAGAATTAATTAGTTTTGAACAGGAGATCGGTATACAGCTGAAATTGCCTTGCTACGAGATTTTATTTTATTAACGACAACGACAAGCCGCTACGCGGTTTCGAAGTTATAACGGAAGTCTATTCTATCAATGTTGCCAGTCTAAGGTGACACTGGAATCTGACCGTTCTATTGAAACTACCAGATTAAATAATTAATTCGACAATACTGAACAGTCGTCATTATTTTCATAAGATTCCAGAACTGGATTTCTGCTTAAACAGTCTGCTTCTTGGTTTGACATTCCTGGGTTATACTTTATCTTAAAGTTATATTGGGATAAATAATATGTCAAATCCCCTAGTTCTTCATCCGTTCTAGCCTTGATGTTCATATTTTCTAATGGTTTATGATCTGAATATACCATAAATTCTTTTCCCATAAGCCAGTGCTGCCAATATTTCACAGCTTCTTTTATTGCTAGGCATTCTAGATATATTGCCTTCTTCTTTTTTTGGGCATCAGTAAATTTTTTTGAAAAATAAGCAATTGGGTTACTGTCCCCGTTAATGTCTTCTTGTTTTAACACTGCTCCCACTCCTTTGATGCTAGCATCTGTGTAGATGTTTATTGGTAGTTCTGGGTCAAAGATATTCAGAATTGGTTCTGAACATAGCAATGTTTTTATTTTATCAAATGATTCTTGACATTCTGCAGTCCATATAAACTTCACATCTTTCCGTAGTAAATCATGTAGCGGGTCTAGAATAATTGCTCTGTGTGGTAAAAACTTATTATGAAAATTAATTTTTCCTAGGAACTGACGCACATTTTTCCGTGTCTCTGGAACCGGAAAGTTTTTCACAGCAGTTAAGTAATCTTTCAAAGGTCTGACTGAATTGTTTTCTATTATGTGACCTAAATATTTGGCATAATTATTTGCAAATGAACATTTCGAAAATTTTAGTCTAAAGCCTTCTGTTAGTATTGCCTCCAGTAGTTTTGATATATTTTATGTAGTATATGTTCATTAAAAGTTTTAGAAAAAATCAAGATGTCGTCTATAAAATTTACTGCAAAACTGGTGAGTTTGTATTTTCTTATAATGTTGCTCAGTATTCTTTGGAAAATGGCTGGAGCTGTCTTTAATCCGAATGGGAGACATGTCCATTGAAAATGGCCCTCTTGTGTAACAAATGCAGTTTTGTATCGATCTTGAATCCTTAATGGTATTGACCAAAATGCTGAATTTATGTCAAAAGTAGAAAAGTATTGACAGTTTACAGTTTTTACCATTAAATCCTCAATCAGTGGAAACGGTTGTGATTGAGGGACAACAATTTTGTTCAGTTCTCTGAAATCTATACATAACCTTGTTTTTTTTTCATCTTCTTTTTAGGGTTCCGTAGTCAAACTAGGAACCCTTATAGTTTCGCCATGTCCGTCCGTCCGTCCGTCCGTCCGTCCGTCCGTCCCCAGTCTAGCTCAGAGACTCATAGTACTAGAAAGCTGTAATTTGGCATGAATGTACATATTAGTCACGCCAACAAAGTGGTAAAATAAAATTTTGAAAAATATTTTTTTTTAATGCACCTCCCCTACACGTAACGCGGGGATGTCTTTTTTTTTTCTTGCCTACCCCATAGTGTGGGGTGTCGTTGGATAGGTCTTTTTAAAAATATTGCGGGTTTATGAAAACAATTTTTCGATTAAGGGATCCGTTTATGAAATATTAAGCTTTAAAGCGCTATTTTTTGTTAGAGTCAAGTGTCCCCCCCCCCCTACAGCCAAAACTACAAGTACTAAAAATCTGAAAAAAATCTTCAACGAAAGCGCATATAACGAATTTTAAAGGAAAACTATCACGGCTAAGTAGACATGATTAGTTCCTGAGATACTGGCGATTAACGGGTTTATACCTACTAAAAATCATCTAAGACAGCGCCAAATAACTTTAAATAGAAAATTGTTTCATACATGTTGATTTTTGAGATAGTTTTTTGTGTTTGTCGTTACGGCTTTGGAACCCTACACTGAGCATGGTCCGACATGCTCTTGCCCGGTTTTTTATATGCCAGTGTTACTGGTGCAGCAAATGGGCTATAAGATTCCTCAATCATATTTTTCTGTAATAATTTTGAAATTTGTTTTTCTATTTCTTTTCTATCTTCAGCTGTGCATCTGTATGGACGTTTGTAACAGTATTTATCCACCATCAAGTCAATATGAGCTTCATAATCTCGTACAGTACCGACATCATATTTATCCTTAGCGAAAACTGGTTTGTATTTTTCTATTAACTTATCAATCTCAGATTGTTGATATAAATCTAGATGGTTTACAAGCATTTCAAATCTGTCTGAGTTAATATTTTCGTTAAAATTTGTTTCCATTTTGTTTATGTGGCTAGTTTCTTGTTTTAATATCTCTGAGTGTAAAAAAAAACTTTCTTCATTTTTGTCACCTAGTACATCAGGAATATTGACATTTTTTAAATCTGTTGTATCATTTTTCGATTTTATGGTTATCATATCCTCTTCATTTGAGATCTCTTTTTTTTCTTTTGGATTGTGATATTGTATGATTTGTAATTCTTCATTTTGTACCAATTTAAAATCTTTGATGCAATCCAAACCAATTAGAAAATCATAATTAAAATTTTCATTATCTACCACAAAAATTTCCATACTTTTTTCAATATTGTAGATTTTTATTTTTATTGTTACCATACCTTTTGTTTTCTTCTCACCATTAATAGTTTTTAAGTTAACTATTTGTAAATCAGTCGAATCTTCCTTTGGCTGTATTTTCAATAATTTTGCATTAATCAATGATACATTTGAACCTGAATCATAAATTCCAGTAACTTTTAAAGTATCATTTAATAGTAACTTTACTTTTATTAATGGTGGCACCTCAAGTTTTTTGGATTCTTTTCATTTAGTTCTATTTCCAATTCTGAGTTATTAACAGTTTTCACCACTGCTTTTTGATTTTTTTCTTTAAACCAGCAATTTTCCTCGGGATGATAACGTTTCCCTTTTCCCTCGTTGACACAGATTTGGCATGGTTTCTTTTCTTCAATTTTTCTGGATCTTATATCAGAATATACAATATTTTTTTTATCTTATTTATTCTTTCCAACAAGATATTCTAATTTTCCCATTTCATTGTAGATATCTTCCGTTCCTTGTAAAGATTCTCTGTCAATTTTATCTGCTACATAATTAGGTAAGCCAAATGCTATAAGGTCTATAAGTGTCCCAGTATCAATTGTTTTCCTTACTTCCAGTAACAATTTTTCTTTTTTTAAAGCATACTCAAGTAACGAACCTGCTTGATATTTAAAGGCAAGTGCATATCTAATAGGTGACCATCCTTTATTTGCAAACGTCTCACAAAAGCTTTTCTCCCATTTATCCCATTCCGAGTCCACTGAAAGTTTTATTAGCATGCAGGAGTACCAATCGATGCTGGAATATTCTAGTAAATTTCTCAAAATTTCAATTTTTTGCTTGTCTTCGTTGATTTGGAAACGTTCACATTCTTTATTAAAATCTTTAATCCACTGGTAAGCATTTGAGTTTTTCCCAGTAAATCTCTCAATCATGAAATCCTTTGCAATTTTCCCTAAATTTTTAGTTTCTGATTTCATTTGTTTATCTTCAAGCAGTTTTTCTAACAATTTTTCCAATGTTTGATTTGAGCCACTAGGTGATGATTCAGCATTATTTGTTCCTTCCAAGATTTCTTCTAGGTATAAATCATTAAACTGTAAGTTTTGTTGTTCATCCAAATATATTTTTGATATATCATCGGTCAAAGATATCCATATTTTCCTTGTTTGATGTCTTTTA
Organism: Acleris laterana; assembly: GCA_963966035.1. Lineage (NCBI taxonomy): Eukaryota > Metazoa > Arthropoda > Insecta > Lepidoptera > Tortricidae > Acleris > Acleris laterana. Next base: position 19,883,489 of record OZ014442.1, read on the forward strand.
TTTAATGATTTTCTTACCTTGACATAGTTTGAAGTCTTTGTAATTTCTTGGTGTAGATTTGCAGGTTGGCACTCAGCCGGTATTATAAAAGTCTGCCCATTAGGTGTAGCTATTGAGGTTATGCATATTATATTTGACTTCCCATCTGCTGTTGATTTCACAGCAAAATCAAATCTCAACTTTTCCATGTTCGTCAAATATTCGCAGTAAATGTTGTTTTATAATACTCTTTTAATTAATGTGAGAAACTCCAAAAGCATAAAGAAAACTTAAATAAGGGCTTTAAATGTTGTTTTATAATACTATTTTTTGCAACTGTAATTCTTAGTTTTAAAATTTTGTTGCTATCTGTTTGTTTTATGTATGTACCTACCTGCAGAGGCCTGGAAGTAAGGGATTGCTGGACGAGTTAGGGATAGACTGCAATTCCTGTTCCAGCCGAGGTTTGTATACCTAGTGCTTTTCTCAAGCAATGTAAGGAAATATTAAAATTAAAATAACTATAGTCTGCCAAGGAAGTCACGACATGAAAATTATTTTATTAATTGATCCAAATGGGTGATAGACGGGCGAGTAAGTACGTGTACTTACGACTCAGCGAGGCAGCGAGCTTACTCGTCCGGTGTATCATCAAAAGTACGCGTACTTAAAATCTGCCGAGTAAGTTCGCCGGCGATCCAACGTCTTTGAATTTTGCTCGTAGCCCGTCTTGGCTCGTATGTCTGTCACCGTCGCGAGTAGCGAGCCACGATCTTAACACGCTCACGTACACTTCGGCAACAGACGTAGTAGTTAAATGAAAAAAAAGTGATACAACACTAAGTAGCCGATGTTATTTACCGTGACAGAACCGTTACTCCGTCCACAGCCGAGCCATTCTCATATACCCCTTTTACACTTGTCCCTGTTGGGCAGGGAAGTGAGCAGGAAAGTGGGCAGCGCGTTTAAGTACATTCAGCCCACTGCCGCTGGCGTTCGAGTGCGGCGTTAGAAGTGACAGCGCGAGTGACCTTTTAACACTCTGGCGTTGCCTACTTCCCTGCAGTATGAAGGCTGAGCGGGAACAATTTCTTTGTTGATAACGCGCTGCATCCCTGCACCGCACGCACCGCCTCCTCTCAGTGCGTTTGTGAAAGACTGAATATTCCAACAGCAAGCATGCGCATTGGACGCGTCGATTCGATTGGACTGCAATTATCGCTGCGGGCAGATGCCTGATGATGATGATGAGATGAGGTCACTGTAGAGGATAATTCGGCGTTGAACATAGGGAGACCCTTATCGTAGGGTTCTAGAACTAACTTATTACCGGAACAAAAACAACAAAATTACTAGCGGGCAATCCTACATATATATTGCAAAAATGTTTAAATGACACGAGTGGTATGAACGGACACGGGTTTAAAGTATACGGCATTCCTTTGATCGGTCGGGAACCATGCAGAGGGGGCACCAGCGCGCTGCGCAGTCCCGGCACAGGTCGGTGCAGTAGATGCAGCCGACCGGCGCGGGCGCGTGAGGCCGCAGGATCTCGACCAGCTGGAACAGCGTCAGCAGCAGCATGTAGAGCGCCAGCATCTGCGCGCCGCCCTCCAGCAGCCCGCGGACGACGAGCGGGTCCGGGAACGTCTGCACCGCCCGGCCCATCGCCGCCCCGCTGGTGCTACTGCAACCACAACACAACCGTTGGCTTCTAGTTTGGCTTCCCTGATCATGTTGTTGTGTCATTAGGTAGGTACATTAGGTACACTAATATCTCCAATTTGAAGTTTTGGACCCTATTTGCACTTGATCTGACTCCCAAGATACAGGCTCAGCCTAGTTAGTTGGCCGCTGGATATTTACCATAAAAAGTATCCTTTTTGGGAAAAAGCATTTTTTTGTAGGTATTTGTCTTATTACCCGTCACCATTCACCAATGTGGTTGTCGGGTTAGAATAGTGCCACTCCGTGTCTTCCCGTGGATGTCGTAAGAGACGGCTAAGGGAATAAAGGCGTATACTTACTTAGTACTGTTAGGCGATGGGCTTGCAACCTGTCACTAATACACTGGTAAACATTTTAGCCTAAGTGTGCAAATTGTGGTTACAGAATTATCAACAAGTTTTTAGAGTTGTTGGTAATTCTGTAGCTCTGCCTACCCCATTCTGGGAATAAAGGCGCGAGTTTATGTATGCCCAAGTAACACAAAACACCATTATAAAAAACATACAACAGCACGAACTGACGCGCAAAGCATTATATGAAAATCCTATATCAGCTGTATTTACTTTTCTACAGCTTTTTTAAGAGCAATTTGGGCCCCAAATTATACAGCATTGAGCTTTATAAAGGCTGCTTAGTAGCATTACAATGATTGCACAAAGTTATTATTGAAGTCGGTAAAGAACAAATCACTAGACTTAAAGCATTTATTGCGACCACAGTACAGCCAATATACACCTTATTAATATACAATCTCTAAATGGGAACATATTCAAATGCTAATTGTTTTATTTCAGAAGAATTTCTCAATAGATTTAAAAAAAGTTATGGTTACATTTAGTATTTATTGCGAGTTTGAGTGAAGATTCGCGAGTATTGTAAATAATTGTGAAAAATAATATTGAATTTTCTTTAATGGGTGAAATTCAGCTGCGGATGTCAGTTTACTGTGAAAACATGTTAAGTTTTGTGGTAATATTTCCACGCGCCCTCGTGATAATGCTTTTTATCACAAAAATATAGAAAATTATAATCGACTCTGAATATGTTTTGTAAAATTATAAGCTCTTAGCTTAATTTTAATGAATAGAGTTGATTTTATAGGCACCGCGCATAAAGTAAAATTATAGAAAGTGCTCTTTTAATCAGATTTTAGTCACTTTTAATCATTTTAATTGTTTCCGTAACAAGGGGAAACAGAAAGCAAATGGCGTCAGATAATATAAATGCTTTACGCATTCAACGAAAGTATAATAATGCTGTTAATCTTACTATAGCTAACCAAAATACTTTGAGCCTGTTTACCAAAGTATAAGACACTCAATAATAGTATTCAGGTATATTGCAACACTTCATAAGAACATTATAATGTTTGCTGCCATTATACACCATAGTGATTAGTTTCTATCGTGTTTGTTTGTAATACATTTCTTTATTATCAATATACGACTAAAAGCTTTATTGAAGAAACAGATTAGGAAGAAAACGGAGTTAAGATTTTATTCATTGTTTAGTGAATGTTACTATAGGACTAGCATTAAATGAACACAAACACAGATCATTAAAAAGTTTTTAATGTTAAAAAATTGCCACTACAGCTCTGTGCAGTATAAAATATTTCGTTAATGCTTATTTAATGTATTGGGCTTTTCAAATTACTATTATAAGACTTTAACCTTTGTGTAAGTGTAAAAGCTATTTAAGTAGCTGTATATTATAAATACCTGATGCTTTGGTAGGAGTTTAATCTTTATTTAAGAGTATAGTATAGCTTTAAGCATTTCGAAACGAACCAAATGCTACTAAAAACTATTTTATCTTTGCCGATGCCAATTAAAAGTGTTATTCGGACTTTTGGACATAAATCCATATCCATTTTGGTTAATATATAGGTTACGTGTTACTTGGGTGTTGTCTTATTAAAGGTTCACAGTTTCGACATTCGTCACTCACTGGTATCTAACGGGTTAATCCATGGGTGAGCAATATATGCTGTTGGGTTGGTTGGCGGTTGTGCCATGCTATATGTAACGAACTGTTAGATATAGACAGATACAAACCCCTGACATAATGGTGATCCTTTGTTTGTCAGGGCCTGTATTCGAGGCTGGCTGGTGGTGTACTCTTTAACGGCCAACCGATGTTCATGAGACCCAGTAAGAACTATCGCTTGATAACCTGCTTTCAAATAAATAAAACCGCATCCAAATCGGTTCATCCGTTTAGGAGCTACGATGCCACAGACAGATACACAGATACACACGTCAAACTTATAACACCCCTCTTTTCCTTCATTCCCAGAGTGCGGTAGGCAAAGCCAACAACTATTTAAAACTTGTTGCTAATTCCGTATCCTTTTTTGCACAAACAGGCTATTTGGCAAATGAAAATAGAATTATTAAAAAACCACTGTGCGATATTTTAACAGTCGGATAACCCAGCCTTCTACATTATGCTAGGCCTGTCTCGTCCCAACAAACATTTTAGCGACATTTAGAGCTTATTTTACTGTCTAAAGTGAAGCAAACGCGCTATAATAGCGGCCATTAACTGACAGTGTATTGGCGATACAAAAGAATTCTTTGACAATAGTATCACTTAAAAGTTTACAAAATATCTACTTATAAGAACGCTTAGAAAACCTTTAACATTAACACGTACATGCTTCTATGCAGTTTAAGAACCTTGTATCTCTTAAATCTTGTTTGCTCTTAGCGAAACTTAACTCTCTAAAATTTATATAGGTAATATAACCATGCACCTTCTGGGAAATTAGGCGCTACAATACAAAGTGAAAAATAGGTTCAAGAGAAAAATATTTGTAGAAGTGTTTTAATTCGCCTTTTATATACCAATTCTAGAGCTTAAACCTTCCTCTTAGACTTATTATTTACAAGTATTAATCACAATTCTAGACCAGCACTACCGATTAAAAGGCGAAAATTTTGTTGTATTTTATCGCTCTTACTGTGTGAAATCCCCACTGTAGACCAGTATTACCGCTCAAGCCGTTAATTTTGTTCTACTCGTACTGTATCGCTTTAAGTGTTTGTAATTGCTATTATAGCTCTCTTATAGCCTCTGATAGCGACTACTTTTTACCGCCATTATATACCCTTAGCTTCTAAAAAGTTATGCCTAGTCCGGAGGTATATACCAGGGTTATATCCTGCTCCAGTGCCATTTTTTAGCGCTTTAATCACACTATAAGAGTTAGCTAGCGTTTTCATATCACCCTTATAACAGTAAATGTTTATTTGATTAAGATTAGAACAACTCGTTCTAAGGGTGGGTAAGTACCTACCTAATGAACTTCTTGATTGCAGCAGACACATTGCATACATTACTAACATACATTAAATCACGCCTGTTTCCCAGAGGGGTAGGCAGAGACCACTTCTTTCCATTTGCTACGATTTTGACTAATTTCTTTCGCTTCTTCCACATTTATACATCGAGTCATGCACGCACGTTGGTTTCGGGTACTTAAGATTCGGCCCTTTTCCAGTATTTCTCCGATTTGACTCGGAAAAGTACGCCTAGGGCGGCCTCTTCCGACCCGTCCACTCATTTTCGATGCATGCCCTTTTCAATCTTAGTCACTAACACATACATCTTCTTTTATTCTTCTTTTTGCAGCAGATAGGGTTCACATAATATATTCAAAATACAGCTCGTACAAATAACAAGAAGTGGATCAAATGAAACTATACCTACTTACTGAAAATACTTAATTAATGGGGCGTCGTGTATTTGGCAAAAGACCACTTCATCCTTCTGGAATTTACTTCTGAGAACGTATATTACTAATGATGTGTAGATACAAGTGGCCATCATAAGACTAGTTAGTCTACGAGGAGGAGTTACTGTCGGTGATTACCCACTTTATGGATGGTTATTGGGCTTACAAGAATACTACACTACTACATTAACGCTCATGTGAATTAGTAC